>BGPR01000048.1:1927539-2029931 GCA_013235015.1 Araneus ventricosus | reverse complement strand
TCTTTCAAACAGGCTGAACATCAAACAGGATGAGCAACAAACAGGATATCTTTCAAACAGGCTGAACATCAAACAGGAATGGTATATTTTTGACCGAGGAAAGAGTTGAAAATGGACACAGAGACTTTCATGTTTTTCCTCATGGAACTTTGATAGCTCAAGTCTATAGAAATAATTATCTTGATGCTTATATGCGCCCTTATATCAAAGGCCGTCTTAAACAATTTGAGTGCCCTGGGTTAAGATATCATGATCATCAGCGACCAGAGCTGAATTATCAGATAGGTAAAATAGGCAACTGCCTAGAGGTCCTACAACCTTAGAGGGCCCTGAAGCTTCCATTTTTTTTATATATATATTTTCAGGTTAATATAGCTTGAGTAATTTGGCATTATTGGTGGTATTTTCAGGGCAATTTTGAGCTTTCATTTGATTTACAGAGGTCATGTGCTCGAACATATTCAGATTAAAATTAAGTACCCTTTAAATTTCAGAATATTATTTTCAGGGGCAGCGGTAGCGGGGAGGCAATTACCCCCGTAGGTGACCGCTTGCCCCTCCCCCCACACACACACACGTCGGGGGAAATGAAGACTTTCGTCGGCAGAAACCTTTACCGTTTCGGTGTGCGTGGAGAGCTGAGTATCAAAGAATCTAATAATTTAAATCCCATCTTAAAGTTATTATATAGTAAACGGTTAGAGATAAGCTATTTGTGTCCGAATTTGACGTCTGATTAACGTTTAAGTCAACAGAATGACCGACATTTTTTCACTTATCGTCCATTCGACCTGTATTTCGCACCACGTTTGACAGAATAACCGACAAGGCGACAAGTGTGTCAGATGTCGCATTTTGTCGACTCTTTTCTTTCGGTCGGCTAAGAGATCAACAAGACGGATGGAAATTTGTATGTTTTGTTCCTTGCATTGACTTCGATCACTTGTCAGTGGAATTATTAGGGAAAACTGAAGTATCTGTATTAATCTGTATAGCTGTTGCCAATAATTTTAAATATGTAGATATGTATTTATATGTTTAAAAATAAGTTAATAATTATTTTCACTCGTTTAGGCTATTATTTTATTTTGTTATGATATTTAGATAATAATTTGCAAATTTTTTCCAATATCAGTGCGGTACATTTCATTTGCTACGAGATTTATGTACTTAATTCTTCATATTCTGTTATTACTTGTCGTTCCGTCAGACAATTCTTACTGCACCGGCATTATACAAATAGCTAATTATTCCAAATAATTAATTAATATAATTCAATTCGCTAATTAATAATTAATTACATTTTAATTGAATTTAAAATTAATTATTGTGTGTTATTTTAAAGTTACTAGAATTAGAGAAATTTGTTTGCCCCCCCCCCGTCGGAAAATGTCTGGCGCCGCCTCTGATTATTCATAGGATTTGTTTCATGTTTTTAAATTCGCTTGCAGGTCATCGTCGTCTTTTTTTTTCTCTTTTGGTTGACTGAATCACGAGCCAACGACCCTGACAAATTATGCATTTGAATATTTAGAATGCATTAAAAAGTTTTGTAATCATTTTTACCATTTTGTTTAAATTTCATTTTAAATTAAAAAGATAATGAATGCGTTTATTTAACTTTTAAAGTTAAATATGGCGAGGGGGATGAAAAGTTAAAATATCTGTCTAGAGGGGGGGCAGGGCATTTACCTTTACCATGCCTCTGCAACTGTTGTTCCAAAATTATAAGGGTCCTCCCAAAATAACCCTCGTATTCAGAAGCGGCCCGAGGTAGCTTCACCAATCGGGCAGGACAACAGCATGGCGCCCCCCCCACACACACACACACATACATATCCAACGCATTTTTTAAAAAAATTTTATAATGCCCGTATTCTAAATATAAAAAAAATACTTAGAAATATGCATGTTGTACTTGTAAATGTGACTTCATAGTACTATGGTGAGAATTTTAAACTTCAGATATATTTAAGATTATATAGAAGTCATTGAAGAGAGAGAGAGCGAATATAATATATTCAATAAATTTAAGTTAAAAATATATGACTTTATTTCTGAAGTTTATTATACCATTTTTTTCTTCACAGTCCCGCATTGACGCCATTCCGAACTTTGGCGCCACGGGCAGTTGCCCGCTTTGCCCGAGCCTCGGATCGTCCCTGCTCGTATAGCTTCAAAACCATGCCTTAATAAAAAAGAAACTGGTAACTTGTACTGTAACTTGCATAACATCAACAGAAACTATATCAAATTCGTAGCGTGATATCATGTCCGACGTAGGAGAGACGTTAAGACCAGATAACCATGTAGCAGATAAATCTGTAAACACCGGGAGTTAATATTTGTGTTATTATTTGTATTATTATTTGTATTCTGTATTCAAAGGCTCAACAATGCAACATCTTTTCAAAGCCCACCTGCAGTGAAAACGAGTTGAGGGGCTAATCAACATGATGCCTGAAGCATGAAACTGCAGGATGGGCGACAAAGTAAGGGAAGGGTAAAATGGACATTCATCTCCATTTCAGGTAGGTGGGTGCAGGTGTCCTATTGTGTAACTCGGTGGTTCTTAAAAGCGGTGAAGCGTAAGGTCAATAAGCTGCCCCTGAAATGATATTTGAAAAAAGGATTAATATTCTTGACTTCAGCTACTATGGATTACTTAGAAATGGCTTCTTCCTCCACTTGCTGAGAAAAAAATTCCACGGCCCTCAAAAGTTTCAGTTTAGGTTCAGTAGAAAGGTATGCTTGAGACGTATGCTTGCTATAAAACCGCTTTGTCTCCAATTGAGGGGAAAAAAAAAATGAGAATTAATTCTCTAATTGAGGACTAACATGAAAGTCAGTTTAGGTTTAGTAGAAAGGTATGCTTGCTATAAAGCCGCTTTGTCTCCAATTGAGGGGAAAAAAAAATGAGAATTAATTCTCTAATTGAGGACTAACATGAGAGTCGGTTTAGGTTTAGTAGAAAAGTATGTTTGAGATGTATGCTTGCTATAAAGCCGCTTTGTCTCCAATTGAGGAAAAAAAAAAATTGAGAATTAATTCTCTAATTGAGGACTAACATGAGAGTCAGTTTTGGTTTATTAGAAAGGTATGTTTGAGACGTATGCTTGCTATAAAGCCGCTTTGTCTCCAATTGAGGAAAAAAATTGAGAATTAATTCTCGAATTGAGGACTAACATGAGAGTCAGTTTTGGTTTAGTAGAAAGGTATGTTTGAGACGTATGCTTGCTATAAAGCCGCTTTGTCTCTAATTGAGGAAAAAAAATTGAAAATTAATTCTCGAATTGAGGACTACACATGAGAGTAGGTCTCACCGTCCACTCTCACAAGCAATTTTCCCCTCAAATGTTAAATGTTAACATAAACTCGCGATAAATAAACTGGGATTAATCAATTCACGTGGCTTCAATCTCATGAAAAGCTTTATTACGATCTATCACAAAATATGCGTAGGAGGAAAAGCCTTCATGGTTTCTTACGCTTTTCCTAAAGCAAATTGAGCAGAGGATTCCAGAAATAAATCGGCGTGGCCCATTTGACGTGCATAGCGTGAGCATGAATTTAAAATGTTTTCCGAACAAATTTTTTGAGATATCTTAGGTTCAAATTATTTTGTCAACTGTTTTTGTTTACAAATATTGTACAATATGAAATTTATCCCATCCCTTTTTTGTTCTCCTCATCAGGATCTCTGTAATGAAGATCGCGATCCTTAAGATAAGGATCCTTGAATTTGGTGCGTTGTTATTAGTATTTGTTGGTTTTAGTATGGTCTTTCCTAGATTATCAACCATCCATGTGTAAGAAAAGGATATTGAATATTAAGCAGAGGATTCCATAATTATATTGTCGTGGCTGCTTTTCACATGCATCAATTGAGCATGAATTTAAAATATTCACTGGAAAAAACTTTTCTTCAGATATCATAGGTCAAAACGACATTATTAGTTATTTTCGTTAACAGATATTAGTCCTATTTCAGTTGGACAAATCATTACCAGGAAAAATGCCCGAGAAGCGATTATTAGGTGAAATATAATGATAGCAGTTGGGTACTGCACACATGGATTGCAGGGCCGGAAGAGTAACTAGCTGTCGTTTTGCTCAGCATTTTTCCCGGGAAACTGGAAATGGTTAGAACTAGCAACTGAGACCCAGTAAATATAAGCGATTTATATCGGACAAGTCATTTGTGACATAAATTGTCAGAGAAGCGATGAGCGACTTGAAGTTCATTGATAGCAGTTGGGGATTGCACATATATCTCCGGTTATATTCCTATTTTTTTCCGATCTCTGGAAAATGCTGAGCAAAAGTGTCGCTGATTACTTGTCCGACATTTTCCCTCGGTGGGAAGTATATGTGCAGAGCCCAATTGGCAGGGCCGGCCCGAACAAAAGCGGGGCCTGGTGCAAAGTTGACTTGCGGGGCCTTGAAACAAATTTCGTGCAACAAAATAATTTATTGCATTGTGTTATTTATTACATCGCACAAATTGGTATATTAATGACTTAAGGAATACATGAAACTGACACATAATTAAAATAGTTTTATAAAGTTAGCATTTCAATCACATTCAAAGTCGGTCACAAATCAAATAACAAAAATAATTGCTTCATAAACTCACAAAATACAATTTAGAATGCAAATTGCTAGAATAAAGTAATAATATGTTATTTTTATTTCGTTTTCTTACTTTCACTATAGCAAACTCGATGATAATATAAACACAAATTAATTTTATAGCTAATTCGGATACGACAGTTATCATGGCTAAGAAAGTAAATCGTTCTTAATAAATGATAGATCTCAAATAATTTCTTTATTATTTTCAATCATGAGAAAGATATTTCTGCATTCTGTAATTGGTAAGGTTAATATATTTTTAAAAAGGGTCACAAGAATTGGATACAATTTAAATAAATCATTTTTAAATAAATATTGTAACATTGTTTCCCTGAATAGCAAAACTCGACGACAAATTTTGATTTCATTAAATAAATCAATATCGGCTTGCAAAGTTGCTTTTAAGTCTTTCAACATCTAAGAAGATCGTCTTCCGTACTTTGTATCCTAATTATATAAAAATCTCTTGCTCGTGATAAATTTCGAATCTTTTCTAAAAAGAAAAATGACACTATCGGTTATGACCAGAAAATGGATGATTAGCAGACGAAATAGGCTGATCGGTTGCTTCAAAGAAAAATTGCTTTTTTTTTCATCCAGTTCTTTGTTCTTAAATTCAGGTGTCACCTTCAACTAACTATTCAACTATTTCCTTTGCAGTTATTATTGCAGAGATATGAATAGCAAGCAATTCACGATATTTTTCAGAACGATATTTTACGATATTTTTGGTCGACAACCTTTTCCTGCCAAGTCTTTTACCGTTTCAACGCAAATCGTTCTTGTAAACAGGGCCGAGTTAACAAATAGGTAAAGTAGGCAATTGCTTAGGAGGTCCAATAACTTTGGAGGGCTTCCATCGCCTCGTGATCTTCTTTATTCATTATTTCCAAGATAATTTAATTTATTGCCTTCATTTAATTTACAAGAGCCATCTACTCGAACTTATCCAATTTAAAATCAAGTATCGCTTAAATTTCAGAACATTATTCTTGTTTTTTGTTGTTTTTTCATGTTTTCGAATTCGCAAGCAAATCAGTGTGGTCCAGTTTGTTTTGCTAACTGCAAAATAGCCCTGGAAATTTTATATTAGATTATTTAGACTGTAAAATTGTTTTACAGTTGTTTCAGCATTCATTAAAAAAAATTGTTTTTAACTTGAAATTTAAGATTTCTTTTTTTTTTTATTTCTGATCAGCAAATTAAATAAATTTTTATTTCAGTCTTTTTTAATGTTTGTTACTTAATAACTGCTGGTATGAAAATCAATAAAAAATATTTGGTTTTAAAACTGAAGAAGGAAGGAGCTTGTATTGCCTATAGGCCCCTACAGGCCTTAAACCGGCCCTGCTTGTATATTCACATCACTCTTCTGTCATCAACATTAACATATCTTAAAATAATTGTTCCTTATGGCTCACGCCTGGAATGCAATCTAATAAAATTGCGAAATGCTTAGCTTTCTTAACTAAATTTATTGTTTCCTTCTCAATTGAATATAAAATAGTAGCCATTATAAAATAATAGGTACTTTATAAATATAAAATTATAGCCACTATTCATTCACATTTTAAACGCTGTGTTTCATTTTTAACTATTTTTTCATATTCTCTGTCAATAGTATTTCTCAGTTTGAAAATCTTCTCGAGTTATCAAAGTTTGTGTGCAGCTTGTAAGGTATTCTAATCTTTCATAACTTTAAACTAAAAGCACCCAATTTTGCCTTGTATTTGTCGACGAAAAATGTGCATAAATCGCATAATTAAATTCAAACGTTATGTATATTTGGATTTAAAAACGAAAGCATTTTTATTTTGCAAGATCAGTCGGTGGCACGGGGCCTAGTGCGGTCGTACCGTTCGCACACCCCTCTGGCCGGCCTTGCCAATTGGTATCAATGCATTCACACCCCTAATCGCTTCTCCGACATTTTGTCACTATTGGCTTATCCGTCTCAGTTCTGAAGTGTGCACTGGGTCTAAAGTGGATGATGAGTAGAAGTAAAAGCCTCGGCAATCTCAAGAATCTTGGAAGAGTAGAGCTCTCCTGTAAAGGCGAGCTCAGCTAAATAGAGTAGAGCTCTAATGACGGCGGGACAGTTCAAAATGTGTTTCTGACTGAGCTGAACTGTTATCGAAACTCTCCTAGTTCATTTCCAGCTAATCAGATGTAAAGGCGTAGCTCAGATGAACTGATGTTTCGCCTGGAACAAATTTGTGCATACCAGTGCGTTCCAAATCTGTCTGAAAAGGAGTTAAAACAAGATCATTTCTTAGCTAATTTTACTTTCAAATTTGTAGAATCTAAAAGAACGCGCTACGTTTAATTTTCAAACCCCACAATTCAAAAAAGCAGCGCAACAATAAATCAGTTTAATATATTTTCTGTATTCCAAATACTTCATTATACATTAATCACACCAAAAATTGCTTTTTCCTTTATATTTCAGACTTACAATGTTCGGCTACATATTCTGACTTATAATTATGATTATACTGACTAAAATATTCTGAATCTATGAGTCTCTTCTACTATCGTTTAGGGGTCCCCGTTATTGATAGTGTCCCATAAGGGAAATACCCATTTTCCCCCAATGAATGACGGTTCATTGTTCGACCCTGTGGGGGAGGTACCGCCTGCATATCACACGTGGGACTTGCAAACAGAATGAGACCCGGATAGGCTGTTTAAACAGAAAAATCTGAAGTATGATTATTTCGAAGGAGATTTAATGCGATGATTTCTGATTTGGCTATTTCATGGTATTTTGTCATTTGTAGTATATAAATATGGCCGTATCGAGGGGGTGGCGAGATTATCCCCTGCCAAGGGTGAAGGCAGAAGGGGGGGGGGCAAAAATGACCAATGAAAATAAGGGTTAATATTTATATTGCTACGATCTGTTGTGTAAATAAGAAAGAATTCAAGAATAAGCCTTCTGTGGCTGGTTAAAAATTTAAGTTGTTAGATTCTGCGATATTTACAGAAAATCTTCCGGAAATAAACATACAAAACAGAGTAAAATAAAGAAGCATGGCAGGAAAAACATTTTTTTGTCTGCATCAATACACTCAAAATTCAATGAGATCAGGTTACATAAAGTTATAGTCACATGACAAATTTAATTGAGCATGTCATCATGTAACATGACAAACATAATTGAGCATGTTATCATGTCACATGACAAATTTAATTGAGCATGTTATCATGCCACATGACAAATGTAACTGAGCATGTCATTCAACCTCTAACTGCACATTGTTTTACTCTGTGATGCAAGGCCACGTCCTTTACTTTCTCGTATACGAAGTATACAAAGAGAAGCTATCGTAATAGTCGAAAAATTCGAACTCGACATTTTGATCAATCTCCACGTTTTAGACCTCCCTGAGTTCGAAAAACACAATTTTGGAATGTGTGTCTGTCTGTGATCACGATAACTGGAAAACTATCAGAGCTACATGGTTGAAATTTGGTATGTGATCTTGACACATAATTTGCAGATTTCTATCAAATTTTGGACAAAATCCGTCTACGGGAAGTCTGTCTGTCCACTTTCATGTGAACATTATAACTCCAAAACTTTAATAGCTAGATGGATAAAATTTGGCTTTGTCATCAGAAATGTAGGTCCGAATAAGATTTTGGGTCCAATCCGTCAAAGGATTTACCGTCTGTCGGTCTGTATAATCGCATACTTTTGAACGCCATAACTTCTTTTAAAAAATTGCTTAGATAAATCAAATTTTGTATGTGGCCTTCTAACCTTAATTTTAGATTTGTGTCCAATTTTTGTGTCAATCGGTCAGAAAAAAGGCGTTCAAATTGGAAATTTGTTTAGTTTAAATCTTACGCAGCCCTATTGCGTAATCACGCCCGCTTCTGATTCTACTCCCTCCGCCTTGCCGCGTCAAAGCACGACCTTCGGAACTCGCGGTACGACGTTTCCCTTTTTTTCTCCACCGTGTTAGGGACGCTTGTTCGTTTTACTGCCTTTTAGCTTATTTTTTCTCTACATGTGTTGGGAGTATACGAGAAAGTTTAGGGGAGACCTATTGCTGGTTATTTTCTCGTATAAGAAGTATTACAAAGAGAAAGAATTGCAATCGTCAAAAAAATTTGAACTCGAAATTTTGACGAATCTCCACGTTTTAGACCTCCCTGAGTCCGAAAAACACAATTTTGGAATTATGTCTGTCTGTCTGTGAACACGATAACTTGAAAACTATTAAAACTACATGGATGAAATTTGGTATGTGATCTTTACACATGATTTGTAGGTTTCTATCAAATTTTGGACAAAATCCCTCTACGGGAAGTCTGTCTGTCCACTTTCATGCGAACACGATAACTCAAAAACTTAAATAGCTAGATGGATAAAATTTGGCACACAGTTTAATCAACAGGAATGTAGGTCCGTATCAAATTTTGGGCCAAATCCGTGAAAGTCGCATACTTCTGAACACGCGCCTTCGTGACCTTCGAAACACGCGCTATTACTTATAATACCCTCCTTTCGATTCAGGCGCGCGCCAAAAGAAACTCGTGGATAATCATTGCATTCTGGGATACAGTAGGTTCGAATTTTTTTATCCACGCGCGGAGAGAAAGGGTTGCCATAATTGCCTATCATTGATACGGGACGTTTAGGTGCTAAATAAATAAAACATGAAAAAAATGGGTACGTAAAAGCTTATTTTACTCTGATAAAAAAATCAATCATGTTCCTGCAATCTTACAAAATGATCACGTAGAATAATAAAAAAAGACACGACGCTAATCCTTTTTTACGCATTCATCCTTTAAAGCTGATTTTACTAAATTGGTTATATCATTTTCTTCTTTCACATAACCATAAAATTGGCCGCAAGTCATTTTAAAATTATAATGACGCGGATTTTAGGAGGAAAACGGGACAAATAGTAATACGGGACTGAATAGTGAAATACGGTGACAGTCCCGTATGTACGGGACGTGTGGCAACCCTAGTTAGAGGGAAAATGACACCTTTTTGGGAAGTATACGAGAAAGTTTATGAGAGACCATTCCCTCTGGTTTCTTCTACAATAGGCGCAGTGAAATCCAGAATTAAATTGCCACAGCGTATTTGATGTATATCATGGAATTATAATTTGACAAATACAGTTTTACCAATTTAAGAAAGAGAACAAAAACCTTGTCATTGATATCATTTCCTGTATTTATAGTAGCGCATAAAAAAAGAATAAAAATCCATGCGCTCTGTAAGAATTCATATAAATTGTAAAAATGTTCATATTTCAGATTCTCAAATGAATCTCGAGAAAAATTTAGCAAATTAGTTCAGTGAAATGACGTGATGTCACAGGCACTTCATGAACATAACTGCACATGTCATCTAACATCCAGTGGCGGCAACTCGGGGGAGTCGAAGGGGAGTGGTCTCCCCACCAGCAACACCACTTTTTTCCAGATAAAATTAAATTTTTATTTCTATTTAGATGCCTAAAATTAGGAATTACAAAAAAAAAAAAAAATGGGGTCCGGGAAAGCCAGCTAATTTTGTAACTAAATACTCAAATTTTCCTACTCCTCGACTTTAAGGTGTCTATAAATTTTTTACACCCCCCCACACACTTTTGCCCCCAATCGCCGCCACTTTTAACATCTAACTATGACGTCACGTTCTTTTTCCTTTGTGAGATGCGCAATTGATTTCAAATAATATTGGCGTGTATCAAGATAGAATGAATTTACTCCATTAAAAACTTGTTTGTTTACAGAAACTGGTCTCGAATTCTAAACATACCCAGAGATTAAAAATAAAAAAAAATTTAAAAAATTATTTGTTTGATCAATGCAAACTAAAACTGTTAGTTAAAATCTTGCAGATTATAAGCAGTGCATAAAAATTGTAAATAGTTTTTTGTAAATTTGAAAACAGTAGCGATTGGTTTGTTTATTTTAAGTGTCTTCTCGTCCGTCGGCTACTTTCTACAACGTGCTGAACGGCTGCAGAATGATTACGAGAACGTTCGGCTGATAGCTGATGGGTTTCTCTTTGTTTTATCAGCATCGTTTATTTTCGCTAGATTGCAACAGATAAAATATCGGTTGCTTTTATGGTAGATGACACAGTTTACGTACCTCATTCTGATTAATATTTATATGAGCTTTTTACTTCCTATCTTTACTTTTATTATTTTGCTTCGGTATGGCTATTTTTGTTGCATTTTTTAACTATGTTTTTTTTTTTTTTTTTTTTCGCCCAAGAACGCGTTTTATAGCAGGACGATCAAATGAAATTGTTACGAGAAAAGTGATACAACTAAGCATATTTTCATAGTGTTAATGGAATTTTAACATTATACATAATGAATACACAAATAAAGCATGCATAAATATATATGTATAAGGTTAAATATTCTGTCTGTTTTATGCATTTGATGAAAAGATATTGGCATTATTTCGAAAATCCATGTTTGAAGACATACGGATTTAAACTTTCCATTTTAAAAATAATACCTGTTTAAGCAAATTATGAAATAATAAATTTTGTAACTCAAAATTTCTTGGAAAATTACTTTTTGTCATTTCGCAAGTAAAAAAGTTTTCATCCATTAAGAAGAAAATAAAAAACTCTTGAAAATAAAGAACTCCTCGAAGGCTTTTACTTTTGGGTCAGTACAAACGCATTTAGATAATTCAGTTTTTAAATCGTTTCGCACCCTTTTAATAATAAGAAAACTATAACAACTTTTTTGAACCCTTTATAAGGCCGTGGTAAGTATAGTTACCATTAATATCATCAATTTTTAAATGCATTTTTTAAGGTTGGCATAAGTTTCCGCCAAATTTTTTAATGGAACAAAAACATAGATGTTTCAATTACTTTTCTCAAACCGTAACAAAGTGCCTGGACTTGATAAATAATTATTAATTTGCAAAATTCATTAACAAAAATTTAATGTCATCAAATACGCTAAATGAATTCCTTTTCTTAAATGAATTTCAATCCCAAAGCCATTTTACTATAACACTACTAGAAACAAAATGGCCCTTTAAAGGGTTAAATAAAAATAGCTAATTTCTTTTTATTATCGGAGAGTGACGGAATGTACGTACATCTTAGTTGAAGTTTTCAAGCCAAAAGAAAATGCCTGCTTTTTCTCAAGTAGGGATTTAACAGATAGACATGTGATCAAAGTGAAGGGAATAATAGCTATTTTTAGTATATTACGTAAGTATTTTAGGGGAAAAGTCTAGCGCCAAGGAGACGCGTCATGATTTTCGGTAGGCACGTGAAAGCAATTAAAATATTCTTTTAGTAATAAATATGCCAAAACGAGATATTTATTATACCTCCAGCGCGGGAAATAGAACGAAACTGGAGTTTAAGAAAAGTGATTTTGGAATACATTAAGACTTTAAAATATATAACATTAGAATTTGAAATAAAATTAAGTGAGATTATTACATATATATAAATCTTTTACACGGATAATTAATTTGCCTCTTTCAGTTGCGGGAAAAAATACAATATATTTCACAGACAGCTAAAATTAAGTTTTCAATTAATAGCCTATTCAAAAAATATCAATACCAAGAAATTTATTAAATCAAAATTTACCTAATAAAAATAGACTGATTTAATTATATTATTACAGCTTTGATTTATATTATACTATTGTGCCATTCCATATAAATAACAATTCGCTTCGTTACAAAAGCATTTGAGCCTATTCACGAGCGTTGTATCTAAATAGTAATTGAAAATATTCAAACGTTGGAGGGTTAATGTGTAAGAAGATTGTTTCGAAACGCAGATTGTAATATTCCATCAAATCTTATTGACAAAGGATATTAAGTTATTGAGAACAGTTTTGTTCCAGAACTATATTGCTTAGTTTCGTGATGAACTATGGAATAAAATATTATTATTTTAGTCTCTTCACATATTTAATGAACTTTTAAAGGTAATGATGAACTTGGTACTGTATTGTCTCACTTTTTTAACACTCAAAAGAAATAGAAAGGGGGAAAAAATAAGATAAAACGGACGATTTTACAATCGAAGCACATATTTCGTCCCTAATTTCATTAATAAACCTGTCCAAATTTTTTTTATTGTTATCGCATTTGCAATAAAAAAAGACACTGATTCTTTTTATTTATTTATTTATACGAAAACATGCTCTTAATTATTGGTAAATTGGTTCTTGGAAAGGTACCAAATCCTGTTCGATAAAAGAACGATATTATCTGTTCGTTTTGACACTTCCTGACGTGCAACCGCACACTAATAAAATTAGAATGGCCATCAGACCTTGAAAATGCCACCACCGATATCTGCTTGTCTAGATACATAGAACAGATATCTATTGTAGTGTGTACACTAATCGAAAATAATAGAATAACCTTCTTTGATTTTCTGGTCTTTTGTCTTTAATATTCTGGGATAAAGAAGAATGCACACAAACTAAAAATGATGATTTTTGAGTAAGATTATAAATTCTATTCTTAGATCCATTTTTTTTATCGGTATCAGAATTCTTTTGGTTCCTTTGCCATCTAATTATCCTCATCCTGTTTTTATTCTTTGTACATTTTATTTTTTATGAAATTGATCTGGAAGCATCTGAGTTAATGCATATATTTTGAACAGGAAATAATCTTTTACGTCATTTCCTTAAATTTTAAAAAATAATTATGCGATTAGTGGTGGAATATCATGTTCTTAGTTTTATTTATCTACATTACGCATATATTAATAAATTATATACTAATTATTTCCTGTAAAAGAAAGAATTTTCGATTTCAGTTTAGTATAGAGCAATGAAGTCCTTTTTATACACTTTTATTTAACTTGATTTGTTTCATATTTGTAAAAGATGGAATTTTGTAATCGATTTTTCCCTCACATCGTGTGCGCTAAAGTTTAAAATTTTGTACGCATATGTAGTCTTGATGACAATACGGCATTTTAATATTTTCAGAACTTATTCAACAATTAATTTAAACAAATTTTATTTCCATGCGAGTTGTGCAACCTGAAAGTGAATTTGAGAAAAAAAAGTATATGATTCCATAATATTTATAATAATGAACTATTAATTAAAGACTTAAAACTATAAAATAATTCAAACATCCTGTTTATTACTACCGTAATAATAGCGTATCTTTAAAAATTGTTTTTTTTTAACTTTATTATTGTTTTAAAAGGTCTAATTTATTTTATAACGTTTATCATTATTATTATTATTGTTATCATTATCATTATTATCTATACTAGAACCGTTCTTGTTCTTCAGCATTTTTAGAGTAAGACAAATTAAAATTTTGTATTGGTGTTTTTATGAATTTATAATACAAAAAACACCAATATTCACCAATTTTATTTAAATTATTTATTCGATTCATTTAATTTTTTTTATAATTTAGCGAGTAAATGAGCACACTAGTGTGTTGGAAAAAAACCTGAAAGAACACAGTACATGGTATGATGCACACATAATAACTTCCCTTCGAATATACTATCTATGCTTTCTATAACTCAAGTTTGTTACTTGGATATTTGCAAAAATATTACTCTTTTTGCATTCTAACAGTCAAAAGATGGACAATAACGCACTTTCTCCAACTCAAAAAGTTTGCCCAAAATTTAAACATAGCCAAAGATTAGACAGCATTTAGTCGCACATTTAGATCAACTGAATGAACAGTTACTTTTGTCCTGTGACAATGACGCTACTTAAATTTGATTTCATTACAATAGCATCAGTGGTGTAGGGAGCGTAAGTGGCGCCTAGGTCATAATATACATACATAACCCATGCCGACGGACTCACCCAAAGGGTTTAGAGTCTCCCCCCCCCTCCCCCAATCATTAGTGATTTAGCTTGTTGAGCGGCTCTCGGGACATGGCATTTCTCCCCCTCCCCCCATCGTATTTGGCTTTAAAAAGTGCCATAAACCGACTAATGTTTTGAGATCATGGCCAGTGGCGTATCAAGAGTAAGTGGCGTCCAGGTCATAATATACATGTAAGATCAGACTTTAAAAAGGTGAAAGGCAGTCCATTTTCATCATGGAAGAGACGATATTTGTTTAAATCTTCTTTTATTTAGGCATCAGGCATTATTTCTTCATAATTAAAGTATTTAATTTGTTTGCAGCTCCATGACCAGAATTCAGAAATTTACGCCCGAGCGGCGCGTTGTTGTTGAAAGCTTACATGCCGGCGTGAAAAAAAGCAGAAAAGAATGCGCAGAACGCTTAAGTAACCAGAAGAGGGATTTTCCCCTTTAGAACCCGTGATTTGAAAAGAAAGTTGTAGTGCGTTAAATATGATAAAAACAGAAGTATTTAAAATGAGGTGTCGTTAAGATTATTTAGGAAAGTTAAAAAATTAAATTATCACATACATGCATACGTAACCTACGCGAATGGACTCACCCAAAGGGTTTAGAGCCCCCCCCCCAATCATTAGCGGTTTAGCTTGTTGAACGGCTCTCGGGACATGGCATTTCTCCCTCCCCCCGATCGTACTTGGCTTTAAAAAGTGCCATAAACCCACTAATATTTTCAGATCATGTCCAGTGGCGTAGAGAGGGTAAGTGGCGTCAGGAGAAAAATGGTTTTTTTTCACCCCAGTCGTCATTAATGGCTTAGCAAGCGTAAGTGGCGTCCGGAGCATAGTAATATTTTTATAATTCCTCATCATATTTTACTTTTAAAAATGACATAGAGGTAGTAATGATTTGTCCCATGGTGTCCCCTAAGACTTCCCCCCCTTCGCACCTATACCCCCCTTACCCTCGGTCGCTGTGGCACTGAACAGTGACGACGATTGGGTGGAAAAAGTGAGGGGGTAAAAAATTTATAAACATCTAAAAGTAGGAGGGAATATAGGGGGTAGACAACAAAATTTAAAAATTTAGTTACAAAATTAGCTAGATTTTCCGGGTACTTTTTTCCCCGGACGCTATTTCTTTGTATATATATATATATATATATATATATATATATATATATATATATAATTCCTAGTTTTAGGCAGCTAAAATAAAATAAAAGTTTCATTTGTTTCGCAAAAAGTAGGGCAGCGCCCGCCCCCCCCCCCGCCAATGAATAGCATACGTAGTTTCGGTTCTTGTTATTAGTTTTAGAACACCTTTCCATCGATATAGGTATTCAAACGAATGTTGGCTTCATCTAAAATATTGAGACGGAAAAAACCACTGTTCCAAATTATCCAATATGTCGTTTCAATCGTCTCACGTTATCATTCCCACGCATCTTTTCCAAATTAATTAACTATCTTTCGGCCTCTGAAAGAACGCTGGTAGAAACAAATCAGATATTATTGTTCCAGGCGGCCTGAAAGAAATGCCTGCATTGGCACCATAGGGAACGTCCCTCCGTCCGACAGTAGGAACACCTGAATCCTGTTTTACGAAGTTGTATATCCAGTATTTTTATGGGGTCTCTTGTTTCCCCCTCTTCAGAGAGACAGGGTAGCCGTGAAGGTATAATAGGAGGTGCGTGTTTTGCTCACAAAAGGCACTAACTCGTTTCAATAGTCTGAGGGAGTGGCGGCAAAGATTAAAAGGAACATCCTGACAGAAGCGGACAATCGTAGGTAAATAAATCAGTTCTGGGAAGTATGGAAACTTGCTGATAGAAGGCATAAGGAAATTGAGCTTCCATTTGGACTGTTGGCTCTGTTCTATGCTGGAAAGGCTAAGTTAGAATATTTTGTTGTAGGATTAACTCTGGCGTTGGTATCGTCGATACAAATGCAGACAGACAACGGTGAAAATTCGGGTTTTTAGATTCCGTCTTTTTGGGATTTCTTCAGAAATAATGCACATGGTGGCAGGAGAGCATGTTTAACTTGAATTCCCTTCAGTGGCGGCGATTGGGTGGCGAAAGTGTGTGGGGGGCGGGAGCAAAAAAAATTATAGACACCTAAAAGTAGCCGAAGTATAGGGGATAGAGAATAAAATTTAAAAATTTAGCTACAAAAGTAGCTGGTTTTCCTGGATACTATTGTTTTTTCATTATAATTTCTAGTTTTAGGCAAGTAAAATGAAATAAAAATTGAATTTTTCCGCAAAAAGTTGGGGGATTGCCTGTCCTCGCCCCCCCCCCCCGAGTCGCCGCCATTGATCCCCTTTACAAACTATAGAAATAGCATGTATCGAAAGCGAATAGTTTGTTATTCATATTCTATGGCTAAGATTCGAATAATGCTCATGCATGCAATAGTTTGTATTCAGTATTAAATTATATAATCTCAGATAGGACAATTTAATCTTTTTTTTTTTCTTTCTTTCGCCAATATTTTTCGGTTGTAAAAAATTTTCACAGCTCCATTTCCGTCAGAATAATCTTGCCGGGATCTCTAAGTTCGAAAACGAATAAGAAATTAATGCTATAATTAATGATAACTAAAAAGATATTCATTTTAAAAAATAGTTATTTAGCAAAATTATTTAAGTCTTTTTTTTTTTTTTTTTAAGTGAAGATTGTTTCCTGAAATATATTTTTAGTTCCAAATGTTGGGGAATCTAAAAGAAGTCTTATGAGAATCATCGCGAACTCCGTTTTTTTTTTTTTTCTCCCCCCGACACCGTCTCTGTTTAAGACCCACAGTTATGAGAAACTAATCTAAAACAAAATTTCAAAAAATTTTTCGGCTTTTCTATTATTTTTAAATAAATTATCTAAAAAGAGTGAAAATAAAATAAATCGTACATAAATCAGTCATGATAAAATTTACTAATTTTTTAAAAAATATTTTTAAAAGTATATAAAAAAGTAAAAGTATATAGAAAAGGGTTTTTTTTTTATTTCTTTTGCTCATTTTTTTAAAAATGAAAGTTATAATAATCCAGTTATTTCAGCTTTAAGCACGTCCGCCATTTTATATTTCTGTTCGAATATTTTATCAAGTTTCTGCAGTTTAAATAAAATCTTGCTCGTCTTCATATGAAGAAATGTCTTATTGTTGTTATTACAAAATACAGAGATTTGCCAAAATAATGTGGGCACTTAGGGATTTGCACATTTTTTCGAATATCTCCCGAAAGGCTGGATGGATTTTCTTTCATGTTCGACCGTCTGATGAATAGGGTTGAAGTCACATTTTACATTGAAGATTCAGTCACGAGGGCATTTAGAGGACCGACCAAAAATTGATGAAAAAATAAATGATTTAGCACTCACCCCGTTTCACAGAAAACGATAATGATTTTCAACTTTCATCAATGGTTTTGTTTGATATGCGCAATAATTACATGCATTTTCGTAAAAATAGTACGAATATTCGGGAAGATATAAAGGTTTTCTTTAAAAAAATCCCAGATTTTCCCGGGTGTTTTTTGCTTATAACATGCAGAGTTTTCGAAAATGCAAGCACGCAATGTGTGTATTAAACATAAGCATTTATGAATGTTGCAAATCATTATCAGCTTCCTGTGAAGCGAGTTGATCCAAAATCTCTTTTCGTTTTCATTAATTTCTGGTCGGTCATCTAAATGCCCTCGTGACAGAATATTTAATGTAAAATGTGAGTTTAATTCTCTTCTTTACATGGCCAAAGAAAATCCATAAAGCCTTTCGGGAGATATTCGAAAAAATGTGTAAATCTAAAAGTGTCCACATTTATTTTGGCAACCCACTGTAAATTTCAAAAATGTTACCTCATATTCAATTCAGAAATAAAAATAAAGGTGATTGAAAGATTTGTATTGCTGGAATTCTTCGTGTTTTCTTCATGGCATTTCAATTTTTTTAAATAAAAAGATATTAAATCTTTCTCAATCCTAAAATATTAGTAAATTTAAATTCCGAAAAAAAAAATGAAAAAACAGTGCCTCTGAAACTTCTTTATAAAAAAACAACAGAAAACCACATCTTATTTTAATTACATATCATTAGAATAATGATCTATAATACTTCTTTAATACTACGTAACTTATAGTGAAACTGCGTAATATTACTTAAACCATGTTATATATTATGCATTTTGCTCAGTCTGCAGCTTAGTAACATTAAAGAAATAATTATATAAAGTTATGAAGCATAATTTTATCACTTTTTAGTCGATATGCTTCATTTTTCTATTTTCTTGTAATAAGAAAACATTGCATCTTACTTCAATAATAAAAAGGTTTGTTAAAAATTGACAGAACCTAAAAGCTTAACAGGTCTTAAAAATACAACATTCTCCCCATAAAAACCCAGGTGGTGCGATTCGAAAAAAATATTAAAGTTGATTGAAAATTAACATTGCTTCATTAGCGAGATGGTTTCTTAACAGATCATATTTTATTAAATATATGTCTTACCATATTGGAGATTTCAAAATTCGAATTCTAGTAAGAACACATAATTTGTGTTATCGAATATTTCGTATATTATCCGAATGGAAAGGATCAATTATAGGAGTCGTAAATTGTTCGAATTATGCATTTTTTCATGCATTTGGATTAAAGCAATTTAATATTTGAATACCAAATTAAAACCATGTGTCGCATGTGATAATACGGTATTTAAACGAGTTTTCAAAACGCGATAAGGGTTGTGTTTGTACGCTAAGAATAAAAGTTTCAGCGAATTAAAATTGAAACAAGATGCCTGATAAAATAATAACACTTGAAATCGCAAGAAGAAAAACCTTTATTTTCGTTTTCAAGAAAGTCTTTAAAAAAATAAATAAAAGATAAAGAAAAGTCTTTTTCTTTTAGTAAATTACAGTGACTGAGTAAATTGTCCGATGATGGTACAACATGTGTCAAAAATAAAGCAGATTTTCAACTTTTTCCCGGCTGAATTCCTACCTTTCTTTTCATATTCATGATGTTTATTTGTTTTACTTTCATATCCTGTTATCTCGCTTGTTGACGTGAAATCGAATCATTATTATTATTATTATTATTGCAAAACATTTTGCTTGTAGCTGAATGGGGGGAAGGATGATTCTGCTCTGAATTTGGCTACTTTGCTTTATTAGAATCGTTTACTTTTGAAGGAAATAAAATGTTTTAAATGAATGATTCACTTTTCTAAGACATGTTATTAAATTGTTTATGTTGCGCATTTAAGCACGGACAAATCCAATTTCGACAAACGAATCTGAATAAAATTCAAAACGTTTTCGAGTTTATTCGAATGTTTAATTGCAAAAATCAAATCTTATTGAAAATAATAAATAAATACATATTTCGAGAGTGTAGAATGTGAATTTTGCGAAAGAAAGTTCTAAAATATTTTTTTTTTCCATCTGTTCGAAAGCAAGAAAAAATATTTAACAATAAAACTTGTAATATTTATATGGTATGATTTAAATTCGCTATTTGAAACAGATATGGAATGGATCTGCATTGGAAAAAGAAGCTACGATAACATGTCTCACAAGATGCACTGTTTCGTAAGGATGTTAGTGCTATATCATGCCGTCCTTGTAGATAAAAAAAAACTAAAGAAAATCGCCGTCCACTGACAAAAAGCTTTTAAAAAAAAACGAAAGAGAAAAGAAAAGAAAAAAGTAACCGCTACATCTATGCTCAACGTGTTACAATAGTTTGTTAGGACCGTGTCGAAATAAGCTAAATATTATGTTTTAAATGATAAAAATGCGACAATTTTCAGAATTGTTTGGTAGAAAAATTTCAAAGGATATAGAAAGCTTTCAAAACTTTTCTCAATCCTGTCATATTAAAAAAATTTATTTTCAGTAAACCATTTTTCAAAAATTAAAGCAAAATGTTTAAATTCTATATCTCCAGATTGTGAAATTTTATAATGGAATGAAGACTGATTATGAAACTCGTTTATGCCTGTGCCACTATCATCATCTTGCCTGTATCATTTTTCACACCCTTTAATTAAAAAATATTTAGATTAATCATGTCGGCATGGTTGCCAAATATCATTAGATAATATATCTTGAAATCGCAAAAGATAGATCTTATGCTTAAAATCGTACAACGGGGTCAGAATATATAAAAATTAAGAAAATTAATGCAAGCTGACAGATACTGAATAAGGTCAAGGGAAAGTAAAAATAAATTTAAATAAAAACAGTTTTAAAAAACACTTATTTTCTAAATTCAGGAATAACTTGTATTACTCAATTAAATGTACTTATACATCCATTAATTTTTCACTGGTACTCAATTTATAATTTTAGATTTATCAACCAATATTGAAACCCTACCATTAAATTAAACTCTTAATTCACCTAGCCAATTAATTAACCAACTTTATTTTTTAGAACACAGATAAACAGATACCATTTTACAATTCCGGAATCAACATAAGGAAAAATTTTGAAATTCACTTACAGTTCATCTGTCCATACATAGAATACTTGTGATTTCTATAACACACTCACAGTTTCTGCACAACACTGAAGTAAGGAACATCAAATGGTGTCATGGTTTCACCGCCATCACATATCACGGTACAAAGAAAGAGTTCCTTAACTTCCATTTTTCGAAAACACGGGAAAGCATCCTTGAAATTCCAGGATCCATCCTACGGTGACTCATAGGTATCCTTTCGGTGGTCGCAGCTGAGCTCGCCAAATGAGCAGTTGCTGGTTCCGTTGCGACGCACCACATTCTCCTTCCTCCTCGGAATACCTCAAACAATCTAGCCAACTGTTCCTCAACTCCCAAAACAACACCTCTTGATCAGGACTCAAATTTCACCTAAACTCCTTCACAACACCTGCTCTCACAAAGTCCTGGCCCCCCGCTGACCAGCAATTTCTCTTGATCACAACTTTTAGACCTCGGTTTCCTCAAATCCAAACCATCTTAATTCAAACCCGCTACAACACCTTACGGCAATCCAAATCCTCCACTCCCACTATCTTCAACCAAACACAATTTACCCGCATTCACTTCACCTTTCAAAACCACATCATTTCCCGACAAACCCTTCTCCAATTCATCCACATGCCCAACATTTACGCCCGATCCGATTGCACTATTAACTCTTTCCGCCACAATAAACAAATCATTGGCATTCATCCCGATATTCACAGTCGTTTCGGTTTCAGAAAAAACTTCCTAATCAGTCTCCAGAGACCTCATCAATCTCTCGTCTTTCACACCACATCTCTCTGAGATCTGGTATCTGTATCCGATTTCCCTACATCAGAAACCGCATTAGACTCGTTACCGCACTCGGTAATGACACTTTCCCCATTAACTGCGTTTTCGGTTCCTTGCCAGGACCAGAGAAACACAAGGGCTGGTTCATAGAGCCTTCAGCGAAGAACCAGTGGGGGAAATTTGTGACGTCACCAAGCGGACACTCCTCGCTCGAAAATCCCTTTACTATAAGTGTTTTGATATTATTGTTTTCCTTTTGTACTTAATATTTAAAATTGGATGCCAGTATCCTTGATCTTTTTTAAACACTTTTTCGAAGATGTTTTGAGTAAGAACAGTTTCATCTTTCAAAACCAAACCGGTGTCAAGAAAATGATTTCTCAATAGTTTCGAATAATGTGGAGGATCGGCAAATGCCCAGATCTTTCTGCAGTTTAAAGGATGCATAAAAAATTGTTCTTTGAGGTTATTTCCAGTTCTTTCCAAAGTGTGGAGCTTCCAGCTAAATCGGAAATAATTGCTTTTACAATTAAGCCTTTCTCTTCAATGTTTTTAATTATTTCGTATTTCGTACAAAAGATGTTTCGTCATTGTTGTATCAAAATTGAAGAATACTGGTTGTTTCCAGAGGCATTTATCTGAGCTGCTGTTAAGATATTTTTAAATTTTTTTTTTATTTTCGATAGTTTTCACTTCACTTTTTAAACTTTTATTTTCGGTTAGAATACAGCCAATTTGAGCTTTCGTTTTCATTTCTTTTATTTTTTTTCTCTGATTTTTCTTGGTCTCCTTGTTTTCTTAGTCTTCCTCGTTTGGCATGCTTTTTTAGGACTCGGACATTTTAATCTAATTTTTGCTTCCTGTAAAATACTTCTATTCCTTTTCCTATCACTTCTGCTTGAATTATCTTCCCCATTATCTTGCAATGGCAAGTTAACACTCGGAACTTCATCAGGTTTTAATTTTTTTTTATTTAAACAAAGTAGACGATTCTTCATGTCATTCATATAATCAGTTAGCCTGAAGTGATCACTGCATATCCTAGCGTATTTTACATTTATATGATCTTGCCTTTTACATTTCGAGATCCAAAGTTTATTCCGATTCGGAAATACTGGAAACACATGATATATTACACCTTTGTCTTTCGTTTTCCTGTCATAATTTGAACATGTAGGGACAGCACAAGCAGATATACTTGCAAGAGATGAAAGATTTTCACAGTATTTCAACAAAATAACAAGTAACACTGGACAACACAGGAACAAATAGAAGAATTAGAGAACAAACTAAGAATGAAAGAATCTCCATTGGACGTTCTCGGACCCCACTCTGTCAGCCTAGTGACGTCAAAACTGATTTCCTCCCCACATGTCGGCAAATCGTAAACTTCAAAGGTATGAGCCAGCCCTTATAGTTCTCTGGCCCTGTTCCTTGCAGAGTTTGTCCAAAGGGGCTCGGTGCCGATGCAAGTGTTTTATTTATGGCCAGAAACCCAGGGAGGTCCGGTCAACCAGTCCCTTGTCGGGTGTGGTCAGAATCTATTTCCGTCCGTCCGATTCCGTTGGTTGTTTAGTAGAACTCTTTTCTTCTTCAGGAATGCTTTAGGGGTCGGAACAATTTCCACTTTTTCCTCGGAGTTCTATCTCCAGATTTGGATATGATCTTGTTACGCCATTTTTGATTTATCGCAAATGTTTTTCGTTATC
Organism: Araneus ventricosus; assembly: GCA_013235015.1. Taxonomy (NCBI): domain Eukaryota; kingdom Metazoa; phylum Arthropoda; class Arachnida; order Araneae; family Araneidae; genus Araneus; species Araneus ventricosus. The sequence continues at coordinate 2,006,479 of BGPR01000048.1, read as the reverse complement.
TCCATTTCTAGTTGCTTCTTTAGTTCAGAGAGTTTTGCTCTTTCAATTTCCAATTTTGCTTTCCCTTGCCTCGGCTTCTGATTTCCTTTTTCTCGGTTTCTAATTGCCGCATTTAAGTTATCAATAATGCGTTGGAAAACCTCTAATTGATTTTTATATATATCGCTGTTTTCTATAAGATTTTTTAAATCAATAAATCTCACATTGGCTGGCACCGTCAAACCCATTTCCTTCACAACCAGAATCATATCATCCTTCCTCAACTTCTAAATTGACGTTCTTGATCCAGACATTTTTAATCACTAAATATAATTGAACTGCGATTTAAACAATTCAGCGCACTACACAGCACACAACTAACTCCAAAATGGCAATTCCACACAACAATTAACAACACACTGAACCAATTAACTACACTATTCCAACACAACTAAATAGCAACTCACTTAACCAATTAACTACACTATTATCTCAACTCTAGAAACACACTAAGTTCTAACTTATATACAAGTGTAAGAAAACACACAGCGCCACCTAAATACTTTGGGCACTGAATTCCTAACACACTGAGACATATGAGAACACTTAGTTTCTCTTTAAATTATTTTAAGGCAAAAAAAAAATCTAAAATCTGTTTTTTAAATATTTAGAAAAAGGAGTTCTTTTTGCTTCTGATTCACTCAGTAGCTGCCGATATACGCTAGAGTACTTCTAATCCGGACTAGATGGGTCCGGATCACCGACAGTCCGGGTTAAACGAAATTTGCCTTAAAATGCACGTAATACAAGTTTTTGATGGGTAAAACTGTAAAAATCGTTGTTTTTATTTTTATAAATACATAAAACATTTCCTACTGCTTACTTTTAGTTTTGATACTACTGTATGCGTAGACCTAAGTTTATAACCTAGCAAGTGTTGTAGGATTAACAAGGCAACATATAATGAAAATGCATACATCTAAATATATACATATTACATACATATATATAACACATAATACATACATATTATTTAATACGTAAATACATCGTTATACATAATTAAAATACATACTTTGTGAATAAATAATTTTTTAAAGAATTCCGTCCGGTTTAATCAGATGTCCGGACAAGAGGGGTCAGGGTTAGAGGGACTCGAGTGTAAAATGGATAAAACGCCATCAAGCAAGAAATGAAACTTTTATTTCTCGCTTAAAATATTCATAATTGAAGTGGTTAAATTGTCTTGAGGAGTACTGAAAATTATATGACTTTAAAAATAAGCATGCCGATCTGAAATGCAGTTGCTGATTATAATAAAACAGTGATCCAAATTTTTAAAATATTGATTCATTTATTCCAAACAACCGTGTACTGAACATTGAATGTACCTTTTCCTTATAACACTTTCTTGGCAAACGAGAACAGAAATCTTGACATCTTTTAAAAACTGTTATCTCTAAGAAAGACTGCATTTTTATTTGCTACTGATGATTGTCGGATTTCGAAACACATCTCGTTTTTGCGCATGTGCCAAGAGGCGTTGATTTCACCAAAATAGGGGAGAAGTTGAAATTTGGGGGGGGGGGATATTTACATTTTACTTAGCGTCACATAACAAAGATTCATCTTAACTCATCTTAAGTGGGCCATTCACCGCTGCTCAATTCCAACATTTTTGGAACACGGGAAGGGAAAACTTTTCGACAATGTTGAGACCCAATGAAAAGTGACGCAAAAGGATTGGATGTTTCGAATGCCGAATAGTTTGAAGGCTGATTGGAATGGCCGGGTGGCCTTTTGAACCCCCGCTGCGAGGGTAGCGAGAAAACAAAGCTTCTGCCTAGATTGGGACCCTGCGAGGGGGGTAGTAAACTCGGAAATTGCTGGTTTGAGGGAAGAGGAGAATGGGTGGGAGTTAGTCTGCGACTTTGAACCTTCGCAAACAATGTGTCTGGAAACAAACTTTGGAACATCCGTGAGTGACTTACCTAAAATTTTAGTCTGGAAGGAGTGGAATACAAACCAGTTCTTGGGACAAATGGCACAGCCTAGCATTCACGAGGAATGCACAACTTTACTCATTGTCTGACACCCATTTCTGGAGTAAAATCGTCCAAAAGTTCTGGTCTTGACATTTCGAAACGATCAGTATTTGAAAACATCTTCAAATAAACTTTAAATAAATGAGTTTATAGTAAAAAGTATTCGCACTACACTATAAAATTTTCATATTCATGCAAAAAACGAGGGATTTTTTTTTTTTACATAATTGAAGGTTCGCATAAATTATTGATGTCATATAAAAAATACCGTATATGTCTTTCTCTTAGAAAAGTAATAATATTTTGCTAAAAGTATTTCGCTACTGAATTTTTTCCTATTTTGTTTTTTAAAAGTAGTTTATATCACAAGTTTCTTGAAAGTTCTACCTTCTGTGCTTAAATTAATTCAATTCAAATCAAATTTTTTATCAGTTCTCCCTCCCGCCACACGCACGCACACACACAAAAAAAGAACTTGCAGCTAAATTCTCCGCTAAACATCAGGATGAAATTTGCAAATTTATTAAATGTTAGAGTTTGTTAAAATTTTAAATTTAATTAATAATTTATTTCAACAAACGATATCACTAAATCTCGCTAGCTACACTTTTTTTCAAAAACTGTTGAGGAGGTACAGATACTAAGCTATTTCAAAACCAAACACTTATATTCACAAGAAAAGAGAAGTTATTCTTTGCTAGTATTTGTTACTTTAATTAAAGCAGACTACTTGAAGGCCTGTGGTGCGGAACTTTGGAGAGGGGGAGCCGAGATCAGGTGCAGTCCTTGTCATCTGACCACGTTTCAAAATTACGAGGTCTCTCGTGTTGCTCCAAAACGGGTCATAAATATAACTAAACTAAGCTACTTGATGGCCTACTGCACGTATATAAAATTAAACTTAACTTTACAATACTTTGAATAATGAATTTTTATGCAAAAATACATGTTCTGACGAAAAGGTATTAGAATTTTTGCTACTACTTATAATTACTTCTTTACTTTATTAATTTCTTTTCTGTTCTTGTTTTCTTCTTTGTTTCTTTCTATTTTTTGGTTGAATGCTTGTTTTAAAAATAAACTCATTTTTTTCTGTATATGAAATACTCTAGGAAATACCATTTCAATGAATGGAATTCAAAAATCAGTTTTTAATGATGTGATAGCAGGTTGCAATTTCTTTTTCTAGCCTTAATGCTCTCAATCTGCATTAGAAAAAAATAGCAATTACAAAAGAACAGTTAGTTCAAAAAATAAATAATAAAATTATATAGGAAAGCCTTACTTTATCAGATTGCAAGCGAAATTACAATTCACGGATTAATAAGTACTGTTTTAACTTGCACTTGCCGGATAAAATATTATGAATTTTTGTCGGTACATTTTTTTTTAATGATCTCGAATGAATCCTGAAAAAGATTTGAACGGCTATATTACATTTTCAAAAATACTAAAATTGAATTGCTGCATTACTTTTAGGTCTTCTTAATTTGTTTTCAGCAGCATGAGGTAATTTTTTTTGTTTCCTAAAAGTTTCTGTTTTGCTATACCATCTATACAGGTCCATCTTATACTGATGAATTTTCATTTTTCAATCCATTTACTTTAGGATTCCATAAGGTTTAAATATTATATAACAATAAGTTTTCTCATTTTGTATTTGCAACAATTCAAGATATTAAATAGTAGTAAAACATAATTTTAAAATTATGTTTGTTTGGTTTGAAATTCACATTTGAATGGGGTGAAAGTTCTTTTGGGGGGTCTATTATGGTACACCCCGTAGGGTTGGGAGTTTGGGTTGGGTTCCAATGTTAACGTGCGGAACCCACCCCAACTCCCAACCCAACGGGGGGTACCAGAATAGACCCCTTTGACTCTCTGGATCAGAAATTGTGGCTTGTATTGTATTCTACTCACTCAATCGTCCATTGTTAGGAAATAAAACAAAGTTTCTTCAAGTTTAAAGAATTTTCTAAGATGGTTATGTATCTTAATTAAAAGGGGAATGTTATTCAAACCTTATGTTTTAGAAGAATATGGGCTACAGGAAAACACGCTACATAACTTTTAAAACCTTGCTAAAACATATTTTCACCTAAAACTTACCCGATATGCACCATACTTCTATTATTAAATTATTTATTCACTTTTTATTCATATTTAATAATTTCTTATTTTATGTAATACAGATTATTAAATAGATAGATAGATAGTATCCTAGGGTCTTTTCACTGCATAATTCTTCTTGGGGCACTTTCGGAATCGATTGTTTCACTGTTGAGTATTTTTAAAATTGCTTAAATTCATTAATGGAATTCTTATGAGGGTATTTGAATTACATTTCGTCTAATCCTGCTCTTTAAATTCGAATGATTTTACAATAAAATTAAGTACTGTAACTTCATCTACAGAGATATTGCTGATTTGACTGCTATCTTTTAGTAAAAATGTGAATTACGTCATTCTTATTTTTATCAAATCTCTTTCTTTCCTTTCTGTTTCAAATATTGCTGTTTATTATTAATTGTTCGTTTGCGCTTGGTATTTTTATTAACTTAAAGATAAGTAAGGTCATCTTGTTTTAAATCGGAGCAAAAAAAATCTTGATTTCGCAAACGATGTACAGGTAGTGCCATCTATTGGAAGTTCTAGAAGAGTGGTCCTGTTTTTGTTAACGGCGGCCTCTTTTTGGTTTATCCCCTGGTGACGCGGCCGAGCGACCAGATTCTAGTTAAGTGTGTACGTGTGCAGGATAACGACAGGATGGCTACAGCTACGGATTCGGGTCCTGTGTTCTTTACTAAAGCAACACCAGAACAGTGGACATATGTGCTGTCTCAGTATAAAGAAGTTTTGAAGCAAAAAGCAGCTCAGAGGACCAAAAAAGGCGGACCTGAAGAGCTTATTCGTCTAGATACATGGTAAGCAAAAACCTTTGTTCGATTAGTTCAAGGCCATTCACCCTCCGTCCCTTTGTTACTCTTCGAACGTCTTCTGTCGGATTGTGTGAGAAAAAATTGACAACCACATTTAAACTTAGGCGGGATTAGTGATGTTTGGCCACACGTGCGATTAAAGCACATGTTACGCAAAGCTTTGTTTTTCGTCGTTTAAGTTAGTTTCGTTCGATTTGTAGGATGTAGCGCGTAGCTACCTTCTATGTGTGCTCAGTCTACTGTAACCGGGCTTTGCAATTCGTTGATGTGTGTCCTTCCTTGTTAGTAAAAAATTTCAAAATGAACTTTCAATTTTTGTTATTTTTTGAAATAAAAATTTACATTGTCTATAATTAGCTCTTAGTTTCGGGTTTCATATTTTATTGATTTTTTTTTTTGGTTATGCACTTTTTTTTCCTGTCGCATTCCAAAATTGCATTCTCTGTAACGAATACAAAATAAACTTCAGATACTAACAGTGTTCATTTTATTTGTTGTTCTCTAAAGTCAAGAAAATGGAAAATCTCATGATGTTCTATTAATGAAACTTTTGGGCAATATTTGTTTTTAAAATTGAGGGGGGAGGGTACTAAAGACTTCATTCCAAATATCTTCTAATTATGTTGCAAACAACAATTGTGAAGATATTAAATATTGTAAATTGCGTGTATGGAAAGCCATTTGTGTTTTTCAGACAGCTAAATTTTTTTCATGTATTAATGTTTGTTAAAACAAATGTGTGGACTGTAAAATTATAAGTTCGATTAAAATTGTTTTGTGATGCATATATTTTTTGCAGAATAAATGTACCTTACATGTATATGCAAACATGAATTTATTGAAATGCAAGAATTTATGCATCTGTATTTTTTTTAAATTAGCGCCCATTTGACTTTGAAAGTTGTAATTGTTTCTTGCACCTCTTTATATTAGTCAGTCTTCTGAAAAGTCTGGTAACAATGATATGAAAATGGAATTAGTTGAACTTATCTTCATATAGTATAAAAATAAAATTATATTGAAATTTTAAAAATTGAGCTTTTTTCAAAATATTAGAGAAGTCTGTGAGTATAAATTACTCATAGATTAAATTGCTAAAAATCAAAATATCCTGTTATAAAATGTTTTGTTGCTCCAAGTTTTATAATGAACAAATTTTGAAATTCAAAAGCTGTTGCTGATTCAGAAGTGGCTTAAAATACTTTTTTTAAATTCAGTCAAGTTTGAAAAAAGGATTCTAGACTATTTTTAATGTTTTAAGGCGATTTTAAAAATCAAACTTGTAACCTTTAAGTCTTAGAAATTTTGATACAAGGTTCTTTACCATATCGTTAATGTACAATTCTCCTAATGTAAATACTCATTTCGGTACAATCTGAGAAAAAGTTAATTGCATACTATTTTATAAATTAATTTAGCTGGACTTCAAGCAAGTCATTATTTTAACGGTTACTTTTTTAAATCAATGAGAATCTTAATTTACACCTTTGATTTAAATTTTATTTCAAAAATTTTTCTCTCGCAAATTTATTTTTTCATTCTTGTTTTATGGCTCTTGCAAAAAGATATTTAAATGTTTGCATTTAAATCTTGAATGTAGTGAAAGAAAGTTAATATTAAGGCATGCTAAAACTGTTGGAGATCGGTATTTTATTCTTTCGGTTTTTTTAATTGAAAAGTCTGAAATCACAGTTTTGTCATTTTTTAAACTCAAACATACTATTCAAAAACCGGCACTTTAATTATTGTTTGATAAATCAGATAGGTGATGAAGTATGTTGACTAAGATGCAACATTATAAAATCTTGATTTTATAATATGTTCAAAATGCACTTGCTTATTACCTGATTATTCTTACGAAGTAATACTGGCACAGCATGAAAAGTACGAATTTTACATTATAACCATTCCAAACATTGCAAAACAATTACTTTGTAGCATAAAAGAACCTTCAGTAATGCTTTCTCCTTTGTCCATCTATGAAGCATGTGATTCTTACATTCTCAATACAAGTGAAATCTTCAAGCGAGTTTATTTCAAAACTTCATTTTTTCAGTTGCTCCAATATTGCAGCCGATAAATGATATATATATAATGATAAATGATATATAGATTTTATTTTCAACTCAAATTGAATGACAAGCATTTGTCAAATATCTTTTAGGTTATTGATGCATTATTCTTAAAATTTTTCTATTACTTTTTTATCGTTAAACTGCTTTTTAATATGGGAGTAATGTTGTTCATTTCTTCCATCAATTTTTGATTTGTAGTTATTTCTTGATTTTAGCAATTTTAAGATAGGAAACAAAGTTTTGAACTGCATTAGTCAGTGCTAACAAAATCTGATAGTTGTTGCCAGTGCCTTCATTCCAGTGAATAACTAAATACTTGATTGGTCCGAGAGTTACTGAAAGATTTAAGTGTAATTTAAGCTTTGATTATAGGCTTTCATAATACAGAATATCAATTAAAAATATTTAATGTTAAAATCTGGACAAATATATCAATTACTTTTCAATGTAGTAGAATCGTATTCATAGGGCCATTTATCTGGGCGTCACAATATAGTGTAGCTTTCCTTGTATTGTCGACTTAAATTGTCACCGACTATATAAAAAAAATTCCAGGGAAATGCATTAATGTGCCTAATTTTGTTCAGTAATCATCAGTTGGATTGAATAATATCGATACTAGACTATCTGGCCTTTGGTGGCCAGCTGTTTGCCCGTAATATTAACCCTTTGCGGTTGATGCCGCTTTGTAACTGTGCTTGCAACTTGGTGAATGGGCAGTTTTAAAGGCTGAGAGACTCTGCCAAAGTTTTATTTTTCAATGTATCTCGAAAATGGAGGGTGGTGGGTGGCAGATGACCATTGATGACATATCTAAGGATCATAAGTTTTCATATGAAATAAAAATTTATTGATAGGTTTGGGCTGGGAGGCTCTGTCAGTCCCCCCCCCCCCCCCCCATAGAGTGTAATGTTTTTCCATTTCTGCCAAAAATGAAGAGTGGTGGAAGGCAGGTGACCATTGATGGCATATCTAGACGTCAAGATCTTTCATGGGAATCAAAAGTTATCAAAATCAATCCTGTGGTTGGGGCTGGGGAACTTTCAAGGTTTTTTCCATGTAGAGAATGTACAGTGGAGTAATCTTTCAATTTCCCTCTAAAATGGAAGATGATGGGAGGGGGAGGTAGGTGACCATTGATGACATATCTGGGCATCCTACAAGCTTCCATATGAATGAATATTGTTGAAATCAGTCTAGTGGTTGGGGCTGTGTGACTGGTCCCTTTTTAAATATACAGATGTTTGCTTCTCGATATATAGCTTAATTAATTCATATTTTTAAAACTAGCGTTTTTTCCTTTAATGTAGTATTTATGTATGTTGGGTATAATTTTTTTCATTTGAAACCAACTGTAATTTATATTTAGTAATCTTTTTCTTTATTTTCTTAATTTTGAATGGTTTTATCACTTCTCATGATTTGCAGTATTTGATAGCATTAATGTTAAATTATATCATGATGAATTGTAAAAGTTATTTTATTTAGAACTAAGAATAATTTTTATAGAGAAAGCACCAAATAACCTCTTAAACACTTTTTGTTTATGATGTCTGTTTGAAATTTTACATGCATTTTGTTTATGAAAAGAATGGTTTCGAACTCAATTTACTATCTGCATAATGAAGAGCTGTAGTCAAAGATGAATCAATTTGAAAATGTACAGATTTGTATTTCAGCTTTCAAAATATAAAAAAAGAAGTCTAGGGATGTAACGGATATTCGGTATTCAGCCGAATATTTTCAAGATAATTTTAAAAAAAATATGCTATTGAATAATAAAATAAAGAATATTGCAGTGCATTTTTTATCCAAAAATATCCTAACATTTACTAAATTTTAAGTTGCATAGTATACAAATTATTTAATTAATGTTATTTATCACTGTAAGTAATTATAATACCAGAACAATGATTTTTGGCCCTTTTGCCAAATACTAAAAAGATATTCAGCCAAATAAATTCAGGATGTTTTTTAAATATATATTTAACAAAGAATATTACAGAATTGCATTTCAGTGCATTTATTGTCAAAAAATATTTTCTAATTATTATTCAATTTTAAGGGGGGAAGTGAGCATTATTAGGGACTGTTAAATAACTTAAAGAGGAATGTCTTACTGAGTAGTAAGTAGAAATGAAGAATATATTCTAAAGGGGTTAGTGTGGAGTGTACCATATGGACTTGCTTAGTTCCTCTTAGGATCACCAACTCTTTGCCGCCAAGAATGGCCATGAGATAACATTTGTTTTGGATGCATGTAGATGTTTTTAATGAGTGACAAGCGCACGCGCATGCACACAAATTGATCTTTTCATCAGTGTTTTACTTATCAGGCTATATTGTGCCACATTTAGATGTGATGTTACATTACAACGCCACATTAAATGTTTTGTTCAACTCTTCGATGTAATTGGTCGATAAATTCGAATTTGAATAAAACTTGGTTTGGAATTCTTCAGATGGAATATTGTTTCAGTACCGTGTATGTTATTCTGTGTGTTTAGTTTCTCAGTGAATAAGCGAAACTGCGATTATTCTGCTATGCTGAAAGTGAAGCTGCTGATGTATTTTTAAGTTAAAAAATTTGCCCGGTAGCAGGCATTTTGTGCGGAAATTCTAGTTTTCGGAATTTTTAAAAAAATCTAGATTCTTAATATTCAATGAAAAAGCAAAGCTACTAGTGGCCCACTATGCTGAAAGCGAAGCCGTTGATGTTTTCTAAGTTACAAAAAATTTGCCTGCTACACACTTGAAATGCTGCAGGCTTTGCCTGCTCAATCTCGTTTTCAGGTGACACATGCGCAAGAGAGTAATAAAAGGCGCACTGCACATCCAAAACAGTATTTGGCGATGGCACATGAAGTTACGCCAAGAAAAATTGGCGAGAAGCAAGTCGGTACTGTACACTCCACATTTACTCAGTTTTAAGTTACATAGTACTTAAATGTATTTAACAACTTTACATGTTATTTATCATTGTAAAGCCTGAAATTATGATGTAAGAGCAATAATTTTTGGCCCTTTTGCCAATTACTGAACAGATACTCGGCCAAATAAATTCAGGATAAATTTTTAAAATACAAGTGGCTCCCAAAAGTATTTGTACACTTAAGATTTTCAATGAAGTAGGGCTCTATCCATTAATTAAAATTAATATTTCAGAATAGGTATTTAATAAGATCTATAATCTATTCTTAACAAAACTACATGAAATATTTTAAAAACATAGTAAAACTATTATTTTTAAGAAATCAATAATCAAAAAGTAACACAAACTTTATCTCGCAAAAGTCTTCGTACACTGAAATATTTTTGGATAAATTCATGATTTAAATTAGCGTCTTGTAAAGAAAAAACAATCAGCATTTGAAAATTTATTATTTTTCATCATAGTAGTGGTAAACCAGTTCGTAATATTGCTGAATTATGTTAATTTATCCCATTCTACAGTGCAGTATGTGCTAAAACGTTTTAAAGAAGAAAATCGGATCGAAAACAAGGTCAGAAAAGGTCGACTGGCAAAGTTAACAAAACGTGATCAGAGATTTATAATTAGAAAATTTGTGAAAAATCCATGTTTGAGTGTCTTAAAAGTTTCTGATGATTTTAGTGAAACATTTTCTACTTCAATTTCACCTGAGATTGTTAGAGTTCTCAGAGGAGCTGGATTAAATGGGCATTCTGCCCGTAGAAATTTTGTTAGTGCGAAAAACAGAAAGCTTAGGCTTTCCTTCGCAAAATCAATGTTAAATAAACCCGAAACGTATTGGAATAATGTCTTATTTGCAGATGAAAGCAAATTTAACATTTTTGGTTCCGATGGACGTATAATGGTATGGAGAAGAAAAAATGAGGAACTTAATCCCAAGAACTTAGTTGGAACAGTTAAGTATGGCGGTGTAGGTGTCCTTGTGTGGGGGGTGCATGTCAGCATCAGGACTAGGTAATTTGGTATTTATTGATGGCATAATGAATCATGCTCTTCGTTTAAATATTTTAAGAGACAATTTTAAAATTATCAGCCCAAAATTTGGGTATTGGAAACAACTTTGTTTTTTATCAAGATAACGATCCTAAGCACACGGCTCTCAACGTTCTCCTCTGGTGTCTCTATAATTGTCCACAAAATTTGAAAACACCACCTCAATCACCAGATTTAAACCTAATAGAACATATTTGGAGAAAACTGGAGGTTAGAGCACGAAAACAAGAAATTAAAACGAAAAGCAAACTAAAAACAGTAATGATGGAAGAAGGGATGAACATTGATGTGGTAATTACAAAAAAAAACTAGTGAAATCTATTCCCAAAAATTTAAAAGCTGTTGTGGATTCTAAAGGATATCCTACTAAATATTAATTTAACGAAAAATTAGAAAATTTACTAATATGTAGAGATTTTTTTAAAGTGTACGAAGACTTTTATGAGATCAAGTTTTTGTTACTTTTTGATTATTGATTTCTTAAAAATTAAAGTTTTACTATATTTTTAAAATATTTCTTATAGTTTTGTTAAGAATAGGTTATAGTTCTAATTATTAAATGCCTATTCCGAAATATTAATTTTAATTAATGGATAGATCCCTTTTTCATTGAAAATCGTAAGTGTACGAACACTTTTGGGAGCCACTGTATATATTTAACAAAGAATACTGCAGAATTGCATTTATTATCAAGAAATCTCTGAGCATCTATTCAATTTTAAGGGGAGAGGTGAGCATTATTAGGGTCTTTTAAAAAACTTTTTAAAGAAAAGGTGAAATGTTTTATTGGGTAGTAAGTAGAAGTGAAAAAGAATATATTGTAAAGGAAATAGCTTAACGTTCTGACTTGATGTAAAGAAATGTGTTATATTTGAGTGAAAGGTAAAAAGGATGACAAGAAAGTTTTTTCTTTTTTTTTTTAGGTTTTAATAAATTTTCTATAAAAAAATCTTAAAAATATAATTTAATGTATCTATAGATAAAATTATACTATTATAATTTATTTAGATTTGCAAAAGCCACATTATCTTATTATTGGAATTAAAGTGTTTAAAATACTACAAAAATATATCAAGGGGTGAATATTTAATAAAACCAATAACAAATAATGTCAATTTTATTAATCTTTAATATTTTTCATTTAAAATTTTGAGGAATAGTTTATTTATCATCAAAAGAGAATGTTTTTAAAAAGTAAGATATTTGGCCTGATTTTTGGCTGAATCAAATCACTATTCGTTACATCCCTCTTTTTAATTTTTTTTTTTTTTTGGGGGGGGGGGGTTTAAGGCTACACAGTACCTTTTTTCAAAAAAAAAATTTGGAGACAGTTATAATAAATATATATTAATGAGGTTTTTTTAGATTACATTAATAAATAGATTCTGTTTTAAAAAGTCATTTTAGCAAAAACTATTATTTTTAAATCTAAAAAAAAATTGAAATTTTTAAAGGTTTTTAAAACTCATATAAAATACTTAATTTTTATTTTATTTTGTAGTTGTTTCAAGTGATTTATATTTCTTGGAAACAAAAATTAGCATGGGATTGATGATCTCACTCATTTTAATTTTTAATAATTATTATTGTGAAAAAATATGAAAATTCTAAAAATATTGACTTTGACGTTTAAAAAAAATGTAACTAGAACTCTTGGACCTAAATCTATGCAAAATCTTATAGTAACATATATATGAAAGTATCTAAAAAAAATTTAAAGACTATCTTGAACAGAAAAAAAAAAAAGCCTTGTATCACCAAAAATAAGTCTTGAGAAAAATGCATTTAAAGTTTGTAATGGCCTGAAACAAAAGCTAATAATGCTTGTAGAGCTCTAATTTTTTAATGTTTTTTCCCAACTTATAAAATGCACTAAAACATTATTTTAACTCAATGTGATGGAATATATTTTTTCTTATTTGAAATATTATGCAATCAATCTCTTTGAAACATATCTTAGCAACTCGAGAATGTTTTCAGTCGTGAAATTTTCTCAACAGAAAATGAATAAAAAACTAATATTATACTGCTAAGGTTCTAAATAAAAAAATACTTTGTGTAAAAATTAAGATTGGTCTTGGAAAAAATTCTTTTTATGAATATCAGTGAGGTAGTAATGGAACAAGAAAATGCAGAATATAAACAAACAGAAACGATTTGAGTAGTGAACTTTGAAACTATAATAACCATTTCACCTAAGAAATAGATTTATTTAAAAAAATATTTTTAATTAATTGTAAGAATGGGAAAATGCTTCAAAATAAAAACGAAACTAACTGCGCTGCCCTCAGCTGTCAAATTTTGAGACTGACAAACTTGGGAAAACTTCAAATATCTCTAAAACTATTTGGATATCCGATCTAAAAATTGGAGTCAAGCTTCCCAACTTTATGGGCCAGGCAAAAAAAAGAAAGATATTTTTGTCATTTTTAGGGTAGGGGAGACTTGATCCCTTCTTCAGTTTTTAATTTTTATTTTGGAAAAAACTAAATTTTTAAAAAATGTTTTCAGTCATTATTAAAGGCTTTTTTGTTGTAGTATTTTTTTATTTTTCAAAAACCATTTTTAAAATAAAGATAAATTGTTTTCCAACAATTAGAAAAAGGATCAAGTCTCCACAATTGCAGGGAGACTTGATCCTTGAAACCGATGAATTGAAATGATTCAAATTAAGTAGTCAAATTTATTTTTGACTAACATGTAAAAAAGGGAGAAAAACGCATTTAGAAAATTCTACATTATTGAAAATCACTGTTTCCCATATATGAAGGATTGTTATTGCTGAAATTAATGATCAAATAACATTTTCAAAGCTTGAAAAATCAAAAATAAATGTTAAAAATCTTGCAGTTCGAAGAGTTCCACCAAGGATGGCTGGTTTAGGTAGTTTTTTGACAATGTCGTCATTGTCCACAACACTAAGGGCAACATTTTCTGAATAAATAAATTGATTGGAATATGAAGTCCTCTTTTTCTTAGAAAATTTGTTTCACATTCAGATGATGCAATCTTCTTTTCACAGGGTTCGTACGCGTCCTTAAAAGTCCTTACTTTTACATTTAGTTTTTAAAAGTCCTTACAAATCCTTATTTTTATGCCCCATTTTTAAAAAGTCCTTGAAAGTCCTTACTTTTTACTCTGCCATTATTAGAAAATTTAAAATTTCTCCGTTGATCGTTTTTCTAACTCCTCCTTCTCGGTCGACGTGGCTCTCGCGGAATGGGGTGGGGACGACACTACTCGCATTCTACGAATCCATATTCATCGCATTCTCTTTGGGAAATAAGGGAGAAGTTACAGATGGCCTTTATTGTTCCATGGTTCCATAGGAATGATTGTCAAAAGTGCTGTTACCATTTTTAGAACAGTATCAAAGTGATAAACCTTTACTTCCATTTTTTGCCAGTGATGTTTTTAAAACTTGTTAATGATTGCATTCAACATTTCAAAATTTTGAAACCAGAGAATGAAAGAATTGAGAAACCTGAGACTTTGGGTCACTGAAGTTGAATTTGCATAAACTTGTATAATGATAAAAGTGTATTTAGGATTTGCTGCAGAGCAACTAATAAAAGAAAAGATAAAAAAAATAAGGAATTAGCAGACAAGGATGTTTTCACACTCGGACAGGATAGTCGGAAAAACATCATAACAATGATAAAACATTTCATGCATAAATGTCCTGTGAATTACGCACTAGTAAGACCTGCGATTTGCATTGATCCACGAGTAATGGCTGGATATTCCGAAAAAGCACAGGAAAAAAATGAAAAAGGTATTGATTGTATTGTCGCAAAATAAACGTATTTTGGGAAAAGATTGCGACGAAATTTTGTTTCTCTATGCAGATTTTCTGTTAAATATTGTAAAGCCAAATTCATTTGAATTTACTTCTTTCAATCCAAAGAGTGATTCCCTTGATAATTTTTTACAAACTTATTTTAGCAATAATCATTATGAAAAAGTTTGTAAGATTATCAAAATGGTATTAATACTGTCACATGGACAATGAGGTTTTTCGGTGAACAAGGCCCTGGAAATCAAATTTAAAAGATGCTTCATATATTTTCCAGCGTGTAAATCATGAATTTATTAAGCTGTCTGGGGCTATTTATGACTTAAAAGTTACTAAAGAAATGAGGACGGCTGCTACCTCAGCTAGAGCAAAATACATGCAGTATTTAGAAAGTGAAAGATCCAAAGAAAAGAGGGAAGCGGTGGCCTAGTGGTAAGGTTTCGGCTTTGGGGCCGGAGGGTTCCAGGTTCGAGACCCGATTCCACTGAAGATCCGCCGTGTATGGGGCCTGTTGCCCGTTAAATCATACGTAGTGGTCAAACGTCCTCCCGTTGGTGTGACGTGGAAGTTTGGAGAGGGGGGTGCCAGCTCAGGTGTCGTCCTCGTCATCTGACCGAGGTTCAAAATTACGAGGTCCGTCCCAAATAGCCCTCTTGTTGCTTCAAAATGGGACGTTAATATAACTAAACTAAACTAAACCAAAGAAAAGACTGAAACGAAAAACTCTAGAGGAGGAAATAGATTTTTTAAAACAAAAGAAAATGTTCCTCCAAACGGACATGCACCAAACAAATGAGAAAGCAAATGATTTAGCTAATGAGGCTGCAAAGTCAAAGGACATAAATTTATTTATTCAATCGCATGAACTAAGAAAAAAAATTTCTGGAAAAGAAATTAAAATAAATACCTTGGATGTAAAATTGAATGAAAAAAGTTTGGAATTAAAAGATATTTAATCTGATTACCAGTTTCATGGTTTTTTTTTTTTCATCAATTTATTAACTCATATTTTTAGGAGTTTTGTTGTGTTAAATTTGTAATGTATCTTCTATGTTTTATATTATAATTTATCATCTAATAGGTTGAATTTGCAGAAATGAGACATTTTATTTAAAAATGCGTGCGACAATTCGTTAAGTTTATTCAATTTAGAGGTCCTTATTTATTTGTTTTTTTAGTCCTTAAAAGTCCTTGATAGTCCTTGCTTTTCATTTAAGGAAATGTGTACGAACCCTGTTTTCAATTTTTCCTACGGAATGACTAATTTTCTCTTTCCATGAAACCGTCGCCATGTTCTTGCTAACCATCATGTGCAGCCACATATTAACTTTCTACCTTTGTCAACCATCCAAAATCAAGGTAACCATATTCTAACTAATATTAATATTTTCTAAATGTGACTTGAAAATCACAATGGCCAGTGGGGGGGGGGGGTATAAAAATTGTTAACATTAATTTAACTTTGGGGACACTTGATCCCAGGATCAAGTCTCCCCATATAATGGGCATCATGTGTCCCTAATGTGCATGTGTTGGAAAAAGAATTGTTAAATCAAAAGTAAAACTGTACTGGATTTAAATAACATTTAAGCAGTAAGGATGTTAGTATATTATATCAATAAACTTAAGTAATTTAGTTATATTTAGCAAAAAATAAACATAAATTATCTACTCCAAAAGAAGTTTGACTAAGAAATCAGAGATTCCTTTCTTATAACAAAAATAAAAGTGGCTGAATGAAATTCTGTTGTCATATCTGCTGATAAGGAATCACTTTATTAGTGTTGCCAATTTCGGATACTTAATTGCATTTTTTCTCTGGTTTTAGATCTAGGGTTCAAGTCACCCAAGTTTTACTGTGTAGGCTTAATAAATTTTCTAAAATAAAAATCTTCAAAATATAATCTAATGTATCTATTGAAAAATTTATACTATTATAATTTATTTAGATTTGTAAAAGCCACATTGTCTTACTGGAATGAAAGTGTTTAAAATACTATGAAAAATATATCAAGGTCTTAAAATCAGTAAAAAATAATTAAAAGATCAAATTTATTGTTTAATTTTTTCATTTAAAATTTGAGGAATAAGTGAAATGTTTTTAAAAAGTAGATACTCAGCCAAATCACTATTTGTTGCATCCCTACTTTAGTTGTATGGTTTTTAATGTGAAGCAACTTTCAAACATGCAGACCCCTCAGAAGTACGCTAGTGTCTGTTCTCCTTTCTAGTGTTTCCTCCCCTTGAGTTTCTGCTTTTTCCTTCCTTCCCTCGAGAGTCGGTAAGGAAGCTCTCCATGAGAAGCTGTTGCTGCTCTATTTGCTTCTTGCTGACAAAGAATCCGAGAGTGATCTGTAGACATCAGATCATTCTATGAGTGAAATGGAGCTTAGTGAGGAAGTTAATGTAGCCTCCTTTAAGTCTCCAAAAATCATTGACTCTCACTTTAAATCCAAATTTTTTAAGAAACCCAAGTGATGGCTTTAAATTTTATTTTTTAGAATTGCCATGGTTTGTAAACTCATAAAGAGGACATTAAATCAATAATTAATAAATATCAACCAATTTGTTTGGGTTTTGCAGGAAACTTTTCTGAAACCCCATTTCTATACTAAATTCAAAAACTATACCATACAGAGAAACGATTTTCAAGGCTCTCGAGCATCTGTGTGGCCTGTTTAACTTCATGTCAAATACCTTCTAAACCAATTCACTTAAACACAGTTACAGGCAGTTGCTATACAAATCCAACTAAATAGTTGTATAACAGTATGCTATTTATATCTGCCTCCTACAGATCATATAGAACAGAGACATCATGATGAGCTAATTCGGCAACTCTCTAGCCCTTTTTCTTGTAAGGTGATTTTAATGGCCATAATACTCTTTGAAGTAGTACTGGCACAAATCAAAGACGACTCCAAATTGAAACTCTTATTGAAGATCATTGTCTGTGCCTCTTGAATGACAATAGTTATACAGTAAAAGCTTAACTAACCGGCATGCTCGGGAAGCGCCGATTTCCGGATACCTGAAAAGTCCGGATAGTTGAGTGTGACGGGAAAAATGGAGGGAGGGGGGATTGTGGCCCTTTTTTTATTTTTTACCTATTCTGTCCCTTTAACTTTTTTTTTGGTTGTCGATTTCGTTTCTCGGTGAAAGGTGAGGAACTTTTTTTTTCTCACTTTTGCTTTTGAACCCCCCCCCCCTCCCCATAAAACAAGTCTGTGTACGTCACTGCACTGTATATTGCTTTTTTTCCCTTCTACGCCCCCTCCATGCGGAACTTACATTGCATTCCAGAAATAAATTATCCGCGTGAATGGAATGGCTCGTTTTAAATTTTGGCGCGCGGATGTAAAATTTTTAGAAAAACTCATTTTCTAATTTTTCTGGTTAGTTGAGCTTTCCGTATACTTGAATGCCAGATATTCGAGAATTTACTGTACACACTTTCATCAGGCTTCTCAAACATTTCATACAATTGACCTCACCATATGTTCTCTGGCTCCATACTGGAAATTTTCAATCTCTACAAATCTCTTGAATAGTGATCATTTTCCAGTTGTACTAACATTGTAAAAAATGACTTGCCATTCCCAAAACAACTGGTTAAATACATTTTTGGAAAAGCAGACTGATCATTATTTGAGTCCTTGTGTCAATTAACTCCAGACATGGTTGCTAAAAATTCAATAGATGTAGCAGTTAACACAATTACTGATTGCATAATCTTATCGGCTGATATTGGTATTCCCAAAACATCGGGGAACATTCCAAAGCTGCGCAAGCCATGGTGGAATACTGAATGCAACACTTGCCAAAAACACTTGAAAAGGCATGGCATAACTTCAGGAGATATCCCACCACTCACAACTTAATTAAATTTAAAAATGCTAGAGCCAAATTTCTTCAAATTAGGAGACAAAGTATGAACACAGCATGTGTTCCTATGTAAACTCCATCACTGGACACGTTTCCTCAAAAATAGTTAGGGACAATGTGAGAAAAATCTTTGGTTGGTATTCTGACACCCAGAACATATCGTTATTAAATTATAATGGACAGGTCATTTCAGATGCCAAGGAAATTGCAAATGTAATAGGTGAAACTCTGTCTGAAATATCAAGCAAATCCTCTTATCCAAAAGATTTTGTTTTTAAAAAATATGAAGAACAAAAATCTGTGATTTTCTGCCTTCATATGCAGAAGATTGTAATTCAACTTTTTCATACCATGAACTGAAAAATGCACAAAGGAAATCTAGTCCAACATCACCTGGACCAGATCAAATTCATAATGACATGCTTAAACACCTTAGTGAATCTTCTTTACTAACAATTATATTTTTGTTCAATAAAATCTGGCAAGAGTGGGTTTTCCCATTTTCCTGGCTAAAAGCTATTAAGCTAAACCAGGAAAGGACAAGCAGGACCTGAATAATTATCCACCAGTCGCTTTGACAAGCTGTCTTAGCAAGTTATTGGAACGTATGGTTAGTGCCCGACTTATGCATGTTTTGGAGAGGAGTAAATGGTTTGTCCTTTCGCAAAGTGGATTTCGTAGCAGGTGAGGTACCATAGACAATTTATTGAAGCTGGAAACAGCCATTCGAGAAGCCTTCGTGTTCAAAAAACACCTTGTGTCAATATTTTTTGTCATCGAAAAAGCATATGATCGCACATGGCGACATGGAATTTTAAAAGATTTATCTGACATTGGTTGAAAAGGAAACTTGTCACTTTTTATTAAACTTTCTACAGACAAGAATTTTCCAAATTCGCATTGGTAACATTTTATTAGATAATTTTAATCAACAAGGTGGTGTCCCTCAAGGAAGTGTTCTAAGTGTGTATTGTTTATCATCAAAATTAATGGCATTGTGTCAAAACTTCCTGCATATGTCAATAGTATGCTTTTGTAGATGATATACAAATACACTGCACTGGTGAAGACATGGGCTTTATTCAAAAGGCAATTACAAACAGCTGTTAACAATATGACTGATTGGGCATCAAAAAATGGTTTTCTTTTCTCGCCACAAAAAACAGTCTGCATGCATATTTGTAGAAGGCGAGGATTACATCCAGATCCAGAATTCTAGTTAAATGGGTCACTTATTCTTAGTGTGTAAGAAACTAAATTTTTAGGAATTGTATTTGATACAAAACTACCATTTTGTTCACATATCAAACACTTAAAAACAATATGCATTCAGGCCTTAAACATTATGACAGTCTTGTTGAACACCTCTTGGGGTGCAGGCAAAGTTTTGTTGATGAGGATATATAGATCTCTTGTTCACTCGAAGCTGGACTATGGAGTGTCAGTATATGGCTCAGCTGCCAAGTCCACTTTAAAAATATTAGACTGTCCACCACCAAGGGCTTCGCATAGCTACTGGGGCATTTAGAACTACCCCAATTCCTAGTCTTCATGACGTAAGTGGTGAACCATCTTTAGAACTTCGACACCACAGACTATCTCTCTCGTACTTTTATAAAATTAAGAGCGGTGAGTCTCATCCTCAACATTATAAGGCTATAGACCCCATTTTTGGGTCTTTATTTTCAGACTATCTTTTACCCCAACTTTTGGCTTCAGAATTGGAGAAATCTTGAGGTACTTTGAAATTTAAGACTTTCCAATTGTCTCAAATGTTGAAGATCCCTCTCCATGGCAGGAGACACAACTTGATATTATTGACGATTTTTTACACTTCTTTAAACCAAGTACATCGGATATTGTATTTCAGTAAAATTTCTGTGATCACAGGCAACACTATTCTGATTATGACCCTATATACATAGACGGTTCGAAATCTGACAATCATGTCGGTTCGGCTTCTATTTTTCTAGATTTCACAATTGCTGAGACACTTCACCCTTTCTGCTCTGTGTACACATCTGAACTCTATGCGATCTACTTGGGGCTTTTGAAAATTACTACATTGAATTTTAAAAAAAGCCGTTATTTATACAGATTCTAGGAGTGGCATTAATGCCTTGGAAAGTGCTAAATATGATGAACATCCTTTAGTGATGAAATGTTTTGAGCTCCATCATACACTCAAATATCAAAACCAAATGCTGTTGGATTCCTGGACATGTAGGAATTCCAGGAAATGAGCGTGCGGATAAGGCCTCAAAGAGCTAATAATGCTTAACCACTTAATGTCCGTAAAGTTTAACCACTAAGTGGTTAAAAAATTGTTAGGTAGCATTTTTTTTTTTGCCATATTGTGTCCAAAAATAAGCAGATTTTTTTATAAGCAATTTTGTATTCAAATTGATTTTATGAATTCAAATCAGCAGTCAAAAGTAGCAAGTATTGACTTTATTAATTTTTAATTGCAGGGGGAAAAAGATCTAAAAACTGTTTTACCTAACCTGACCTAAAAACTTGTTTTGCTATCCAACATTAATTAGACTGCTAGAGCCAAGTACTGGAAATATTGGAAAATAAAGTAAAAAAGCCGGGAAAACTAGTGGATTTCGCTTAGAAAAATTACCTGCCCGAGCGGCATTCGGTCAAATCATCGAAAACTGTTACGTGGTTAAGGTGCTTTAGTTTGAACCTTACAAATTTTAGTGGAGAAGCAATCTGATTATGTAATCATGTCGGGTATAGCAACCTAACGAAAGTTGCTTGTATTTCTTTCATAATCTAATTCCTTTATAGTTGCCATTTCCATTCAGGACACTTAATGATTGGTGACAGTGCTGTTTTGGTAATAGAAAAGCGTAAAAGTTATTAATCTATAACTTGTTCCTTGTGAGGAATTTGCCTTTCTTTACGTAAAGTTGGGATGGTGTGGTGGGATTGTCTTGAAATTAAATTGTTTGTTATGGTATCGAGATTCTTTATACTCATTTGTGATGTAAAATGATTAACCTTCAATTTTGCTAGTTTAAACTGATTTAATTCCATCGATATAATGCAGATTTCTCTCCTTTCTGTGAATAGTAATTTACAATTTTGTGAATGTGTTTGTTATGTACCATATCTTCTGTCTTTTTCCTATCCTACTGTATTCAATGAAAATTTCATCTGTAAAGGATAGAGATATATGTATAAGAAAACATGATGGAATATATTTCCATCCTGAAAATTTGGTTGTTTTAAATTTTTTAACTGTTGGTAAATGAAAAGGAATGGGATAAATCGGAAGTAAAATAATAAATAAGCAGGCTTTCATATTAGGTTAATTTAAAATGTCAATGTTTCTTGTACATTTGGCAACAACACCTTTTTTATGTTCATAGATGTAATATATAAGTTATTAGTTCTTTGAACATCAAAAAAGGTGATCAGAATAGGTTTTTTGGCCATAAAAATGGTTTTTTTTTCAGGTGAAGTGTGTTTTTTAGAGAGTGTTTGGTTGTTGTTTGAGCACCAATTTACTTTAGCTCTTTAATATGAATCAGAATAGGATTTGGAACCATACTTCTAAATTACAGTTAAGAGTAGTGTAGCCAGTTTCTATTTAAATTTTTTGTGGTTAAAACATTTCTTTAAAAATTTCAAAACAGTGATACATTACTGAACTCTCCTACAGAATTATAGACATGTGTATTAAATGCCATTTACAAAAAACTAAGAGCAAAATGAATGCGATGGGTATGAGTATAAATGCTATAGGTGTATAATTTAGGATTAATTTATTGGAAAATCCATAAAATGCATTATTTTTATAAATTACGAAAGCGTTCCATAATTATAGTATATGTTAATATTTTTACATAAAACTTTATAGTTGAACAATATAGTTACAAACACTAAAACTTAATATTTCCATTATTTTCTTATCACTTCAAATAAGCAAGTTTACCTTGAAATTGCTAAATTTTGCGAAAATTCTGGGGACAGTGCAAACTAGGGATGTAACGAATATTCGATATTCGGCCGAATATATTCTGGGTAATAAATTTTTTTTAATGTGCTTTTAAATACACATTTAATAAAGAATATTGCCGAATTACATATCAGTTGCATAGTAACACATTTATTAAAGTTATACATATAATTTATCATTGCAAAGCCTGAAATTATCATGCAAGAAAAAAAAAATTTCAGCACTTTCAAGAGGAAGTCTGTTCTGTTTGGCTTCATACACTTATAATACCAGTCAAGGATGCAACAAATATTCAGAATTAGGCCTATTCTACCTTTCCACGAATATTCAGTCTGGCTGAATGCTACACAAATATTTGGCAGAATAAATTCAAGATAAAATATGGTTTTAAATATATTTAATGAAGAATATTGCAGTATTGCATTCCGGTACATTTATTATAAAAACATCTAATTTTTAGTTTGATAGTACATAAGTATATTTAATAATGTTGCATATCATTTACAGAAATCTGTTCCATATAGTTTCATCTTATATTGCTAGCTTCAGAAAATAAACGGTCACTATATAATTCTTACAGGTTCTGAAAGACATTTTTTTTGCTAGATTTGTGAACCTTGGAAATTTTTCTGCATTTTTTTCCCACCAATTAATTGTACACTCCATCTTGCCTATTAACATTCTTTACCAAAATGGGAATTTACTTCTAATTTTTATTGATCCATTCAATTTTCTTCTGTGTGTGTGTATGTCATTGTCATGTTCTGATTTGATGGTGCTTTTAGTTCTTTGAAGAAATCTAAAATGAAGGTTTCTCATTTCTTATTATTGGAATTAAAATATTAAACATATACATAAAAGCATTAACATTTTTTTTAAATATGCAAATAATAAAAAAAATCCATTTTATTTAATATTAACTTTTTTCATTTAAAATTTGAAAAATATTTAATTTAAAATGAAAAGATAAATGTTTATAAAAATTTGGTATTTGGCCAAATCACTATTCGTTACATCTCTAGTTCAAACCATGCTTACTTGATAATTGTTTTAAGTACCTTGATCAAAAAAATACTGGCATCTTTGCTTACACTTTTTGTGCTAACTTACCCCACACATTCTCCATAGGATTATTAACTTGCAGACTAAAAGAAGGCTGTCCATGACATTAATATTATTTTAGTGAAACCACATTTTTGTCAAGTTAGACATATTGTTTGATGCTCTATCTTGTTGAAAAACACAATTGGATTCTCCCATCAAATCCAGTGGTGTAGTTAAATGATGCTCTAACTACTATAAGGGCCAACTATCAAACCGCTCCAAGTCATTATTGATCCTCTACCTTTTTGCTTACAAAAAAAAAAAAAAAAAACTTTGGGGTTTATTTTTTAAATCATGGTATTAAAATTTATATCCATCATAATTCCACTTTTTAAAAAAATCATCTCTGAATTTGTTGAAAACCATTTGTTGCCATAAACTTTTTTGTCCTTTTAAGTTGTGCACTTTTTTTGTGTGTTTTCAAATCTGGCTACTTCAACATTTTCTTGAAAGTTTTTATTTTAGAATCTCTAAGTCTTTCATGAATTGTGTTTTTAGGTATTCCAGGTGTTATAAGGTGTACCATTGGGATATGGCATTTTTTGTGGGTCCCAATGGTTAATATTTTGCCATCCCACAGAGGTGTTTTCTTTTGTGTTCCAGGTATTCTCTTATTGAACTATTTTACTTTGTTGCAAAATTCAATAAATACTCCTCAAAGATCACTTTAAAAGTCATAGAAACTTTCTTTTGGATATTTCCCTTTCATTATTGAATCTGATATTTTGATTGCCTCCTTTTGAAATCTCTTTAGCTCTTGGCATTTCAAAGAAATTATAAAAGCATCAAGTTGTAAATCTAGAACAAACTAAATTATTCCAAAGCTATAAAAGTGACAAAAAATAGGTGGTACTTATTTAGCATTATTATTAATACGTAATTGTCTTGGGAAAAATGATTTGTGAGATTATTAATGAAAATATTTTCTTTTCATTTAAAATCGGACAGTGTCTATATTTATGGGACAGATGATTTTTCAATTTTATACCATTTTTTATTGCATTATGTTATATACAATAAATTTGAATGAATTGCCAAATAAAATATGTGCAAATAAATAAACGAATAAATAGAATCAATGAATTATATTTATATAAAACTGTAGTTTAGGGTGTGGTCTTGCTTTCCGGCACTTCGTGTCCCCAACTGTTTGTCGCCAAAAGATAGATAGTTCAACAGAGAGAAAACATTTGTTTATGTGCACAGAATGTTTTTATTGGTCTCATGCGCCTCTTTTTAATTTAATTTAATCGTTTTGATGCTTTATGTTTTCAATGAACTAGCAAAGCTACTAAGTTCCCTCTCCTGCTGCTAGCAAAGCCTTAGGTTGTTTTTTAATGCTTTCACTATGTTTCTTGCAATTTTTCTTTTTGATGACAATACACCAGTTTTAATATTTTCATAACTTAATTATAAATAAATCGATTAACTGAACTAAATTTCAACTCCATACAAGAGGCATTTCATAATTGCAAATTTGTTTAAAAAATGATTTCAACATTACACAATATCTATAATAATGAATTAAAAAAAGATTAATTGGTAAAGAATAATTAAAATAAAATGTTTTTTCCCTTATATAGGGGAGAATGTTGTACCTTTGACTGATTTTCGGTATTAAATTTTTATTAGCCTCATTTGGAAGATAACTATTCTGTTGTGAGTTAAACTAAACTCTGCTTTGCTTTGCATTTGTTAAAATTGAAAATTTTAGCTTTTGAAAATATTTAAGATTTTTAATTATTTTTTAAAAAAAAATCTTGCATGGTGGTCAAAGGTACAACATAGTGTTGTGCATTTGACCAGTGGGTGTTGTACCTTTGACCTGCACTTATTATGAAAATAAACATAAATGAGAAAATTAATTTTAATCATATAAAACAATAGGAGAGTTATTTTTGATTAAAACTCAAGTTTTTATACATGTAAATAACTTGTTTTTAAGATTCCATGATTTTTAAAAGGTTCATTCATTCTAAAAATACATTCATCATGTTACAATTTAATGAACGTCTTTATTCAACTTTATAATTTGAAAAATTCTATCATTTTTCCTGCACAAATTCAATGCAGCATTCATATGTTGATTTTTTTTTGTTATTCCAGTGTTGTCAATTATCCAAAAACTATCCTTATTGTAGATTTTGTATAGTTTTTTTAAAAAAATAAATGTGGATTGATAATCAATGCTTTAATATAAAACAGACATGACACATTTCCGCAGAAACGCGGATTTCCGCTTTTTTGGCATCGGATTTTTATCATTCTTAATTTTCTTATATATAATAATTCTACAATATTTTTAATATCTCAAGCACTTCTTGTATAAATTTATTTATTTTATTGTTCAATTAATTATATATATTTTACTTCTCAGTATTTTTGTTTGGCACGGTTCATTATTTATGAAGTTCAGCTTTTTTCGTTCTGAGCCTGTGTCATGTCTGAAAACACTTGTTTATAGTGAAACTTTCATTTGACCTACCAATTTGTATTCAATTAAATAATTTAGGAAAAATTTATATCCTGAGTGTCCCCAAATAAAGAAGTATTTAGAAGTACCTCTGACCTGTCCAAAGGAACAACACATCATGGTAGTCAAAGGTACAACAATGACACAGTTTCACATTTAAACATTTATAACTTACTAGCATTACCCGTGACATCCTGAATTTCAACAAAATTTTTTAAAACTTCAGGTTTTTAAACTTTGCAGCCACATTGTGTAAATAGCTCCTTGAGGTCATATTTCATTTTTTTTTTTTTTTTCAGTTTCAGCGAAAGTACACGCAGGGTAAACATGTTTTCTGAAACTAAAGATATCAGACTTTACATTGACTATCAAAAAGTATTAAAACAAATTAAAGCAATGATCTGTCAGCGAGATGGCGGACGGTATGTTCGTACTTCAAAATCTTGCTGAAGGCAAAGAAGGGGTTATGACATCGGGTGGTTTCGACGAAATGCATGCTGGGGCGACCTTGGTGTTACGAAGAATCAAGGGGAAAAAATGGAGCGAAAATATTTTAACACTTCAGAAAAAAACTAATATTTAACCATAAAAGATATTTTAACCGTTCTTGTTTTAAATCAGAGGGAATATTCCATTCATTACCTCAAAAAAAATGAAAGAGATAACATTATTAGAAAGTGGGATGCAGTAAATTTAAATACGGAAATAAAATTTTGTTGGCAAAACTGGCTATTTTTTAAACAATTCTCAAAATTCAGTAAATTAATTCCATTTGAAACATAAAACAAATTTCATTAGAAAGAATTTTTTTTTATCCAATGGTTCATTGATTGTTTTTCAACTATCATTAGAAAAGATACTATAGCTGTAAACATGCCGAAAATGACCCAAAACAACACAAAACATTAAGTAAAAAAAAAATTATAGATTAAATTTTAAAATTCCAGCTTCGAGGTGCATTCAGTCACCATTACGACTACCTGTGTGCCAAATTTCTTGGCTGTAAGTGTGGTAGATTCGTCTGGACATTGCGGACATGCACACAAACATTACCTTTTATAAGTATAGGTTTTTGGTTAGGAATAGAAAAATCAGAGTTAGCACAAAATAGAGCATTAGTATGTTACCCTAATATCATTTATTAATAGCTTCAAAAAATGTTACGAGGTAAAAAGTAATGTCTGTAATATTTACTTTTTAATACTGAAATCAGATAAATATTTTTATTTAGCCCAGTAAGTATTCCTTTCAAACAGCAACAAGCTAAACTAAGCAATTGGGGATGGTCTTTGTACTAAACACATAAACTTCCAAATTTTGTTCTTGGTTGCCAGCACAGACTGTAGTGGTCAAAGGAACAACACTCCTCTACAACTAAAGAAAAGTGTACTTTTAAAAATTGTTTTTATTAAATTCATTTTCTGTCAAAATTAATGCTGTAAATGGGTTTCAGCAATAACATGTAAAATACAAGACATTAAATTTTATTTCTAAGCAATAATGAGTCGTATTAATAAACCATATATAATTTTATTTTTTAAGAAAGTTAACGATTGAAGTTTTTCTACGTAGCATTTGAGGGACCAATAATTCACATTCATGCTAAAAGCTTTCTAAATTGATTCAGGATTTGTAAAATTGGAAATTGTCGGATACAATGGCTAAAATTTAATGAATCGACTAAACCTCAAAAATCAAAATTTGCGAAAAGATTAACTTGACTCGAGTTCTACCAGCGAAATAATAATTTGAAAAAATAATAATAATAATTGCTTCAACTAAAAATATTTTACCTCAAACATTTTAATATATATAATAAAATCCACCTAATCTAACACAGTAGATTTACTACTTTTTGAGTTTGCTGCTTTTATTGCTGATAAGTTGCTTTATTTTATATTCTTTTTATTAAATAAAAAAATCTTTTCTTATAAATTAGGCATTAAAAAGACTAGTTGAAATTCAATTAATCGCAAAGACTTTAATCTTGAATCAACTATCATGAGATGTATCAGTATTGTAAGTTAAATCCATCTAGTATATTCCATCTATGTTATACTCTTAATTTACTTTTAAACCCCTCATTTTCTAGTTTATCTTTTTTCATACAAAGGAAATACAGACATTCACAATTCTATTTTATTTACTTGCAATCATTTGTGCTTTCCACAAAAATAAATTCCCGTACTATTGTTACTATTTCTCCCATAGTCTAAGAAAGATGCATGTGTTTTTCATACAGAAACATGTCTCTCTATGTGAAAAATAGTCTTTTAGCCTGTTGCCTTGTCATTGCAAAATATACTGTTGTATTAATCACAGAATTGTCACTACGTTTAGTGTTAAAAATGCCCAAGAAGGGAAAACGTTGCATCTGCCTTTATAGTCTTATTTCAGAATCATTTGTGTCGTAAGGAATGTTAAAATTACATGGAGCAAGTATCAGACAGTTTTTGCTGTAGAAATGGGAGCCTTGCATTATAAAGGAGCCATTTTCATTTGTTCAGTGTATATTCAACAGGACACAACTGAATTCTGAAGAGGATGTTCTAAATATTCCCTTTATTCTTAATCGTTTCTGAAGGTTGCCAGTTTAGGATGCAACAGGTTAATTTATCACTCTTGAAAGGGAGACCCTTTATGTAGTGAAGAATTGTGAAGAATTAAAATCCAAAAAGTTGAGCAAGTAGCTAGTAAAAGGAATATAAATATCCATGGCAAATTTCAGTTACTGAGAGTACGGTGCTCCATATTATTTTAATAATTAAATAATTTGCTTGAATATATTGAGCAAAATTACATTAAAAAGAAAAATATTATAAACACCTGCTATCATGGTAACAATTGAAAAAATCCCATTATATTCTCCACCCAGGGCTGTATCGGTCAATGTCGACCCCAGTGGGTTTTTGACCACCTGTAGTGAGGGGTGAAGGCGGACGAGTCCATTTCACTAACCCATATGTCAACAAAGCCTCCATATACACCGGTAGCGAGATTTTGAGGCCATCAGGAATCGGAAAGTTAAGTTTAAAAATATTTGCGGGTACCCTCCTTTTCAAGTACCGCAGGCATCGCAAGCAAAGTTGGCAATGGCACTCGGAAGTTGCGCCAAGAAAAGGTGGCAGAAAACAAGACCACACCCTAAACTACAGTTTTACTTATGTTTGTTTCTAAGATTAACCCTTTGCGGTCTATGCCACCACAGTTGCTTTCATGCAGAAAGGGTTTTAAAGTACAGTCGGACCTCTATGTTACAAAGTCGCTAAATCCCGAAAAAAAGTTCGTTATATGGAAAATTCGTTAAATAGAGATTCATCTTTTAAAATACTTTAAACTACACAAAACAGATTTTAAATTCATAAACACAAAATATTATTAAAAAAGTAATTAATCACACCTTTATTTTGTAAATTAATATCTATTTGTTTTATATATTTTACCCATCAAAAAGAAATCTGCAAAGAAAACAAGAATAAAACAAAACATTTTCCGGGAATACACTGCATTTTCAATTTTAAAAAATAATTTTATATTAAAATTAATGAATTTTAGCATTTCATCATATGAAGGTTTGTTGATTTCTGCATCATGATCATTTCCATCTTCATCATCTTCGTCTTCATAGCAATTCATTGCTGTATTGTTTTTATTTTTCACACTGTCCACTTCAAAACTGCCTTATCCACATCTTCATAGACACATGCTTTTAAACATTTTGAACAAGAATCAGATGAATCATATTTTTGTTTCTTATCACGATTTTTTATTATGGTTGATAAGCTGTTTGGAGGAATACCAAATTTTAAAGCAATATCCTTTTTTCCACTCCTTTATCCACCTCATGAAGAATTAATTTTTTTCTTTGATGCTCAAGCACTTTCGCTTTGACATTTTCCAACTTCAAGGTCATTGATCACCATAAAATGTGTTAAAAGAAAGAATAAGTTTGAAATGTTTAGAAATATTTTGAGAAATAGGGAGAAAAAAAAAAATATTGAATCACAAGAAAAAGTTCGTTAAATAGAGAATGCGCTTCGCTATTTGGAGGTTATTTTACGAAGAAATTCGCAAAATGTTCTTGGTTTCAAGGAAAAGTTTGCAAAATGGAGAAATTCGCAGAATGGAGGTTCGTTAAATAGAGGTCCGACTGTATTTTCATTGTTAATAAAAGAAATAAGTTCGTTTCATATAAATTACTGAAAATAGTTCTTGAGTTTTATTAAATAAATTTTGCTGTAGAATATTTGTAATTTTTTTATGTCGAAAGTAATTGCAGTAATTCATTATAACAGAGCCTATTTTACCATGGCCTCTTTGTGATTTTATTTTGACTGTATTTACAGAACTGTATTTGTCGGATGAATGTAAAATCTTAAATGTACAATGTTGTTATTAGAGTACAAGGGTGTAATATTAAAATTGAAAAAGTTTATACAACTTTTTACTTGCCTTACTAATGAAATTTAAGCATAAAAGGCTAATAAACTTATAATTGTTGCAAATGAAGTTTCATACTTCTGCATGTAAATTTATCATTTTTTTAAAGAAAAAAAAAATTAAAATGGTCAATCAAATGGTAAAAGTAAAATTTTTACTTGTAGAAAAATATTTAGAAAGTAAACATAACTAAGAGAACATGCATAATTATACTAGTTGAAAAATAGGATTCATTTTATAATGTTTATTATATTTAATTTCATTTGGTTTGAAAAAAAAATTTGTAAATTTATTAAATTGCATACTTTCAAAATTTATGTCTATAATTCATTCATCTTCGAATGCTTGGGTTTATTAAGTAGAAATGTACTTATGTCATAAAAAGAAAAACAATTTTGAAATCTAGCAAGCTTCCTTTACAGCTAATGTTTTTCAGAATTCAAATCCGATGATATACATATTTCAAAGAAAATGCTTCTCTTGCTCAAAAAGGAAGTTATAGCATTCCTACTACTTTGTTATGCACCAATCCATATTCCATTTTCTTGAATCCCTTAATTTATTTAAAGCAACCCTAAAAAAGGGGGAATGCAACCCATTCTATTTAAGATTCCCTTCCGAGCAGAAGAGTTTGTATTTTTCTCAATGCCTCACAACGTAATGCTTGCTCATTATGATATTGATTTTCTGCAACTGCACAGAGTATTGATCTTAGCTGGCTTCCCTTTTTCAGAGAAAAAAATGTGCAGGCTAGAAAAGGGGATTTTTGAATTTGCTTGTCATTTTTATTTCTTAATGACTAGTGTTTTCTTTTTCCTTTTTTTTTCTTCCTTCTCCTTTTCCAATTAAAGAATTTCTTTAATGGTCGATTAGATATTTAGTTTTTTTTCCCTGTTAAAAAATTGTTCTGCTGGTCTTCATATTTTAAAAGCAGTATGTTTTAAAACGATTGAATTGTTTTGCTTTTAAATTCTTCCCAATATCTTTAATGGTATTTGAATTTGCTTTGTTGAATGTTTAATTTAATCTTTAAATAGGCCTATAATGCATTGTGGAGCTATATGTGTAAAAAAAAATGTATGTAGAATAATTTTTAAAACATCTTATTGACTCAATTATTGCCTTAATTCGGAAAAAACGGTTGACAGAATTTGTGAGAGAATGAAAGAAAATGTAATTTTTCACTGATATTTTTTTAAAGAAATTTTGTTTTATGTTTAGCTCTTCACAATACTTTAGTTATGGACACTATTGACAAGTGTAAGCAGACTATAAAAAACTATGAAATTGATAATCCATTTATAATTTTTTTTTTTTTTAAAAAGTTGCCTAATGAAGTACTATAAAGGTATTTTATAGGCATATGAGAGTTAATGTTTTTCTCATACTAGATAATTCTAACAGTACTTCTTGTACACTTTTTTACACAATATGCTTGTGTTGAATATACATGTAGTAAATGAAAAAGTGAAATGCTAATAGTTTATTGGTACAAAAGTTGTACCATCTCGTAAGTAAAGTTAAAAATTGAACCGGTACATAAGTATATATACTTATAGTATACAGTAATATCCATACTGCTGTAAAGAAAAGTTAAACTTGGTTTGAATTTTAAATCGCAGCATAATCAAGAGACGGTATTTCAACTTGTGCTATTTTAGATAATTTGAAAAATTGTTTCACTGAAATCGGTAATGATATATCGCAACTGATACAGATGACAATTGTTACAAAATGTACTTCATTTTTATTATTATTACTTTCGTTGAGACCCCAAAATTAAGAAGGCAGATCTTTTGCCATCTGCACAAAAGTCGGAACAGCTTTGACATATGGCATCATTGGCGATAATCTTGTATTGGCGACTTTTTGTTGCCTAACCAAACATGGTATCGTTAAGTCGCCAAAACAAAAGATCTCCAACGGGGTCCTATATTGAAGCTGTTGAAAAAAGTCGCCAAAACAAAATTATCACCAGTGATGCCGTATATCAAAGCTGTACCCGAAAGTCTCAATAATGAATCATTTGGAGTGAGGGGGAAAGGCTAATTATATGTATTAATCAAAATAGTGCACACAGTATTTTACTGTACTGATTATTTGGTTCCCAGAATAATTTTAACTCGTTATCTGTTTAGAAGGAAATCGCCCAGAAATATTAAATTATCAGGTTAAAGAAAATATTAAGAAATAGTTTTTATATAGAATTTATAAAATATTTCTGTTTGAAATAATACTTTTAAGTTACTTTATTCAAAATCTAATTTTATTTCATATTACAGGTATCAAGAGCAATTACCAAAGATAATTCATTCTAGGAAACCTCCTTATATTACTCATGAAGAATTAATTCAAATTGTAAAATGGAAACTCATGGTATGTATTACATTTCCTCATTCTTATTTTTAAAACTAGATTTGTTATTTGTTTTTAACTTTAAAAAGGCAAATATTTTTTTATTGCCAAGCTATCTAAAATCTACATTATAGAATTTCACTAGAACTTCTAAATTTAAAATTATATTTGCTATTTAATTAAAATATTTGACTGGAGATAAAAGTAGAGATGTTTATTATTTTGGCAATTTTTTTTTTGTGTATGCTCGAGATTTCTAACTTCTTTACTTGTTGTAACTTTGATTGAGAATAATTTTACATCTCATTTGTGTCTAAATCCTGGAGTTCATTTCCATAAAGTTATCTGTACTTGTAAGTATTAGTTTTAAGAATATCGACTGTAAGTTGTTAATAAAACAGAAATTGAAAATATTTTTAAATGCTTACTGCCCTTGAATCTTGTCACTATTCAAGGGTAGGTGAGGCATTTAGAAACAAGATACTTTTACCATAAAACAATGGATCACCAATGCTAAGCAGAATCCCTATAGGGAGCTGTTTTTTAGTGAATTAAGTGAAAGAAAAAATGCCCCAGATTAAGTGTACAACACAGGTGAACCCTTTCAAGTTCACTACACGTTTCGTTTTGGAAATTACTAAGTTTATTTCAAAAATGAGTATTGGACATGTAGCTGATCATAAATATGTAAAGGAAAAAATTTAGCATTTTTTATTTTCAAGAAATTTATGGTTTCACACTGAAAACAATGAACGTTAAAGGGCTATTTTGCCTCCAAATAAGTTATCGTGGAAATGCAATTTAAATTAAATATTTAATTTATCATTATACGTGATTAATCAGGATATTCAGCCTTCTTAAAATTGAATATTAGTTTCGAAGATTCAATTTTAAAAAGTATCAATTTGTGCAAGAATCCTCATCATTTTATTTCTCTTGGAGATAGAAAGCAATTTAGCTCTTGCAATACCGATATCTTTGCGAATATTAGCAATATGGAACTGGAATTTTTATGAGTTGGCCTATATACCTGGTTGTTATGAAAGAAAAATTATGCTATGTTTCGTCCATGCACATTAAAAAAAAATGCTCAATGTGTGGTTTCACTGTGAAACCGATGAACGCGAAAGGGTTAAATGGATCATAGATTTACAATGGCACAACATAGTTGTATAATTAAAAACATTACAAGTTGAACACAACGTGACAGTACAGTGGCATGGTTTGTTCTTATATGCCTGACCTACCCTTAAAGCTTGTTCCATGATTTTAGAATCGCCCTTTTTTGGGGTGGGGGGGGGGGAATCTTTCCAACAGCTGTCATTTTGTTGGCTAAAGGCAAACTAATGCTTGGTTTAAAAATTATAATATACTGTATGTATGTGAAGAATTAAGGTTTCATATTATTAAATGGTATAGATCTATACTTCTGTTATTAAAACATTTAATAATTGGTAGAAATAGAGCTGTTTGATGTTAGGGAATTTTTTGGCAATCGGCTACTTACAGGACATTATCTCAAAAACAATTTTTGTGGATGGTGTTTGACATTAAGTTGACTGTGTAAAAGTATATGTTGTATAATGTAATGTGTTAAAAGTATTTATTTTATTGCTAGTAATTTCCTAATTAAGCTAGTAAAGATGTAATGCAATATCAGTATGTGAAAGCGTTCTTATTCTTCGTTTAAAAGTGATAAAAAGCATTCGGAAGCTGTGTAAGGAAGATATTATGTTAATGTTTTTTAATTTGTTAATCTGCTATGAATTTTAGTATGTTATTTGATATTAATGTTACTTCTTTCTTACTTTATTTTTGATGTGATGTTAGTTTAACCATTTATTTTGTATGTAACTTAAGTGAGATTAGCAACCAGCATTTGTGAGATTCTGTATATATTTTCTTTTCAGCGTGGTAAATTCCGTCCAAGGCTTACGGATTTAGTCCGTATCAACACTGAGTCTTCAGTTTTGGCGATTAGCAAGAAAGCATTTAGGAAGCAGCCTAAAGAATTATCTCAAGCAATCACTGCTCTTACTAATTTGAAAGGAGTAGGACCAGCTACAGCTTCAGGTAATTTTTTTTATATGAATCCTTTTCACAAAACAATTGTTGAAAGCTATTCATGAATGCAATGTTGATTATATATGCAAGATTTTATTTGATAGTAATTTTATAAAATGGCGATCTTATTATAGATTTATTTGCTTATGTAGTACAATGCTTTCTTGTGGTATCTAAACTTGGCAAAATTATGCAATAGGAGCAGGACTTTGATTTTCCAGCAGCCGAGTTTGCGCTACAGAATTGTTCTGCATCTCCAATTGTATAATTAAGTGGAAAAGAGAACTAGGAAAATACAATGTTAATTGATGATACATAAAAAGAAAGTTTATTTTTAGGGTGATCCATGGGAAATGTTTTAGAGAAGCATTGCTGTAATTTTTTGTGAAAAATATTAATTACCTTAGAAATAGTTTATCATGCTGTTTTCAAATGTG
The DNA here is from genome assembly GCA_013235015.1 of Araneus ventricosus. Classification (NCBI taxonomy): domain Eukaryota; kingdom Metazoa; phylum Arthropoda; class Arachnida; order Araneae; family Araneidae; genus Araneus; species Araneus ventricosus. Next base: position 1,970,932 of record BGPR01000048.1, on the reverse strand, counting down.
TAGATGCAGAAAATTTATTCAAATGGTGGCTTTTTCAGAACCACTTGTTTGGAACCATTCCAAAGTGATTAATTCCACACTTTCCTACATTTCTTTAAATTAGATCTTCCAAAATGTTATGCAATTCTTCCTGTGGTAGGGATTTGGCATCATACACGTGATTGTATGGGGGGGGGAAAAATATTTGGAAAGGTTTGATGCCTTGAGACTGGGGCATTACCAAAGTCAGAAGCTACTGATTAGGGATAATAACATTCATGACAAACCCTAGCTGCAAGAGTACACTGGCCCAAACTTGTTGAAACCACACATTCCTTTTCGTGATTCTTCATTTCTGTTCATTAAAGTTCTTAAAATTTTTTACGGAGGGAACTAAATGGGGAACTTTGGCATTTTTTAAAATTTTTTAAATCGATTTCAAATGCTTCACAACGAACAATAACATTAATAAGAAATTCTAGACATTTTTTTTTTTTTTTTTTTAAATTTGCAATCAAAGTTCACCTCTCAGAAAGCGTGGGGAAAACGATCCATTTTGCTGCAAAACGGGTCTCGCGTCACAGTTGCCTGACAGGAGAGACAAGCGCTTCCTTCCCGTTCGCTTTCTATAGAGATTCTCTCTTTTTTTTTCCCCTTTATTTTCTGACTATTGCATCAGATAAAATAATGTCGGCAAGATACAAGTATTGTTCCTAAATGTAGTAATACAACTGTAACGGCACCTGATAAATTATTTATCGATGTGCCAAGAAATTATGTTATTCGCAAAAAATGGTGTAAAGTGATGAAGAGAGATCCGGAATTATCAGCAAGCAGCATTTGCCATGTCTGTGGAGATCATTTGGATGTGAATTATTAATCTATATTATATCTATTAAAATTGTATATCATAAAAGCACAGTAAATTCAGAATTCAATATCTTTTTTTTTTAGACGAAGTATAAGGTGAGGTTAGCGGCAAAAAAAAAGAGGATATTTTAAAGCAAATGGTTAAGTTTAATTAGTTTTTTCCCGTTTGATTACATGGAATTTATTTTTTTACCCTTTGAGTGGCAATGGTCCCTCAAAGGGTAAAAATATTGAAGATCCCACCTTCTTTAAGATTCTTTTTTATATATATAAAAAAACTTGCTCTTGTTATTTTATTGCATAAATTTTTTCAATTGATATTCGGATGTTTCTTATATTTTTTAAAAAATTACAGTACCATTGAAAATTAATAAAAATATCTTAAAAATTAGTTTAAATTCACGACTTTTTTTCATAATGAGATTCGTTTTCATTTGTAGTTCAACAAAATAATTCATAGAATTAATTTTTGATGCAAAATAAATCCTTTATATTCAATGAATGTATTAAAATCAAAATTAGTCTTCAAAAAGTTAGTTTGCTCATCAATTATTATAGTTGTGAAAAGGTGGGATAAATTTATCTCTTCGTGCACTTCGAGTTTGTAGATGACAGCACTTAAATTCCTAGATCAGTCGCATTTGGTCTGGTTTGAATATTCTTATAAATTTATCTAGTTTTTTTTTATATAATTCAAAAATTAACTTTACTACTTGGAGATACTTTGTTCGTATCTTTTTTTTTTTCCAATTTACGAAAGTTGTTACAGTTTTATTATTTTTAATTCTTTATTGTATTTCTTTATATAAGTTATTTTTACCAGATTTTATTTTAGTTAGTATAAACTAGTATTTTAAAATTAAGAGCCTTGAATTTCATATTTGTTCTGTGTTTGATATAAGTATAAGATGAGGTTAAATGTATAAGTTCCTGTACGAGCTCATATTGAAAGATTACGTGGTAGCCACATGTAGTTTTAAGGTTCTATTGTTGATTAAGGTTTATAAATAGATTTAATATTGTTTCTATTTTGGCACCGATTTTAAAAAGAAAATTATTTTATACTTTTCAAACCACGGTTTTGTTTAATTTTTTAAAAGTTTATTTTTTATTTTTTCACATGAAAAGATAAGTGCAGACACATACATGAAAACTTAGCTTTTTCCTGCTTTTTTTTTTTTTAATTTGTGCTGATCCATCCACACGGGGATTTAATAGCATTACCAGAATTAATTTATTTCTTCATTTTCAGTGGATTTTTTTTATGCGTGTTTAAAGATTTCATTTCATTTTTTTTAATACCGAATTCATTTAACATTAAAAAGTTAAGCTAGAATTAATTTTGTTTCATAGGTTCTGTTTTTCATGCTTTTATTTTTTAAGCACTCTGTCTGTCTACAAATTAGTATACACACCATGTGATACTGTTTGGACTCTGAGTTAGGACAGGGTTTTTTTTAGCTAAGTTCAGCATTTTATTTTATTTTTTGTTTTATGTTATTTCATTGAGGAGTATTATAAGACAAGAAAAAGGAGAAATCTTACTGTTGTGCTTTTATTCCTCGTATTTCAGCCATTGTAGAATAAGAATTTTTCTTGAAATACATTGCCATCATTGTAAAATCAATCCTTGGCAAATTATCCAATTTACCTTGTATAAAACCAATATACATTGTGAAATTGAGCATTGAATAATAGGAAAGCCAAAAACTTCACCTTTAAAATGTTAGCTGGTACAAATGCCTTGATTCAAAGCAGGGCACAAAAGTAGCGAAAGAGAAGTATGCGAAGGAAGGCAACTGTGATGTCAAAATCTACTCTGCCAATGAGAGTGCGTTTCTGATTGCATCATCATTCCTGCTGTTTCAGTGCATCTTTCGCCCTCAATATTAAAATAAATAAATTTTTACGTAAAATTTCATTTGCATATTTGAAATTAAAATAATTTTTTCTATAAATACGGATTGCTTTCACGCATTTTTAAAAAATGCTGAAGTTCCCCATTAGCAGTTATTTTGGCACCATCTTTGAAGTACAGTGGTTCCAAAATCTTGGAAAGTTCCAATACCACACCATACTGTTACTTTTACACTGTAAAGTTGTCCTTAATGCAATGTTGTTGCACCACATGAGAATGGTGTGTGTGTGTGGGGGGGGCTCTCTATGATACTTGATTTTGAAGTGATTTCCCCCAATGAACGGAAATTAATTATATGCAAATATGTTGATTACGGGTCTCTGGGAGCATGATGGATGCTAAAGGCTTTGTATGAGGAATTGGTAGACTTCTTCAGTGTTCTTCTCTTCCCACTAACTGAATACTAACCTTTTCAAGAACATCTATTCCCCTTGTATCACTATATTTCTTAGGAAGATTTTAATAAAGTATTTTAAATTAAAATGGTTCCTGAATAACCTTTGCTTTCTAATATTCTAATGTCAGTATTGTCATAACCTTAAGATCTCCCCCCCCCCCCCCATTGGAGTTGGACACATTGTATAAAATGTTCAATAGAGTAAGGAAATAAATATTCAAGTTTTATGAGATACTGTTTCAGAATATTTTGGAATTTCAGTGTAAATTTTAAATATACTAAATTTTATATCTCTTTGGATGTTTTGTAATATTCGTTTTCTTCCCACAGCCATTCTTACTGCTGCTTTTCCAGATGATGTACCTTACATGGCAGATGAAAGCATGTTATCAACCCCTGGCATCGAAGCTACAGATTATACATTAGCAGAGTACATCAACTTTTCTGAGCACATGAAAGCATGTGCCGAGAGGCTTAGGAATCTGGGTATGGAAAATACATTTATTTTACATACATTTGAAGACCTACCCCCATACACACACACCATTTCAGAATTTACATTTGAAATAAAACCATAAGACATTTAATTTATATAAAAGTTATGATTAAATTGTTGCACTACCAAGAACAAGAATAAGCTTTGTTTTTGGTTTAGAACTTTTATTTATTGCTAACTTCTGTTTAGCAAGTTGGCTCTTATATTTTACTAGCAGTACGCGCACGGCGTTGCCCGTGGAATCGGCACTTTAACAAAATGAATGAAAAAAAAAAAAAATTGCCCACAATGACATGAAAAAGTTTTGAAAACAAAATCAAAACAAAAGATACCCATTATTTGATTTTCCTGCTTATTTTTTTTTTCGCCCTATAGTACAGAGTACGTTAATCCAAAACAATATTACAAAATTGGAACCTGAAAATGATTATTATACAGCAAGATTATTAAAATTGAATCCGAAAATAATAATCGAAGTAATTCATTCAGGTGAAGGTCATGACGTATCCTGCACGTCCGCCAATCAAAATTGTCGGCAACGTTCCGAAGAAGTGCCGCGTGAGGAACTCGATCGAGAATAATAACTCGCAACTGTCCAGAAAAAAATTCATTTAAAAAAAAAACGTGAAAAGATATTTTAACCGTTCTTGTTTTAAATCCGACAGAACCGTTCTAGGTATAAGCTGGAAAAAATTGAAAATAATAGTGTTATTAGAAAGTCGGATGCAACAAATTTAAAAACAGAAATAACATTCCGATGCCAAAACTGACTATTTTTTAAAAATTTCTCAAAATTCAGTAAATTAAGTTAGAAATTCAAAACTAACTTCATTAGAATGGAAATTGCGTCCTCTTTTCAATGGTGTATCCATTTTCATCATACAATTATTCGAAACCATTCTATTGAGAAATTAGTGCGAAAAATCAACCAAAACATTAAATAAAAAATTTTCTAGATTAAATTTTAAAATTTCGGCTTCGAGGTGCATTGAGTCACCATTAAGACTACCTGTGTGCTAAATTTCAAGGTTGTAAGTGCGATAGATTCATCTGGACATCGCACACACACAAACATTGCCTTTTATAAGTATAGATTAATGCCTTCATTAATATTTCTTTAAGTGAAAGGTTTTTATAAAATTTACTTGTTTAGTTAAAGAAGTATTATCAGAAGGAAAACTTATACTACCTTTCATTTTATTTTTTGATTTTTTTTTAATTGATGAAATTTGAGAATTTCTGCGTTGGTGTGGCGTAAAAATACCCACACTGGCCCGGCCTACCCAAAAAGGGTGTAAGGCCGGTAGAGAACCAGTGGGGGGACCTCCACCAGCATGTGGAGGACGGGATTTATTGGGTACAATAAAAAAAAATGATACAGGCATTGCCCGAACAGGGGCAGTAATTTTAAATACAAGAGAGCTGGGAGTGTAAACATGGCTCGACCCACCTCGGTGGGGAGAATATAGCTTGAATTACTGCTCGGGCAAACAAGGAACAGTAAAAATATATAAAAATAGATAAGTATTGAAAAAGACAGCACACACAGAAAAAGCAGTAAAAATCAGATATATAAAAAGGTCAAATATTTTGAAACCCCATAATATAAAAACAAAACATACACAAACAATATTACACATCAAACGACACACAAAACACAGATAGAAACTGTACCAAACATAGAATTAAAAATACATAAATTAATAATAATAATAATAATAATTACTTCTGAGATAGAGAGGAATAAATTCCGTTAGTCAACGGTAATGCACGTCCCGCGTATAAGGGAATATCAAATTATCAGTTGGAAGTTTGGAGAGGGGGGGTGCCAGCTCAGGTGTTGTCCTCGTCATCTGACTGTGATTCAAAATTATGAGGTCCGTCCCAAAATAGCCCTCGTGTTGCTTCAAAATGGGGCACTAATATAACTAAACTAAACTTGTTGCTCTGCCAATGTTATTTGCTACTCCAGAAGGTTTGAAATTCAGTACATTATCCAATTATCTTTTAGATAACTTGATTATAAATGAAGTGCATTTTGGATTTTTATAAATATGAAGATGTTTAAAACTTTTTGAATGAAATAGTTCCATAACTTTGTTCTTTGTTTAAATTCAGCTAATAATAATATGAAGAAACAGAATTAAATGTATTTTTTCATTGCATATATTATATAATATCTGATCGTAAAAATACATTTATTCATTAACTCTTAATATAAAAAAAATGACTTTCTATTTCAAAATATTATAGAAAACTGCCAAATTAATAATTATAATAGCACATTATTAATTTTATTAAAGATATTTATTATCTAAGCATCTGTTGTGTAGCTTTTAAAAACCATTATTGAAATGTGGTTATATTTTAAATATGATTTTCAGTAAATATTTTCAATATAATTGTACTATAGTTTCAAGTTACATCAAGTGTTCAAAGACGTGCCAGTACTGGTGCACTCTGTTTATCCCCCTTGATGTCTTGACAAAATTGCTGTGTTTTTGCTTTTATGAATTTTTTTTTAACTTTTTTTACTGATTCTCAGATCCAAAAGGTAACTGGACTCCACACAAAGTTGAATTAACTTTGTGGACACACTACATTGCCAGGGATCTGAAGCCAGAGATCTTGGAAGGTATGCCACCTGCCAAGAGTAGCACAGAGAGCTCTGAGAATGGAGAACATGCTGAAAACAAAAATGGTAGCATGGAAACAAATGAGAACGGCGACGAATCTTCTAATGCTGCCGTCCCAAATGCTCAGGTCTCTACAGACGACGAAAAAGAGCTCCCTCCATCCGAGGAGAACACTAACGATTCTCACGCAGATTCCGGGAAGGAGAACGTTGGGGATTCTGCTGATGTCGCAGATGAAGACACCGCCCAAGGCGCAGCAACAGCAGAAAAGAGTCCGCCCGACGAACCACCGGCGAAAAAGCTTTGCGTGGAGCAGTAAGCCCGATGAACTCGGCATTTAGTTTGCACAATTTTATTCAGGACATGCAATGGTTGAAAACAGGGAATTAAGAGACTCCTATTTTTTATACATAGGCTTTCTTGTATTTTTGCTCTCCATCATCAGTGTGTGCCATTGTCTGAAATTATATTTATTATTGCATGTGGATATATCTTTTTGGATCTAAGTAGGCAAATGTATCTAGTAATTCAAATTCTATTGCATGTCTAACATGCTCTCTCATTTTATTTGCACTGCGAGACAAAATACCTGAACCTTTTGTGCCGAGATATCACTTATCTTAACTATCAAGTTTTTGCCCTCATCTGTTGTAAACAGTACTAACCTAATTTGGATTTTTAAAAAGATAATTTATAACGATACTTTCATTATTGGGTGTTATTAGTGGCTCTGCTATTGTGAAATTTATATTGGGTTATAGTGACAACCTAATTGTAATGCTGTCTCTTGGTTAGATATGGTCTTGTAGAAAAGGGAAATAGTCATCTTATGTTTTCTGAATTTAAATCAAAAGTCTTTGAAGAGTTGTGCAATCTATTAAACCAACTTAATATTGCATTGTTTTATTTAAGCTACATATTGTATAATTACTGAAAGATTTGCAGCTTGCAAGGTCTTGCAAAAAGCAAAGATAGTTAAAACTTCATTTATTTTACATTCATTCACTTTTCACTATTTTATTTTTTAATTTTTTTCTTTGCTTAATTTTCTGTGCAACATATATCAAAGAGTTTATTTGCACTTTTTAATTTAATTTGTAGGAAATTCATAAAGTAATTCTTTTCTAATAGAAAAAAAAAAAATGTTATTTAATAATCTTTCTAAAGTGGAATTGGATCCTTTATTTTATTCAAGTATTTTTGTCAACTTCTTTGTGTTTGATATGGAATATGATCCATAATTATCTTGCATACTTTTGCTTTATTTTTTTCCCTTCTGCATCATTATAGTACTATATATTCAGTGTACTTAAATTATACATGTTTGTATGGAAAAGGTAATGTGAAATTGTGTGATACATTTTTCTTCTTTTTTATAAGCACCAATATTATTTATCTTTAAAAATTTACGGTGAAATTGTGCGTTAAGTGTGACTGCTATTTATATTTCAGTTTTCCATGTTAAACTAGTATTATTTAGAGGCTAATGTATTTTAAATTTCAGTGTTTTTGTACCAGACAAAATATTGGCATGAACAACTGCTGTAAATGTGAACACCGACTTTGCATCCTTTTTTTCACTTTTTTGTATCTGTGTATTAGTTTGTATATTTCTTTTTTTAAAGTGTCATTACTCATTGACATTATGTGACCACAAATTGTAGTGTGTGGGCATAAAATGTTTTGCATTTACTGGAATTACACCAAGATTTTTAGAAGGGGAAAAAATCTTAAGAATATATTATTATAAAGCTGTATTTAGTGATGGTGGAAAATTCCCTTGCTTGTGTTTAGCAACACTCGGTGATGGTTTTCCCCCAATAGCTTTTTCATTTGAATTGTATACAATTATATAGTATGTGCAGGTTAACTCATACCTGAATAAACATTGTTAAACATAAACTGATAAAAAAATTTTGCATATATGTTTAAATGTGAATGTTTGTACCGTGTTTAGTCTTTGATGGCCTGGCCTATATTAGCTTATGCATTAATCAAGTGCATAATGCAATTAAATTTAATGAGTGTTTTCATAGAGCTTATTTATAAAACTTCTGATCTTGGTGAATTATATAAAACTCTTTAAAAACGACTTTGTGAGTCCAAAGACAGCCAGTGAAAACCACTGCCTTTTATGATTTTGCTGAAATTGAGCAGATTTCAGTGATTTAATTACTAATATAAATTTTGTCTAAAGATTTTTCATTTTCACTGCATTATATACATATATGTATATTTACTCATCTCATTGGCTTTAAACTTGACATTTTCCCCCGTTTTTTTTTTCTTTTTAATTTTTAAAGTGGTGTATGTGTTTTAATTCCATTGTCTTTGTATTCATGAAGTGTATGCTTTAGGAACTTATTTCTATGACACATTTTCAATACTTTTCATATATATCCACTCCTGTGAATTAATACTTTTTAAATGTTATTTTGGTAGCAGTCTTTTGCACCATTTTTAAAAGCATTCCAAGCCAAAATAGATACCTTCAACAATGGCACATTCCATCTTAGGTAATTTCATGTGTAATGCTGCATTCTTTTCAATATGACATTATAGATCCTAGTTTTCTCCCCTTCTTTGTACATAATTTTCAGAAAAAAAATGTGGTTCTCAAAGCATAATTGGCTTTGACACAGATTTTTTTTTTTTCTTACCATGATACAAAATACAGCCAAGTTTTAAATGTAACCTCCCTTTTTCTATTGATGTGTATCCATTTCTTGGCTATTTTTTATTTGGATGTTCTTTGTGCTGTTTCTTGCATTATAAGTAGGTATAGGGGACAAAAAGGCTTCATCTCAGGAATTCCATGTTCACTAGCTGCCACCTCTGTGGTACTGTAGTACACTATTTGCATATTTCTTTGTGCTGCTGTATATGAAATCTTGTGTAAACCAGACTTGGTTTTAAAGCAGTCTTCGGGGCTGTCTGAATTGCTTTCTGCACTGTGTAATTGGTACTTTTTTTTGTTCCTGAATTTGCGCATGGTACTGGTTTCTCCTTTTTCTTTTTTTATATATCTGTATGAAATTCTACTTTATGGCTTTTATTTTCTATATCATCTTGGAAGGTTGAGAATATTATTGAAATAAAATATATGAATGAATTAAATATTTAAAGTAATTGGCATCTTGTATATTACTTCTGCTTTCTTGGCGAAATATGACATCAACTGAGTGTCGAAATTTTAAAAAAATTCTTCAGATCTTTTCTAGGGTGAAATTTGCTGTCTAAACAATTTATTTTCAAGTTCTTTGGTTTTGATTACAATTTTTTCAAATGTTTTCTTAAAGTAGTTCATATTGAATGGTGTATACATAATGTAGTCTCAACCCTCCAAGAAATGTCTTATTACTTATCTTTTGTCTTTGGTCTGTGCTTTTAATAGCATATTATAACTCTTTTCTTTACTTTGAGAACCACAATTTGTGTAAAAAGATAAAAGTGTGTCTGTGTGTGTGTCTTCTACCATACAAAAAATGGTACTTTTTGTATAATGAGATTAATTGAATAAAATTTCTGAAACCAAGATCTGAATCTGACGGGTCATTGTAGTGCCCTTATAAAAATGCCTTTTAATACGATGAAAAAAGTTGAGTAAAAAGCCTTTACAATGATACCTCATTAGATTTAAGCTACAACTTTTCACATTATTAGAAGTGTACAACATTTTGTGAAATTGTATGGCTCACATGTGTGACATGTTAAATGTCTTGTTAATTTTTATCTTGTTAGAGACTGAACTTTCCTGGAAATTTTTGAAATACACCTGTTCTCTAACTGGAATGTTCTTTTGGTAGATAGACCTATTATTATACATTGATTAAGAAAACTTTTTGATTCTAGTGTCTTTAAAGATTTTCCCCTTAAGTGACTTTTTAGTTGTTCCTGCTACTGTTTCTGTAAGATCAAGATATGTATGAAATAAACTGTTTCTATTATTTCGCTCATTTATTGTGTATCGTGTTTGTTTCTATTAATCAATAATATCAAAATTCATATATATATGCAAAAAGAAAAGTTTATTTAATGCATGTGACTTATCCCTTTTAAAAATTAAATTCACTCCTAATATGAAAGTAATAGCCCTTTTGATGGTCAATAAATAATGTAGCAGGCTGAAAACTTGGCAACATTGTTTTATTTAAAGCCATATTGACCAAGAAAGTTAAGTGGAAGGAAGAAGACAAAGGATTGGAGATTTGCCAAGCAATGTTCACCTATGTTAGCATGTGGTGACACTTCATTGCATATACAGTGAATTTGTAAAACTCTGATGACAATATTGCAAGTAGGCAGACTCAAGTTTAATGTCCTCAGATTATAAAGTTAATAACTCATTATTGCCTCTTTTATAAATATAAAATTATGTGTTTTAAATTATCTAAGATTTTTTATATTATTGAATTGTCTATAGATCCAAAAACAACCAATCAAAGAATTTTACATTCAGTAGTTTCTACAAATGGCATCTAAAAACATGAACAGGTAAGTCCTAGAAATATATTTTTGATTATACAGAAAAAATCTACCATAACTGACAAAATTCTGTTGCTGTGTTTAAAAGCGATTCTACAATAATAAACTATTTTTAACAATTTTCTTATTTGAAAAGAAGTTGCTCTGAAGTTTTTAAATATTAGTCTTCACTTAAATGATTAAATCTAATTTTTAAATATGCACACGAGAAACTTTTAACATTCGTACAGGGCAAACAATGCAGAATTCAACTTGATTATGAGAATATTTTATGTCCTCACCATTGGTTGGATTTAGACTTCTTAATAATTGTGATTTAGGAAGAGGAGGAAAAATTAGATTTTGGTTTGTGATTTTACCTATATTGGATCGCCGTCCTATTTACAGGACACGTGAATTAAATGTGAATAAACTAAAAGAAACAATTAAAATCTACATAAAACTAGTCGTAAATTATTATAAATGGACTAAATTTAATAAATTATTGAAAAAATATTTAATTAAAAAAGTTGCTTTAAATTCACTCCTAAAAAGTGTCATAGTTTTAACCCATTAAATAATAATAAAATTATTTTTAAACAAACATATACAATATTTAGTAGATTATCAGTGTTGTTCAAAACATTAAAAATATCCATGAAAAATATAAATCTAACAGGCGTGTTTTGTAACTGTCCTATAAATAGGACAATGGTCCGATACCCAACTTTTTTTTTTTTTCAAATCACTCGTACTTCTAGATCGCATCCCTTGAATTCAGGGAACAATGTATCTTTTTATTTTTTCATGCTGGGGGACGAGGAGCAACTAAAGGGCGGAATGTTCTCGAATTCCTTTGTATCGGTTCCCTTTGCCAAACTGGTTCTTTTGTGTAGGCTATTGCACCATACGCATGTGAAACTTGTTTTCAGTACTTTCTTATCTTTCCATTAGTTCAGTTGCTTCTTTATTTCGTAGTTGTGAGATTGTCTGGCAATTTTGTTGCTGTAAAATGGCCAGAAAATTTCTAACAGCTGAGGAAGCTCTTGAATACATGAATTCTTTATCCGATGAATTTGATGATCCTGAAATGATAATTATTCTGCCGGAACCAGATGCAGTCAGTAACGAAGAAATAGACTATTCTATCTCAAATTATAATATAGTAGAAACGTGGCGATTCTGAAATTCGAGATACTGCTAGAACTATAGAGGTTTTGTCAAATATCTGTGAAGAAACTAAGTTTGATACAAAACCACCTAAATGGAATAAATGTGAACCAGAATCTTTGCTTTCACCATGTTCTTTTTCTTCTCAAGATCATCAACATGTTGCAGGTAAGATAGGAAAAACTCCTGTTGAACTTTTTCACATGATGGCTAATGATATATCGCATACAGTTGCAGAGACTAATCGATATGAAGTGCAGAAGAATGATCATTCTTTTGGTGTCAACGAAAGTGATATCAAAAAGTTTAGGCATCTTTTTTCACAATGATTATCACATTTTACCACATGAAAAAATGTATTGGGAAAATGTTCCGGACACTGGCACAACCTTAGTGAATAGAGCTATGTCCAGGAAACGATACAGTGACACAAAAAGGTACCTACATTTGAATGACAATTTGGCCCTCAACAAAGAGGATTGTTATTACAAAATTGCACTGAAACAATTTGGAATATTTTCAGAAAATCTAACAATCAGTGAAAGAATGGTACGCTACTTTGGCAGACACAGTTGTAAGATGTACATGAAAAATAAACCTGTAAAATTTGGATACAAGTTATGGATGTTAACATCTTCTAATGGATATCCCTTCCATTATAAGGTGTCAACATCTTACTGAGCATCAAGATGCTCAAGAAAAGTGTAAGGAACCATTTTTCGACGTGTTGTGAAAACTTTGCTCTCTGTTGTGAAAAATCCTAAGTTTCACAGGATATGGATAGCTTTTTTACTTCACATTGGTTAATGGTTCGTTTGCAACAAAAAAGGATTTTGTGCCACTGGAACTGTTCAAAATAATCGAATGGCAAAATACCCTCTAATATCTTTGAAATCGTTAGCTAAAATTGCAAGTGGAACATTTGATGCATTGTTTGACAAAGCTAACAAGATAGCTGCTGTTCGCTGGAATGATAACCTTGTAGTTTCATTACTAACAAATTCCGAAATTACAAAAGTGCACAGCAAAATTACAGCATCGTGTGAAAGGATGTTGATGTACCATTTTGTGTTACTTCTTGCAACAAATATAAAAATGGAGTAGACTTATTCGACAGTCATTTGGAAAATTACTTTACTTCTATTCAAGGAAAAAAGTGGTACTGGGCACTTTTCGTGAAGTGCTTTGAAACCGCCCTCATCGCAGCCTGGAAAATTTCCAAACTATTTTCCCCTAACGATGCACAGGATGTATTAATATTTCGCAGGTCAGTAACAATAAGTTATCTTGATGAAACAATTCCGAGAAATAACATTAGGCAAAGAGGTGTGCTGCAGAATAACAAAGAACTTCGTCTTCTAAATTGTGAGCATGTATTAGTGAAAAATCCAGATGGTTGTCAAAGACTATGTCAATTTAAATCATGTAAGAAAAAACCTATTATAATTTGCAAAATGTGCAATGTTGGACTATGTAGAGGCTGTTTTTCGAACTTCCATTTATAAAAATCTTTTCTGTAAGGTAAGTCGACCTTTGTAACTTTTGGTAGTGTATTGGACCGTTGTCCCATTTATAGGACAGTCTGTATTTAAAAAAATATTAAAATTTTTGTTTTATGTGTAAGTACCTTATATTGATCATGTTTTTAAAAATTTACGTTTTTCCTATTGTTGTTCTTATGAGTGGTCCAATATGAGTCAAGAAGGACCAGGAACTTGTATAACTAAGAACATAGGAAATTTGAATAAAAATTTTTTTTTTTGAAATAGTGCAGTTGAAAGAAATGAAGACCCATGTATGCCAAAAAGCTTTTGAAATATAGTTGAGTGGGGTTTAAGGGAGTAAATTGAAGGAAAAATAGTTTATTTGAAACAGGACAGTATGTTCTTGATCCTTTGCATTAAAAAAAAAATAATAAATTGGACACAGAATTATTTTACGAATATACAAAAACTTGAATAAGTGCTACAAAAGCTGGGTCAGTATAGACATCCATTCTAATACTTAAATCATAATCTAGATTTACGTCAAATGTCAAAATGATGCAGTTTTATGAGAAATCTGTGTTCACAAACATTGGATTGCAATAAGTTTATTTCTTTTTTCTAAAAATTCAATGCAAGTTGGAAAGTTTTAAAAATCTTGGAATTTTAAAAGGTATTGGTAAACATGGGATTGGTTCAAATTGGAGATCTGTTTCTAATAAAGTTTGTGTAGCATCCTAATGGGATGCTAATATTTTAATATCGAGATATTAAATAAAAAATTAACCAGATCTTAAGTTGTGTACAATGAGGTAAATATTGGTCAAAACATGTTATCACATTTTTATTACAGAGTATTATTTAATATATATCTAAAATATACAACTCCTTGTTCTTTCATTTCCTTGTTCTTCAAGGAATGTTCTACTCATTGAGAATTTGAAAATATACTATTTCAAGTTCAGCCGGGTATAAAATTTTATTCTATAAGTCATGCGTAGATTATCCCATTTACATATGCAAATGGGTTAATACTGCTTGCTAGGTTTCTTGCCTCACAGAACAATGCAATATTCAAGCTTCTTATCTGCTTGTTTAACTATCATTCTTCCTTTGTAATTTATAGTTTGGAATCTACTTGACGGATTCATCAGATAAGTTGTAGAAGAGTCTTTCTGGTTTGATTTTTGAACCATAGAAGAAAGCAATGGAGCTGTTCTTTACGGATGGAGACTTTTTACTTTATCCTCACTTGAAAGCATGTGTAAAAGTATATATATATATTATATTTTTTTTGTGCAGTGACTAAACTGTTATTTGGGTAACTTATACTTTCCTATTTAAATAATATTTACAAATTGGTTTTTATAAAATGTTTGACGAACTAATAGATTTTTTATGAAACGATCAGTATTATTAAGAGGAAAACTAGTTAAATATTTATTTGTTACATCAATATTTAATTATTGTTCTTGATTATAGAAGAATCGGACAGCTGCGCCATACCATTATAAAAACTGGATTCTAAATTTCAAGCAAATATTTTTTAGTCTATTCCTGCAATAAAGTAATAAACATGTATTTCATATTTAAGATTTATTTAAATAATAATCTTAAGTGATGTAAAGTTCTCTATAAACTAGTCTCCAGGAGTCTCTGCATCAGCCTTAAAAAATGGACCAAAATCATGCTATACATTTTCCTACCGAAATAATGGTTTGAAAAAGTGATAATATAAAAGGTTTTTTTACCCTTCCATATAGAAAATTTGAACTTGATAAAGCTTCAAAAGGTATATATTACAAACAAACCTTAAACCATTCCAAATGACATTCCAGTAGTATATGCCACAAAGTAGACAGAATCTAAATGCTTTCAGATGAAGTTTTCTAGTATCTGTTTCCTCAAATAAGTTTGATTTGTTAAATATCATGAGAGAAAAAGTCCAAAACTTCATTGTTTCCAAATAAAAATATGGCATTGAAAAGTTTGCAATTCAGAGTAGGAGGACAGAGAGGGAAAAAATTACCTTAATATCCAAAAAAACCCTGCTAAAAAATATATTATGCTCTTTAAAAATATAGTGAAGAGAAAGGTGCTATACAGGGTGTCCACTCTAAACATAGCCCAATAGCTAATTTCTAAACAGTTAAGAGATAGACCAATGCTTTAAATGAAGTAAGGAATTATATGTTGTTCGAGTCAATAAAGCTGAAGAAATTATGAAGTCTTTTTTTTTTTATGCCGTCCCTTGGCCCTATTAGTTACTTTTAGCAAAATATTCTTGACACACTAACACTTTATACGAAAAAAGTTCATATTTTTTGCGAACTAAATCCGACTGAGAAAGAAAATTTTGCATATCACTATTTTAGACCATTCCAATGGCCACCTCGAGGTAGATTTGTCAGTTAATGAGCAGCACTTCCTTGAGGAGGTCATTGATTGGCTTGTTGGTTATTGATTCAAATTTCAGAACTTAGTCAGTTTTAGTTGCAGAAGATTGGAGCTTTTTACATTTAAAATGCCAGTGTATCAAGAATATTTAACTACATATAACTGATAAGATTGAGGGAACAGTATATTAATTTATACTTCATAATTTACAAGAAACAAACATTTTTAAAAAAGTTTCATTCTTCTGAAACTAAAATTGACCATGTTATGAAGCTTTGAATATCACTATTTTAGGCCAATTCAACAGGAGATGCTGCTTTCTCGAAGCAATCATTGATTGGTCTAAAATAATGATATTCAAAGCTTTGTATCTTGGTCAGTTTTAGTCCCATAAGAGTGGAACTTTCTTTTGTTTAAAATGAGAATGTGACAAAAATATTTACTAAAATATGACTGGGAATGTATAAAAATTTAGACTTTGCAATTTTTTTAGCAATACATCTGAAGATTTAGAAATTAGCTATTGGATCACAATTAGAGTGGACACTATGTATACAGATCAGTATGTTATGTGATCTTTTAAAAATTTATATACAGATCAGAATGTCATGTGATCCTTTAAAAATTTCAAATCAATTTTTAGACAGGGTATGTAACAGAATAAATAAAATCTTGAATTCTTCTCCTACAGATCATAATAAAATCCATCTGTATTTATTCATTTCACATTAACAGATAGTCTAATTATTTATGAGTTGAAGTTATTTCAAAATAAAAAAAAGTAAAGAAATTTAATCAAAAATAAATTAAAGCAAATAAATATTAAAAATTTTAAATAAGAAAAAAAAAAAAAAACTGTCTGAATATAACATCTCGTATAAAAAAATCTCTAACAAACCAATATATTTAATACCATGGAATAAGATATAGGGGAGAGTTACTGAATTTTGACCGATATCATAACTTCAATTCTACTAAACATTTGGGCCATAAAATAGACATGTTGTAACAATTTAAATGTGTTTGAAATTATTTTTAAGTGAAAGCGTTAATCGGTTATAATTATAGAACAAATGGGGGTTTATATTTAGATATCAGCAATTAAATATCTTAACAAAAGAAAAAAAAAAAACCCTTAAGCTATTTTAAAGTAAATAATGAAATCTATTACTGTGGAAAAAAGAGGAAACTGTTTGGCTACAATTTACTATCATAATTTTATTGAAATAATTTAAAGATAAGGCTGGGGATTTTTTTAAATTTAATAGTTGCTTAGATTGAACCACAAACAGTTACCTAAATTGGACTAATTAAGGCAATGGGTTTATTGCCTTGAACTAGCGGAATGACCCAGAATGCAGTAATTCTGATAGACTGGAAGTAGAACAAGCCAAAAAAGAAGGGGAAAAAAAGGACATTAAAGTTATCACAATTTGGTTCAAAAAGAACACAAACTAAAGTTTTGCATCATATGTGAAAAAACAAAAGAAGAAAAATTTATAAAGTGCATAGAATGTCATATTTGGGGGTTCATGCATTGTACACTGGTAAGAATTTAGGAATCAAAAATATTTTTTGTTTCAGTTTGTGCTTAAAGAAATTGGTGTACTAATTTGAGAAACCAGTTTCATTAACTGGACTGAAGACACTATTTTTTTTTCTACTTTAAAATGTATAATTATAAAAAAAAATTCTACCTTTTATTAAAATTACTTCACCACCTTCCTTAAAAAAATGAACAAGTTCCAAATTCAGGAACCTTTCCCTATTTATTAAATCAATTGAAAAATTTAATTCAAGACATTACATTAAAAAAAGCCTTTCTTTAATGAATTATCAAAAACCTAACATTGAAGAATACGATACACAGCAAACCTCAGTTAATTATTACAAAGAAAATTAAAACATTCATTTATTATGTTTAGAAAAACTTGTGTACTTCAGCAGAAAGCCCAAGGATTTTAACCATGGACATAAATAAAATGTTCACATAATTTTGATTTTCACATTAATTGTGGAACCAAATTATATATAAAAATAATGGGTTCTGTTTCACTAATATGAAGATAGTTATTTTTACTTGATTCCTGTTAATACATATATTAAAACAATTTTAGTAATTATATCAAAATGTGTTGCCTGTAACTGCAACTTAATATCTGAATTTCAAACTGTACCCACCATCTGCAGTTTTAAGGAAACTATTCATATAATAATGTAAAAAAAATATCATTAACAATAAGCATAAGTTACCAATTAATATAATTCTTTTTCACTAAATATATTATACTAAGTAATATTCAGTCACCTTATATATTTTCTTCAATGGCAATCATTTTGATTTAGGTAAATTTGACGTGGACTGTATCTTTTTTTGCTATTATGAGAGGTACTCAAATAATTAGGTCAGAGGTAGTAAAGATTTACCTTTCTTAATTTCAAAAAAAAAAAAAAAAAAATCCAGCATTTTGTAGAAATAAATCACTAAAATTGAGAAGTGCAAATCTTTATATTGAACACCAAATCATTGTATATATCTAAAAAAGTATTTGAGAAATACCATTTGATGTAATAACTAGATTTCGAAACACAAAGAAATTCTATTCTTCCAAGACCAGTTTCCATTCTCATAGTGTTGTTCATTGTTTAGAAATTAATACAACTGAACCTGCATATGTTGGAAATCTCTGTGTATCAAATTTTTTTTCAGGAGTCTTGGATTTGCATTAGAATAATAATTTGTGTATACTAAATAAAATTTCTGTATATCATGGAAAAATTGTAAAGAAAATTATGTATACCTACTGCAGTCAAAAAGCACTCAAGATTTCGAAAATAAGAAAAACAGCTGTTTACCTATTCTTACTTTAATAAAAATTCACAGACCAGAAGGTTGTGTATAAAAAAGCAATAAACACTTGCTGGTGAGTCATATGTTATTCTTAGCTTCTGTTCAATGAATCCCTTTCTTAACTTGGAGTGAAATTTTTAGTTTAAATTCTGTTTAGCTTTAGGTTTCCCCCCTCTAAATAGAAATCTCTAGCGTGAAAGAGATGTTTAGCATAATAAAAGATGTTGAAAGAGAAATAAAAAATACAGGGTGACCCAAAAAATGCATACACACCTTAAAAAATTATAAAGTCGGTTCTTATTAAAATACATTTCATTTTCAAACTGTTTTAGAATCTATAGACATTTAATTGTTTTGTCAATGCCTGCTTTTAAAATGACATATGTTCTGCTCCAGGCACTGCTGACAATGCGATGCAACGGAATCATAAACATTTCATTAGTATTTGGGCGAATTCTTGTTTAGTGGCTTCTCTCAATTCAGAGGAGACTCAAGCAGCAAAATCTACATTAAGAAACCTGAAATAGTTGCTGAATTGAAAGTAGCCATTGAACGAGAATGCACATAAATATCAAACAATATGTCTCCCAATGTTTGCGATTCCGTTGCGGCAGTGCCTGAACCAGAACGGATGTCAGTTTGAAAACAGGCACCAATAAAACAAATTATGGTTGTAGATTCCAAAACATTTTGAAAATGAAATGTATTTTAATAAGAACTGACTTCATAACTATTTAAAGTATGTATGCATTTTTTTTTTGTTTACGAACATTTTTTAGTTTATGCAAGTAAATTTATAAATTACATATAAATTTATTTTTAAAAATTATAAATATATTTTTTAAGTCTTCTTTAACCCTAAAATATTAATTATGCATCAATGTTTTTACAAAATGTGCAATATGTATTCCTGGAATCTTCAAATTCAATATATATGTGCTCGACTGTATTTTAAAATTTTGTTTTAATCTTCATAATGTTTAAGAATAAATTACAACCCATGACTTATGCAGAAAAATATCCAGTTTCACATTTGTAATGGATGTTTATAAAAATTGTACATTATCCCTTTTCCTTAGTTCAATGATTTTTGTAGTGTAAAAGAACATAATATAATGAAGCATGATCTTTGTTTTTTCACTTAATTTGAAGACTACTTTTTAAAAATGTTTCCTAATAATTACCACACCAGAATACTAGCATAGTATTTATGTTGAAACCTTATACACAGGGTAATTATAAAAGAATATGCCAACTTTGAAAAGTTGTATTTATAACAAAAAAAAGAGTTACAGCCTTAGTTGACCAATCACTTCAAAAATAACATTAAGTTATTAATACCATAAAATCATAAACAGTTGATGTGCTTGTAGCAACAAGTCTGAATGATATCTATTCACCATTCTACTCTCTCACAGTTTTTGCAGCATGGATCTAAACATTCTCCTACACTGTAGATTAAGAAATTTTCAGTTCCTGGCTGGCTCTTTGAAATTATTTTCTGCAATTATGAGCAAACATTTGCATATAACTGTTACGTATTTCAGGCATACATGGACCCTTTTTGATCAAATTGACAATGCCAAGCACGATACTTAATTCACCTATCGGGAGAACAAATTCATTCACAACAAAATGTACTAATGAACACATGCAGCAAATTTAATACTGCAGAAGTTGCTTCTGCTGCAATCTCAAGGTACACTAAAGAACTAATAATGCAAAAAAAAAAAAAAGCTTCTGGTAATTTTATCTGCCAAAATGCTTTCTCAAAATGACTTGTAAAGCGGTTCTCAAAGTTGTTTAGTAGTGGAGAGAAGGCCTTTGAAAGCTGAGGTATTCTTTTATAATAACCCTGTATTATGTTTCGTAATTAAAATACTAAGCTCATCCAGAAAGTAAGTACTGTTTGTGCATATTTCCTGCACATCTAACAGCACAAAGGTTGCGTATGCGTGGCTACATCCTTCAACTCGAGAACGAATTAACCTAGCCATTTCGTTTGTTTACGTTAACGTTTGAAGTCATTGTTTGTCGGTAATCATGTTTAAAACAATCGATCGGTCCGGCAACTGTGAAATGAGAACCGTTATCAAGTTTTTGAAAGCGAGAAATGTTTGACCTTGCGAAATTTATCGTCGGATAAGTGAAAGTCAGTCCGACTTCCATTTGTTTTCTCATCTCAAGAAATTTCTTGCTGGCCAGCAATCTACAAGTGATGATGAAATCAAGGTAGAACTAGTTCAGGTCACAGACGGATGAATTCTACCAAGCGGGTATGTTGGAATTAGTGCTGCCAAGATATGACACATGCCTTAATTCACATGGTGAATATGCAGAAAAGTAGTTTAAGGTGTGTAGATTTTTCTGTAATAAAATACAAATGAAAACAAATTGCTAATCTTTTTTAATAGTCAAACGTTAGTTACTTTCTGGATGATCTTTGTAAATTGCACCATCAAAATTTTAATATGTATAGTTTTGCTGAATGTCAATAAAAATCCTCATTAAAGAGAAAAACATGTAAGCAAAAAGAATAATAACAAAAATTAATACACAAATAATAAAAACAAAAACTAGATGAATGGAATAAAAGTTTTTTAATAAAAACAATTTAACTAGATGCATAGATTCAATTTTTATTACTGTAATTTACAGTAAGAAAAAACGATTTTCTTCTTTTACAACTGAACCTTTACGGAAAAATATATCACAAAGTAAAACACATAAACTTCAAGTTATGTAAACAGTGAATAAACATTAATATTATTGCTCTTATATATATTAATGTACTTTGACAATAACGACACAAAATATGTAAACTCTTGTTCAGTGAATCAGGTATAAGAAGAATTTCATTATTAAAGTAGAAAAAGTAATGTATAAATAACTAGCAAATATCATATGCATCTCAGCATTTGCATCCGTACAAAAAATAGTCTTTTACAAGCAAAATAATTTTTGTCTAAAAACTGATGCAGGTTGCATCATGGTGATAAAGTAAACAAAACGATTAATGACTTGAAACTTATTCCAACCACACTAAGTAAACATTTTTGCTTTTAAAAAATATTTTTTTATTGATGCATAGACAGTTGCCAGCTTCAACACAATTTTTTCTCATATATTTCCGGTTCATTGAGACTGTTGCTTGTTGGCTTGAAATGCTAAAAGCCTTTTTTCTAGAAATCCATCCAGGTCAAAGCGCTTAAAATCTGAAATTCAGAGAAGTTGAGGAAATTAAACATACTTTCAAAGATGTACTTTTCAGACATAAAATTAACATAAAGCTTCTTAAACTATAAATAGTAACTCGAAGAGGAGTAGCATAGAAAAGTACTGAGGTTGTGACAACTCTCACACGAAGGGATATTTTCATATTCATTAAATGTTCACAAAGAAGATGAAGCTTGAAACAAGCTATTAGAATTGAAGCTATTGAAGTTATTTTCGATGGAATTCTAATGTCCAGTTTTCTTTTACACTTTTGGGCAAGTGGCAAAATATTTCTGATGAAAATGAGGTCATAATTTATATTTTCCTCCTGAAGTGAAAGTTGAAAAAAAAATTGCCTTCTATACCTCCTAGATACTATGAAAATACCTTCCTCCCACTCTAGCCATTGAAAATAAAGAAAGTTAACAACTATAAGAATAAATATAGCTTTTCCACTTGAGAGTCAAGATCAAAAGCTATCACCAGAAAAAGAGCAACTATTGCTTCAATAGCTCTGGATAGTTCCAGTGCAAGGCTAGATATCCAACCCATCCTAAGTTCCATCACACTGCACTATTTGAAATGGATGCTCGGTGAATGCAGGTGGTAAGGAAAAGGCTTGCAGTGTGCTGCAAGGTGTTCATCGAGAGAGAAGGAGTGGAATTGCCATCAGTGTCCCTACTAAATAGATGGGCTAAAAACAAAAGGTAATCGACACTCCAAGAGGAAATGCACCACAAAAAAAAGGACCAATATATATATATATATAAACTGTAGATAGAAGGGACACAGCCTAGCTACTTGGAATTGAGTCCAAAGCACCCCAAGTCATCCCACAAGTGACCCCCAGAAGCCAAGACTGCAGACTCTCGGAGTAACCAGCCAGGACATCTCAGAGATGAAGGAATTGCTAGAAATAATTAAAGGTGCTTCTCCAAGAATTTTCAATACTGAATGAAGCAGCTACACTCAGCAAAAACATAACCCGCCCTGCCCACTGCATCCTGATAGGACATCCCTCTCCCACATGATAGCGAACTGTACCAGTCCACCAGCTTCATCATCAGTAGTTGACTAGCCAATGTATGGGATTGTAACCAATTCACTCGAATGATCATCTAGGTTCAAACAACTAGCAGTTCTTTTCATTGCAATCTTCGGATATGTTTCAGAGGTTTTGGCCTGTTGAAACAGTACACTCCGTCCAACCGCCCATATCACTGGCATACCTCCTAGATACCAGATTTTACAATAATGATATAGCATGAATATGTTTGGTTGCCCTAATTCTATTTCACAACGAGTTTTAGCTGATAACCACCAACTCGTAAGTATACATTTGACAAAATGACAAATAAGCAGCGACAAAAGAAAGAATGCTTACAGATTAAAATCATGCTTAAAAAAGGGAGAGAAATTATAATTCTTTCTTTTCATACTATCAATACATTGTAACAAAATAAAATAATGCACCAGATTGCATTGTGTATAAAAATTTAACAGCTAACGGTAAAAAATATTCATATTAAAAGTTAAATAACTGTTTTATATAAGGCAGAATGTAACCATTAGTAAATTTACCAATAAAAAAACTTATCCTAACATTAATACTTTCATCTTTTTAAGCAAAATGAATTTGATACCTGGCCGTGGAAACTGCTCTTCAGGCAAATTACTTGAGTAGTATGCAATGGTTGGTGCTGGAAGAAAATTGAACTTATGATAGATAATTATCAATAAGCTACATACACACAAAGGAGGAAAGAAAAAAAAAGAAAAAAAAAAAAAAAAACACATTTGTTATAGTTACAGAAGTTGTATAAGTGAAAACCACAGATTGATGATAGAAGAAAATGAAATATGTTTATAAAAAGTTTTAACATATTGCCTCATACATATATATATGGGCATTCCTGAAAAGTTACACAGACCAGGAAATAATAATTTAACTGTTAAATGACTTAGGTCATTTTTGATGAAAAGGAGGGGTTATGCTGAATTGATGTTAGCCATTAACCCTTTAAACTGTGGGTATTTTTAGTACAGACAATCACTCTAAACACAGAAAAAGAAAAATATATGTTATGTATTTATTGTGATACAGTGGCAAATCAAAAATATTTGCACAACTAAGCATGCATTTTATAATTAACAATAAGAGTTTCAAATTTTATTTTAGTTATTATAAAAAATATTTATAATTTTGTGGTAAGATAAACTATAAGAAAAAAGATTTATTTTATTTATATACGAAAAATATTTTCATAATTTAGTGGTACATAAGCCAGAGCCGCAACAAGTGGTTTATAAAGAGCATCCGCAGATAAAGGGTTAAACCTTGAATTCTGTTACCAGATGGTTATAATGGATATAAACACTAAATCTTAAATATTTAAAATATATTTAGTAAATATGTTCACTTGTTAGCATGGGTGCCACTCTTCAAAATTTGCAAGACTGAACTTTTTTTTTTTTTTTTTTTTTAAATTTACACAGTCTAGCGTTCTTTACCAGAATTAAAAGAAAAAACTCTATATAAATGTTAAACCATAAACCAATATATATATATATATATTCAATAATAAAGCAACTAAATAAATATTATCAATTCAATATAAAAAAGGGTGAAAATATATGGATACTTAACAAAATTAACCTTTCAATTGTTTCTAAAGCGATATTTAAACACATTTTTTATTTACACATATTTACACCCAAATAAAGGTTTACTTTTTATTATTATCAATAAAACAAATTTATTTTTCAGTTGATATTTTCTATTTCTTCATAAAAAAAAGTTTGTTATTTTTGTAGCGTTAAGATTTTCTTTCACTTTGTGGTCAGACTTGGGGTTTGGGCAAACTTTTTTACCATTTTTATCATGTATAAGAGAGGGGGATTTTCTTTTATTTAATCCTTCTGGCTCAGAATGAGTTGAAGTTTCTGTCTGTTTTGTAGTGCTGCTAGTGAGTGCTTGCTTTGAAGATCGTTTTATTTTTTTTCTTCTTCAAATTCTCATGGTATATTCTTCTGGCAGAAAAAATGTTCTGCCTCATCTTATGTCCAAGAATTAGCACTCTACAAGGAAATAAAAATCCATGAAAATGCTTTTGGGGTGGAAAACGGAATTTTGTTCACCGATTTTTTACTGAGACTGAATTCAGTCCGCCGAATTTTTAAAAAGACGGAATTCCGTCCTCAGGACTGAAGAGTGGCACCCATGTGTTAGTTAAGATAAAAAACTTAAATGTTTTCAAAAGAAAACAAAAAACTCTGTAAATTTCACTACATTAAGCTTTTAGGCAAGAAAAACTAGCTTTTAAAATGAATCAGCCAAACTTTTTTTGTATTTAATCATATGCCTGAAAACTTGAGAATAATTTTATATGTGGGTGTTTAAGAAAACACATATATTTACTTTTGAATTGAGGATAAATACTAGTTAAGAAAATATACATATACTAATTATCTACTTCAGAACTGAACACAAAGGAAAAAACCAGGTCCACTGCTCAGAGGGTTAAGATTTTATCCTGCATATTTTAACAAAATGCAGGAAGTATGTCCATCACTATAATATTTTAATTCAACAAACATTCACAAGTGAAAACTTAAAAAAACAACTTTAAAACACTACACATTTTGCTAAATCTTAGGATCTAACATCAACAAAAATAAACTTGTTACTGGTTCATTATTTAATAAAAACAGTACACAAAGCACATGGCTTAAAACAAATATAAAATATATGTTGGTGAAATAGGTTGTAGCACATATTTTAGGATTTAGTAGTAGCTGAACACTACTAACAAGTCTTAAAAGGTATTAAATGAAAAGATTTTGAATAAGAAAGATCTTACCATAATATTTAATTTGATGATCCATGCCAATATTTTTTGCTAGAAGTATTTGCTTTTAAATTTCAAATAAAATTCAGCCTTCTCATAAAATTAACAAAACTTTAATCAAACATTCTGAGAAAATAATATTCTTGTGATCTTTCGCAAATTTGGATTCTTAGAGAACAAGGAACCAAATTATTAAATTTTACATAAAACTACAAAATAAAAAAAAAACATCACATGCGTATCTAAATAAATTTGGATTGTTCGATTACAAGGAATCGAGTTATTATATTTCACAGAAAACTACAACATGAAATATTAAATTCTATCATACAACTTCAATTTTACATATAGAAAAAATTTATAACTTACGTTTTCCTTCGGCTGCACAAGATCGATTTACTTCAATTTCTCTACAAATATTTTTCCAAGCTAAAGAGTGAAAAAAAAAAGAAGTAAAGTAATATATATATATTTATATATTTAACTCAATCAGTCAACAATTCTAATTTACAAACTAAGGGATAAAGACACATATCTACAGTGAAAAGGTATTTATTAAGAAAGGATTCCTCAAAATTCCTTTCTCCCATACAAAATAGCACAATGAAACCGAGGAAAATAACCTTTATACTGACATGTTATGAATTTTGTGGTATGCTTTTTCTGCCATTGGCCAACAAATAAAAAATACACACTAACATAAATAATCAACACTAATAGTTCAACAAAACTAGGACTTATCTGAGAAAAGTGTAGATGCAAATTAAAGCTTATGCAAATCTTGCATATTAAAAGCAATTGCAGTAACCTTTTCAGAAACTTCTTTAAAATGTATATGAAAATTAGGAATATGTTTAACTTATCTGAAAAGTGGAGAAGATTTAAATCATTCTCACTAAAATTAACAAAAATTAATGTTTATTCTATACGACTAATTGGCACTAACGAAATAGTGCTACATGAAAATTACAATAATGAATATTAATTTTTATGTAAATTAGAAAATGTAACCAATACAATTGCTTAAAGAATGTTAAACTCGTAAGCAATAAATTAATTTTAACATATATATTATTATTTTTTAAATATCTCATTTGCTTAGAGCAAAAACAACCATATATGCTCAATCAACTTTTAAGATTGCTAATAGCATGAGTTAAAGTAGCTTTTGGAAAGTTGAAAATATACTATTAAAATTATTTTTTGATATAAAAATATACAGCATAGTTTGATTTTTATACACAAATATATTTTTTCTGAAAGCCAATGCTGAAGAATGTTTTTAAGCAAAAACTTAAATAAAGACTACTTAGTTTCAAAAGTATATATAGTTTAATGAATATGAATCTTGCAGACAAATAAAAGGAATACAAATAGCATCAACTTTTTTACATAGTCTGGATCAATGGAGTTATAAAATGTATTATTTTGTATCTATTTTCATGATGATTTAACATCATAACATTTTTTCAGATGATTTGCAGT
Organism: Araneus ventricosus; assembly: GCA_013235015.1. Taxonomy (NCBI): domain Eukaryota; kingdom Metazoa; phylum Arthropoda; class Arachnida; order Araneae; family Araneidae; genus Araneus; species Araneus ventricosus. The sequence continues at coordinate 1,943,721 of BGPR01000048.1, read as the reverse complement.
TAGTTGTTTAAAATTCTTCTTTCTGAATAGGAAGCAATGTAATCTAAATTAACATAAAAGTGCATCTTTATAAAACATATTTTATCAAAAAAAAAAAGTTTATTCAGTTGTTATTAGAGTAAAAATATAATTTGATCCAGGCAGTTCTTAGAAAAGAAAGATGCATTTTCTTATTGTTTCAATCTTATCTCTCTAATTAATTCATTTTTAAATATATGCATATGAGAAACCATTTAACCCTTTGCGGCGCAAGACATTAAATTTTTTGAAATATGATGAAAAAACATCATGAATGGGTTTAGTTTATTGTCTAGACATACAATCTACAAACATTTAAAAAAAAAAACTTCATTTTGAGAGGGGGTCCCCCCCCAGATACAGCCACCTTGATACACTCAAAAAATATTGTTGAATCTTACAGAAAATCACAAATTAAAACTTCAAGAATATTGGAGAAAAACTTTTGAGTTAATTTGCTAAAATTGTAAACATCCAGAACTGGAAAATTTCTTATCTCTGAGTTACGGAATTTTCCCAAACTTGATCTCTAATAATTCCTATTCCAAAACGAAATTTCATAAGGCTGCTATATACATTCTAAAAGGAGTATTATTAGCCCTATTCTAAACCTATTATTTTGCATTTAAAGTTGAATTTAACAGTTGAGAAGCGAGTGAAATTAGGTGTGCCATCAGCTGGCACACTGCACTGCAAAGGATTAAATAAATACATATTTTCTAACATCAGTAGATATAATTTCTAATAATAACCCTAGTATAATTGTACTCATATTTGTAAAAAAGGAATTAAAATATAAAAAGGACCAACATATCTGTTACTTAATTTCAACTATGCAGTACCCTAATACCAATTTTAGTGTATCCATTAGTAAACATACAAAATTAACGTTGAGACATTTTACTTTTTTACCTATATAAATAAAACTGAAAAGCCATTTCTTTTTGTATGCTATAAAAATGTAAACTACTGAGTAGATTTAAAAATTTTGTTCAAAAATACTACGAAGCATATGGAAAGTTTTGCGACAATTAAATAGCTACTTGTTTATTAATTAAAAACTTTGCTTCCACTGTATATGCACAATTTTGCTGACAAACCTAAAAAGTTAAACAATAACATAAAAAAGTGAAATGTATAAATAGAGTGTGTGCGAGAGAAAATTCAAACTACTGAATAGGTTTTCTTCAAATTTTTCTCACAAATAACATGACATGAAGCATCTATATAAATACAATACAAAAAAGTATATAAATAAGTGATAAGAAAAATAGTTTACACTATAAATTCAAATATTATAAATGCCTACCACTGACAAGTTCCTCTGGTTTGGTTGATAAGGCACCCAGCACTGAGTCAACCCTTTGATGGACACTTCCTCTCCCTCCAAGAAAGAGAAATTATTCCTTAATTTTTGAGCCAATAAATCTGTCAGGGTATACTTCTTGAATGATAGGAGTTATGGGATTTGAAGCAACAAAGGCTGTAATCCCCAGGGTATACTTCGAATTGGTGTTTTTAACAAGGAACTTGCCTTCCACTTTCTCAGAATTTTATCTCAGTTTGTTTTTATTTTTACTCATTTGAGTATAAAGCATTTTGCTCCTCAATTTTTTTATAACTTTCTGTTTATAAATATTTAGAGTTTTCTAACATATAATTCTTTTTAATGCTGTTAATACACTATATGCCCAAAAGTATCCGGACACTTGCAGATTTTCACATTTTTTAGAATTTCTCCGGAATGGTTTAATTGACTGCCTTTAAACTTCGGACGTGTAAAGAATAGACAATAACTCACATTTTACTTTGAAGATTCGGTCCTGAGGGCAATTAGGGGACCGTCTACTAACTGATGAAGACAAAAACATTTTTGGCCCATCCCGCTTCACAAAATACTGATAACAAGATAAAACTTTCAGAAATGGTAATGTATAATGTGCATAATATTTACCGGAATTTTCGTAAACTCAGCACAAATATTTGGGAAGATATAAAGGATTTCTTAAAAAATCTCAAATTTTCCCACCTGGTTTTTGCTTATAACATGCAGAGTTTTCTGTTATATTATACGAAACTTACAGAAAAGATGATAATACGTTAGAAAAGCATTTTTTTAAAAATTTGGAAAAGAATGTTTGAATATTACAGGAATTATGAGCATGTTTAGTAAATAATGTTTTACTGCGTATGCGCGAAACATAGTGTAATTTTTCTTTCATAACTTTAAAGCCAGATATATAGGGCAACTTATATAAAAACATTCAGTTCAATATCATTACTATTCAGAAAGATATCGGCATTACAACGAGCAGAATTTTAGCTCCTGTCGAAAAGAAGCTAAAAGATGAGGGGTTGTACACAAATTGATATTTTTTAAACATATATCTTTAAATAGTTATATTGAATTGTATAGTGGTTAGAATTTGCTGAATACCCATGAAGACTTATCAATTACGTGCATAACTTAAATTCCAGCTAATTAGACACTATAAATAACAAAAATTTTATTACTTTAATTATATTATTTACATGATTATTAACAAGTTACATAGTACAATTTTACGGCCAAACGATATTTTTAAATATATTTCTTTTATGGCGAGACGATTTTTTATCTAATTAATTTCTTTTCTTAAAATATTTTAATAATTCTACACATATATTTTTTATTCTTTACGAATATTAGATGTGTTCATGGGTATTCAGTAAATTCTAACCACTATACAATTCAATATAACTATTGAAAGATATAAATTTAAAAAATATCAATTTGTGTACAACCCCTCATCTTTTAGCTTCTCTTCGACAGGAGCTAAAATTCTGCTCGTTGTAATGCCGATATCTTTCTGAATAGTAATGATATTGAACTGAATGTTTTTATATAAGTTGCCCTATATATCTGGCTTTAAAGTTATGAAAGAAAAATTACACTATGTTTCGCGCATACGCAGTAAAACATTATTTACTAAACATGCTCATAATTCCTGTAATATTCAAACATTCTTTTCCAAATTTTTATAAAATGCCTTTCTAACATATTGTCATCTTTTTTGTAAGTTTCGTATAATATAACAGAAAACTCTGCATGTTATAAGCAAAAAACAGGTGGGAAAATTTGAGTTTTTTTAAGAAATCCTTTATATATTCCCAAATATTTGTGCTGAGTTTATGAACATTTCTGTAAATATTATGCACATTATACACTACCATATCTGAAAGTTTCATCTTGCTATCAGTATTTTGTGAAGTGTAGTGGGCCAAAAACCCTTTCGTTTTCATCAGTTTGTAGACGTCCCCTAATTACCCTCAGGACCGAATCTTCAAAGTAAAATGTGAGTTATTGTCTACTCTTTACATGTCCGAAGTTTAAAGGCAGTCAGTTAAATCATTCCGGAGAAATTCTAAAAAATGTGAAATTCTGCAAGTGTCCGGATACTTTTGGGCATATAGTGTATATTTTAAAGCATCATTTATTCTGAGAGAGCATCCATTTTTTAAAAAAGAAGTCCCCATACTATTTTCATCACTATTTTATTAGTTTTCTTTCCTGCTTTTAACTTTAAAAAAAAAAAAAAAATTGAGATTATGAGAGGCTCTTGTGTATTAAAAATTTTTTTATATATAAAAGTAATTTTTACATTAATACATTAGACAAAGTATTTTCATCCCCTTCAATGCCAGGTATATTAGCTAGTATTTATAAACAAGTTATTTCACTTAAATTTAAAAGCAGTGACCTGCTTGAACTTGAGTCAACAAGCAAAAAGTATTTAAATGAAATTAAGTACTTACAATCATGAATGTATTTAATGACTTCCAAGTGTGGAGGATCAGGAGTCTGTCTTGGCACGTAAGGTCTACGTCCATTTACATGATGGAAAGATGGTTTTGAACTTAAAAAGATAAATAAAAAGCACATCAATATAATTCTCCTACTTATTAAATAAAACAAGAGTTTTATCACAATACTAATCAGCATTTTCATCTGAATGAATGTTTAAAAGAGCATTTACTAGTTCCCATCCACTTCCCATTTTATATTAATAGCAAATTGGAAACTTACTAACAAAATTACCAGCAACCTGATACAGAATAATTTTCATTGCTTTCATACTTACTATACACATATGTATGAATTTTCAAGAGAGGCCACGGACACTAGAAAATCAAGCTTTGATCCTTTACTAATTGGCTGTCTTTAAATATTAATGTATAACTGTTAGATAAATTAATGATAAAGAAAAAGTGGTATAGCTCAAAACTGTCAAGCAAGAAAATTATTAAATAAAAATATAGTTATATTTTTAGATCAATATTATCTTCCAAAACTAAGTTAACTGTAAAACGGGTAGACAACAGTATGAAGTTTGGATTTTATACAGATTTTCTAAACTATAGTTAAAATCATTTATACTCAAGCAAAATAAAATACAGATGCTGTTTTTACTGTACAATCAGAATTATAAAATGGTAGAAAACTCCTATTCAGATGATAAGGAGTTGAAAGGAAATTTAAACATAAATTATTTCTACTGAATTATAGCAAGTCATTTTAATATTTACATAGACAGTTTTAGTTATTTTTCTGAATGAAATCTGATTTCTTCTGTGACAATTGCTAGCTACTACTTTTAATTCTAAACCTGAAGCGACTTTTTTCCTTACAGCCCCTTTAACACCAGGACTTTTCAGGAGGATGCGGCATGAATTGAATTCTCCCATTCTGGGCGGTTATTTACACCCCCTGCTATTCCAAGTGACAAATCTGTCAGTGCGCTACTTTGATAAATTGCCATGCGGTTCTTCTGCAAAGCGCTTGCTTTTGAATCTGAGGGTCTTACTTCTGTTAGTTTTCACAATCTTTTCTCTGTATAAAGCATTCTGCTGATTGAGTTTTTGGGCTGATTTCCTGATTGTAAAATAATATTTGAGGGTTTCTATATTATTACTGAGAGATCATAAGAGTTTTTAAAAAATAAGTTTCCATCTTATATTTTCAAAAATTCAGATTCTCACTAAATACAATGAAAATCTGTTTCATAACTGAAATATGGGAAAATCTCTCATTGAAATACATTTCAAAAATAATTCATTCCTGATTCAGTCAGCCTCAGAATTTCAATTCAGTTAAGCAATTTGCTAATTGATTTTTATTATGATTTTCTGGATATAAAACATTGTATAACGAATAACATGTCCTATTGTATAACGAACTCAGCATAAAATCCCTTTAAGAAGTGTCCATGTTATATTTACGAAAATTCAAGGTCTTAATAAATATAAAGAAAATCTGTGAAATAAATTAAATGCGGAAAAATATCACTCACCTATAATGACATATTTTTTCAGCTTCTAACATAAGAATTTCAGTTCATTTTATTTATTTTAGTATGAAGTGGTTGGCTAATTGATTTTTAGGATGATTTTCTGACCATAAATTAACATTTTGAGTTTTCTGCAGCATTATTCAGAAAACATAGAATTTTTTACAAGAAATTATCCTATTATTTTTTAAAAATACATGCATGAGTGTTTTGTTCCAAATCAATTAAATATAAGCTAGGATAAATATCCACTACAAAATAACCCTTATCCCATTATCTAACATGCAATAGCTAGTGTGATAGTAATGACATGGGAGGATTTCTTTTAGAATGTACCCTTAAAATATTTCCTATTATGTGCTAAGAAGGTTTGCAAAGGGAAACATAAGCCAGTGTAAACATTGAAAACACGCATCAATGTTTTTCAGTCAATCCCTTTCCATCCACTATACCCTTGAGGCGCATGATAATGGGGTGTGAAAAAGAGCACACTGGCAAAGATAATTAGACCCCCTACAGCGCTTACCTCAGAACCCAACTGCCTCTTGTCTTAGTTAAGACAAAATAATCTAGACCGCCTTGCTCAATACGAGAGGGTAAACCTTGTTTTTGGTACAAGATGTGCATAATTATACTTATAGCCGTTAGTCTGGAGGGCATAAATGAGCAACTTTGTTTACTATATTTTTGCAAATGCAAGAAAAATCTGATTCTTATGGAGATATATGAAGTTTATAGGTGTTGATGCTTTTTATAGAACATATTTGTCATGACAGGTTTACCAAATTTCATTCTCGTAATTTTTCAACAAAATATCAGTGTTGTTGTTGGTCAACTGAAGCCATAATAGATTCTGATTGTTATATTTCAATACATGAGATTAGAGAAAGATACCAATTCAACTAAAATACAACAACAGGTTTTTATAAAAGCTTGGATTCCTAAACAAGCTCAATATAAGGGTTTCACACAACTTAAAGAAATTAACTTAATCATTCATATCTGCAATCTGCATTTCAAACAAAATGAAGATCCTTTTTTAAAACAATTCAGGGTAAATTAATTCATATCGTAGGTAATTTAAGTATTTTTTTTACATCAGAAAAACCGGGAGATTTTTATTTCTCTTTATATCTCAAAGCTCTAAAGGCTATGTTAATAACCTTGATTTCAATGTTAATAACCTTCAATGCTACTTTTAGCTTCCAATTTTAATAAAAGCCATAAAAATGTTGAAATTCAAGCAATAATACATTAAAGTCAATTCATTTCAGGAAAAAACGATCAGATTTAAAATAAATCCAATATGATATTCAAGAACATGCCTCTTTTTACATATTTATAGTAGATTTGGAAACTAATTCTGAATTAAATGCCAATCTGAAAATTCAACAGGGCTACAATTGGGGATTTCACAATTTCTAAGCAATGACTTAATAATACCCCTTTTCTTAATGATGACCACCCCTCTTTCATCCGATAATACCTAAATTGATTTACAGCCCGGATTTCAATACATTTACATAAAATTATGTTAAGAACACAAAGATTAAAATAATTAAGAAGAAAATTAAATTCTAAAAATTTTTTTGAGAAAAATTATTGAAAAATCTCTAGAAAATCATTAAAAAAAGTAAAATATCAAAAAATAAAATTACTTTATAATTCCTCACATTACCTGAAAAATGAAATAAAAAAATGACAACACCTTGACTTCAAAATCTGGCCAACTTGAAGTATATGCCTATATAATTGTTTAGAAGTTTGGGAATGCATATTGACTTGCCAGATGAAACAAACAAACAAAAAAACAATAGAATGAATTCAGTTTAGCCATGAAAGTGAAATGTAAATGTCTCATAATAGGACACTAGGTGTTAATGGGTTAAAAGGCACTTATCCTGGCATTCAATGGCAGAGTTTAACATTTCTGTATTTAAATATTTTATATACGTTTAAAAGCTAGTTGAAGTAAATGGAAATCACCTTTAAACAAATATGAGCAATAATTTATCCATAATAGGAAAAATAAATTTAAAAAAAACATGAAGGATACACATAACTTAGAATTCTGGGTGTAAATATAAAAATCAAATGATAAAACATAAAAAATTCAATTTTAGAAGGGAGAGGGGAGTGATAAAGACAGAGATAATTAATTTGGATTTGTGATCCTCATATTAAAAGGAGTTATGTTCCAAACAATTCTGTAACATTTCTTCACAATTTTATATTTTCAATACTGAAATTTTCCCTTTTTGGCCTGTTCTGTGGTAAAATCTTTTAAGTAGATACTTCATGATTAATTATGCTTTGGTACAGCATTACATATTTCAGTCCTGACCATTATTTCCGTGTAGATTCCCATATTCTGATACATCGTGAGACACCTGTTAATTTATTTAACTAAAAAATATATACCCAAATGTATTTAGTTAGAAAAAGTATCATCATTTGAAGCATTTATAAACCCACTAGCACTAAGTGAGCGGCACTGCCCGTGGAATCAGGACTTCAACAAAATGAAAAAAGAGAAGAAACACCCACAATGACAAGAAAAAGTTTAGAAAACAAAAGATACACATTATTGATTTTCCTGCTTATTTTTCTTCACGACAATGGCATTTGAAAGAAAGGAAAACAGTGCAGAGTAAGTTAATCAATACAATATTAAAAAATTTCAACGTGAAAATCATTATAAAAAAAAGCCCAGAATGACCCACACACAAATTTCCTTTTTATAAGTTTAGATTTATCATTGACATGATTTTACTTTTTTTTTTAATAACAAAATGAACTTAATTTTTTTTTTTAAAACATACTTTTATACCTTGATTACAACCATGCTTTGAGGTACAGTATGCATAATGTTTATGTTTAATCAAAAATAAAAATATATATATCTGTAAAATCTGCTTTATTTCAGCATTGGCATTTCATAATTTCAAGTCAGAATGTTCTGGTATTGCTTGCTTTACAACTGCGTACAGTAAAATGATTTCTTAATTATTCTGTGCAAAACGTAAACAGGGAAAAAATCACGGCTGTGTGGCCCCCCCCCCCCCACCAAATGGTGTAGCCAGGTCGAAACTGCGAACTTCAGTATAAGCAGGTTTATCTTGTAGGTCACAGTGTGGTTCTTCACTGTCGGCATTCGGAAAAAATTATCTGATACCACAAGAAATAAATTAATTTAAAATCGGAGAAATAAAATATTTCAACCGTTCTTGTTTTAAATCAGAGAAAAATAACCGATTTACTATCTAAAAATTTTTTTTAAATGATATCTTTATTAGAACGTCGGAAGAATTCCAGATAAAATTTTTTTTGAAAAGTGACTATTTTTTTAAAGAATTCCCAAAATTAGTAAATTAAATTAGACATTCGAAACAAACTTCATTAGAACGGAAATCGTTTGCTCTTTCTGATGGCGCATCTATTTTTCACCCCGTATAATTATCCAAAAACATGCTATTGAGAAATTAGTGCAAAAAATCATACAAAACATTCAATAAAAAATTTTCTATAAATTTTTAAATTCCCGCTTCGAGGTGCATTGAGTCACCATTACGACTACCTGTGTGCCAAATTTCAAGGTTGTAAGTGCGATAGATTCGTCTGGACATCACACACAGACACAAGCACTTTCTTTTTATAAGTATAGATTACTACTGGCTTTGCATTAAAAACAACACTCAAAGGTATGAAATCTAACTACTGTCTCATAATTTTATCCAAACTTCTATGGCCAGTGGCGTCATTCAAACACATTGCAACAGTTGGCAGATTATTCCTCTAGAATATATTTTTTTGCAGAAAGCAATAAATTCCATTGTTCGTAACTTGAAGCTGTAATTAGAAGCAACTGAAAGTGTGGTTTATTTCTGACTTGTATTATGGAGGTTCTGTAAATCAACAAGCTTTCACAGCAAAATTATGCTCACAAGATGACTAACAAAAGGTTTTAACTGCATTTGCATATGTTCAATAAACTCCTGGCAACAAATGTTAAAAAGAGAAAAGTTTTCTAAATAACTACAAGGAATGGAGGTACAGCATACATATATATGTATATAAAGCAATCTTCTTCCATCCTTGCAAAAGACGTACTTAACATCATATTAATATGAAGAAGTTAAGCAGAATGAGAGAAAAAATAATATTAGAACATTATTAATTTCAAACAACACTTTTGTTTGATATTCTGACTCAAGGCTAAAAGTTTAGAAGAATTGCAGTCCGCAACGCATTTCAAACCATTTTCAATGTTTAAACAAATATTTAATTGTGTGTTTCTCTGCCATTGTTGAAAGCTAAGAAAATATGTTACTGGATTTTACTTTCTTCTTTTATTTGATTAATTTTTCTGTGAAATCTGTACAGGAAGTCCTCAAGATAGCAAGTATATAATGAAATAATCCAGTAAACTTAAAGATTATCGTTGCTATGCTGCACTTCTTTTTATTAGCGTGTTTTAAGCCAATTAGCATGTTGCTGGATGTAAAATGTGCCGCGCCAATTTAATGTTGAAATTAATGGCATATTTTAAGTTAATGTACACAAGGTACAGAACAAATGCAAGGCTATGAAAAGATTGCGGGTTAAATGTCTATAGCAATTTGAAATTTAAAACTACTTTGTTAAGGGAGCCATGAAAAAAAAATTATGCAGAAGAGATTCAGTTAAAATTTCATTTTTAGCGATCAAGATGGTTGCTGAAGGCAGCCAGTTATTAATAATTTCAAACAACACTTTTGTGCAAGAATTTCACTATAAGACTAATTAGTGGAGAGAATGGGAAGTTAGCCATGGATTTTGTCGAATTTCTATAGTTATTAACTTTTGAATTAAAATATATAAGAGTATAGAAAAACAAGCATTTTTATGATTTTTGTGTGTACAGGTGCAATTTTTATAAAAGTATTTGCGCATAAAGAATCAAACTTAACCATTTCATCTTCGCAATTATTATAAAATAAATCATGAAGTTACACCATAAAAAGTCTGTATCAATTTTAAGAATCAAAATACTTTTTCCATGAATCTTGACAGTCCACTATTGTACGATATATCAATTTAAGAAAATAGGACACAATGAAGTCTAAATTTCTTAAGTATATAAATCACAGTTTAGAAGTAGTAGGCAAATAATGTATTCTATGCAATTAAGTGGAGGTGTAGAGTTAAAAATATCTTGATAATCAAACTGTACAACAAATATTTTGGCCAAATTTTATATAAAAGAGCAAAACACTAATAAACATGAAAAACTTTCAAAAGATAAACATAGAGGATCTTATTTCTGTTCAGACATTTTACATTTAAAAGCACGTGCAAATGTTTAGATTATTCAACTTGATGGGTTTTAAATACAATTTTTTTTTCCTTTACATATACGTAGAATAGCCTCAGGTGCATGATCACACAAATCATTTCACAGATTTCATACAAATGTTTTTAACTTCTTAGAGAACAAGTAGTGAAGGAAAAATGTTACTGAAACACTTCTTACCTCATTATTCTAAAAAATTTCGGACTATTCAATAAATCTCAGATTTACATTGGCAATGTTCTTTGATGTAGCTCGGTCTTCCCAAAACTGTAAAAGAAGAAATCATGATTACTTTTAGCACGCATTTCAGTTTCAGTGTTTTAGACACTTGCAAAACTTACTTAAAAGGTGGAAATTTTCATGCTATAATGTTTTGAAAATTTTTTCGCTTAGCTGTCAAACAATAAAAATACTAACAATCAAAAAATTCAAATGGCACATACAGTTACAGTCAACGCAAATTAAAGTTAATTAGAAATTCTCTTATGCTTTCCATCAGTGCTATATTTTAAGCCACACTTGAAATAAGGACTTCGAATTATTTTAATGTTTAATACTTGAAATCAATATATTAAAAATTACTTAAATACAAAACATTCTAATGGTTTATTATTGCAATAAATTTAATGTCTGAAAAATGTTGTTTACATGAATTTCGTTGCATTACGGTCATGCTAGAGGAAAAAAAAGTGTCGCGCGCGTCAACCAAACCAACCTCAACAGCAGTGGCGGACTGACCAGGTTGCCAGCTTGCCCGATGGCAAGTGGGCCCCTTAAACATAAGCTGATATGGGCCCCCAGGATCTGTGTATGCGAAAGAGAGAGAAAGGGAAGAATTTTTTTTTCCTAGAGAAATTCCTGCGCCTTTTCTAAAGCAAACAAAATAGCAAGTAGTTTTATGTCCTTCACACAACCTTTTCTTTCTGTGCAAGGTCGGGACGCAATGACCACTCATATCACCACCGGCAAGACGGAAGAGTGACCCCCTCTGAGCAGGAAGCTGCGGTCCTTGGAAATGTCTAAATAACATTCTTTTTTGTTGTTAGTGCTTTTTACAGTAGTAAAACTGACGGAGAAGCGAACAAAGAAAATAGTCTACTTCGGACCCTCTGAAACTTACAACGGGAGGGGAAATCATGTCATTTGACAAAATGGCATCCGTGGGACACTCGCAGGACCACGGGATAGATGTATTTCTCTGGCCCTCGGACACTCGCCTTTTCCTTGGAGGGGGGGGGGGGGGGGGGGGTGTGAGTGCCTCTTTGGTTATGTTAACAAGGTTGAAAAAGCAGTAAAAGGCTCTTTCTTTCGTGGGTGTGAGGAGTGGTATTCCTGTTTCAGTCAGCAAAGAAAGAGTAGAAAATGCATAGCATATCTTAGAGAAGGAGAAAAAAAGACTTAGAGAGGTGAACTCAAATTTTTCCTCTCTTTACATTGCTTTTCTAATATTAAATACTGACAGCGGCGAACAGCTGAACAATTCATCTTATTAACTGTATGGATTAAATTATGCCAGTCAACTTTAAATTCACCAACTTGTTTAATTTTTGGTAAGCTGAAGCCATTAATTGCTACAAAAAAAACCAAGAAATAAATTAGCTAAAAAATTGAAAAACAGGGGACAGGAAATGTATTAATATTTGAACTAAATTTTGATGTAGTATGTTTCACATCTGATGAAATTAATGACTTAGGTTTTTACATTTAACAAATAAAAAAGGCTAAAAATCTTGAGAGTCAATGAAGTTATTTTTTTATTTGTCAAGCATAATTCTAATTTAAATTACAATTATTTCACTTTATTAAGCTAATTATAGAGTGAATATTTAACCTAATTAAACACAATCTCCAGGAAAAACTTTCTTTATGTAACAGGAAAGATGAGTTTTAAGATCATTGTAGAAATTAAATCTATCATAATAATATTGTAAATATGTCTAAAAAGTAAATTTATTTGAAGTAATGAGGAAAGAAAAAATTGGACTAAAAAACTGATGAAATGGAATGCAATTTTTGCTCTAAAAAAGTTTTTATGTCGTAAGATGAAAATATAATTATATATCATGCTTCTTCTTTATCAAGAAAAATATAAGATTTATTGATTTGAAGCAATGAAAGTTGATTGACTTTCATTACAACATTCCAAAGTATTGTTAAATAATTATGCTTAAAAATATTTTTAAAAAATTGCAAAATTAAGGAGAAAATCTCACAGCAACTAAACTGGCATCATATTGAAAGATAAAAATTTTGAAATTTAATAATGTGTAAAAACTATTTTTATGTGATAATATTTTTGAGTTACAGTTGAAAAATTCCCAATTCTTTTCTTAATTTTTAATTAATTAAAATTTCAAAACTTTCTGAGATGTATATTCCTACGCTCTTATAGTATGTTTGTACCAAATTTGGTGGCTTTAGATTCAACGGACTGTAGAACATCAACAGACAGACAACAACCTACACATACATTCTCTTTTATTATTTATTGACAATTTGCATACAAAAGCATGATCAAAAGCAAAACATAGAAATAAGACTATGGTACTCCGTGTTAGATTTTATTGCTTAAAAAATAAAATGCATCTATAGCTTACAATTTTCTTGTTTTCAACTGTTTTGTTTGAAATTGATTCAGTACAAAAGTTCAGTTCTTTACATGTAAAGAGGAATTGTTCGTCTTTTATAAAAATCTACAGTTTTTGTCCAAACTTGATGAAATTTTTCGCATGTGCTCTTTAAAAGAAAAGGAGAATCACTGCAGTGGCGGCTCGTGGATTAATTAAATGGAGGTTCACAAAACAAATTTCGAAAATTAAATCTGTAGATATGACGCTACTTACAAATTAAAATACATTTGCGTTTTCACAAGTTAAAGGAAAACAATGGAACTAAAAAAATAACAAGTTCTCATAGGTAAAAAAAATGTAACATTTTATTTCTTACAATGGAATGTAATAAAACCATAATATTGCTTATAATATATCTTTGAACTTTTATTAAAAAATAGTCAAGTGCAATTTTTGTAAATTAAATCAACTCGTCTGTCTTTTTTTGAGGCAAACAAATTATTAACGTTTTCATTGAATTTAGGTATGCCATTGATCATTCTTTTTTCAATTGAGAGCATAGCTAGAGCGCTTAGTCTGTCCTCGCTCATAGTGCTTCTTAAAAATGTCTTAACTCGTTTTAGAGTTGAGAAGCATCTCTCAGCTTCAGAAGTGGTCATTGGAATGGTAACAATAATTAGCAATAGTTTGTAGGTCTCAGAAAACGTAGTCTGCAAATTGTTTTCTATAATAAATTGTAGGAGACTAATAGCACCAGTCATATTTCTGAAATCTGATCTTCTGTAAATTACTCTTAGTTCAGTTTTCAGACGATCCTTCTGTAACATAGAATAAACATCAGTTGTTTGGTCAAGAATCTGAGTTGGAAACTTTTTCTCGTACTCCTGGAATTTTGGAGCTTCGAGGAGAGAAACAGCAGAGTAGTGAGAAATAAAACAAAATCTTTCTTTTACTTGATTCAAGATAACATCACATATCTCTCTAGCTGCTACAGTTCTATTCATATGAATATTTTCTCTCTTTCTTTTTCTTGAAGTTTCATATGATGCCGATATTTCCTTTGTCACTGTGTCCATTCTCTTCCTTTCTCTCTCTAATGACTGCTGGAAAACGTTTACTTGCTATCTAATGAGTGCTGCATCAATTCGTGTTTTCTGAAGCTGGTTGTGTAACACATCGACATGTGGCATAATATTGTGAAACACTGTAAGCCAAAACACAAATTTCGAGTCTTCTAGTATACGGCGAATAGCTCCTGCTTGATTTATTGCTACAGCTTGTTTAGATGTTGACTCCATTTTTCCCATGCATTCAATCAACTGTTCCCTATATTCATACACTGTATTGATGGTTCGACTCTTAAAATTCCATCTAGTATCTGAACCATGAGGTATCCTTTTTCTAACAGTTTCATCTAGAATAGCAACTCTCTGTGGAGATTTATTGAAAAAGTTAGTAATATCACTCAGGTTGGAAAAAAAATACTCGAACTTGCTGATTCTGACTGGTTGCTTGCCCAACAAATAAATTGAGCTGATGTGCGTAGCAATGCACATATTGTGCATTCTTGTAGGCTCATTGAATAAAAGCTTGAACACCAGCGTGTTGACCACTCATCACGTTTGTACCGTCGTAGCTCTGCGATATTAATTTCTCTGGTTTGGCTACTACTTTTTCCAAACTTGCTTGGATACATTCAGCTATAGAGCTATTCAGATATTTTGCATCATTCCCAGTTGGATTCGTGAACCCCCAGAATCTCTCAACCGGTTGCCCGTTGCTTAAAACGTATCGAAAAACGATAGCCAATTGGCAAATTGATGATACATCAGTAGTTTCATCTGCTATTACTGAAACAAAACTTGCTTCTGAGATCTCACTTTTTATGTGGTTCTGACAAACAGTGAGCATGCAGTCTAATAAATCATGTTGAATTTCTTTTGACGTTCCTTTGAAAACAGTGGCACTAGTGAGATGGTCTTTAAGAGAGGAATCAAGTTCTGCTGAGAAGTTGATAAGACCTCTGAAAACTCCCGT
Source organism: Araneus ventricosus (assembly GCA_013235015.1). Lineage (NCBI taxonomy): Eukaryota > Metazoa > Arthropoda > Arachnida > Araneae > Araneidae > Araneus > Araneus ventricosus. The sequence goes on along the minus strand of BGPR01000048.1, from coordinate 1,928,437 downwards.
ATTTAATAAATCCTCGTGTTCATCATGTCCTCGAAGTGCAAGCTCAAATGCACCGCAAAACAGAATGCAATCAATGATTTTTGTTAGAACATAATGATTTTTGGTAACTTTCTCATTATGTCTTTTAACATTTGAACGAAATGCAATGTCGAGTTGTTGGCGAACATCCACCTTTCCTAGCAAATTAAATTCTAAGATCGAGTTTAAATGTGATTGTGAGCATTCATGCTTTTTCATTTTCTGAGTTAGATGTGATAAATAAGCAACACCGTAACTCACCCAACTTGAATCACCATTCTGTTTTGCAAGCAGGAGGCATGGAAAACAAAACAGTCTGTTAGTTGATTCGCATCCACAAATCCATGAACATTTCTCACATAAATCGGATTTGAATTCCCTTTTGAAATCTCTAGTCTTACATTTCGTCACCTGGATAAGGTTTAGCGAAGGTGTTGGCCTGAGTAATTTCAATTCAATTTTTTGTTCCAAACACAATGTTGAAAAATGCAATTGCTTTAGTTCCGAAACACTGATTTTACAAAGTGCCATTTTAACTGTTTACACTAGTTCGTAAAAAATATATATCGAAAAATAATAACAATAATAAAAAACGAATTAACTAACCGAATATAGCAAAACCGAGGGAGAATTCGAACGAGAAAACTGCAACAAATGCGAACTCCGGCGACCTCCCGCACACTGAAGATGTGCGAATGGAATGGTATCGCCCCTCCCGCTCCTTGGTCCGCTTCTGTCTCTATAAGTTGGTTTTCAAGGCCATTTCCTCGATCGCACGTGCGATCGAGGAAAGACCAAGTGCGCTGTGCTGTAATAAGCTACAATTTTACAGTACGTTAGCCACGTATTAGCGTATTTAAAATGGGGGAAACAAATCCTG
>BGPR01000048.1:1872634-1927529 GCA_013235015.1 Araneus ventricosus | reverse complement strand
GTAGGGTGGACCTTGAAGAACAAAGTCAAAATAAAAATCATCACTGGGAGTTTGTCTTCCATCCCTACATTAAAAGATACTAAAATCAAATACAAATTTGTAGGATGTCCAAAATTAAATTTCTGAATTCAAAGTCTTGTCAGTCTCATCTGGGTCAAAATATATTGGAAAACCAGACAATGATCTCGTAGCAGAGAAAAAGTGCTCCTTCTCTGTGGAGCTTGCAAACCGTTTTGCTAAGATCGCCACCGAATATGATTAAATATAATCCATATATAATCAATACACTTATTCTTTTACAAAAGGGATTTGTAAACAACGTGTGTGAGGGATTATAATCCCAATGCTAAGAATAACCGCTTAATAACTAATAAATACTAATTATCCATGAGTCTTTCTCTTCATTAGAATTTAGTTGGAATAATTTCATTATTTAGATTTAGTTCAGTTGAGAGTTCCGATTATGGTTAAGTTGGGTTTCTATATTGTGCCGACCATTATGCTTGTTTTTAACTTTCCTGTTCTTAATAGCCCTGCATCGATTGAAAATATATTAAAAGAACTTTATCTGTAAGGAGTGAAATCCATTTTTGAGATATCAAAGCATATTTGTAATAATATTAGTATTCGTAATGAATGATCTAATGATATTAGTGAAGTCTGTTCTTCAAAGCTAAAGATGAAGAACAGATTTAGAAGTTCATTTTCTGAAGAGAACTTGGAATTCTCTGTATATTGCTATCTATTGGAAAGGAATTGTTAGATGATTTGGATGCAGAAGTAATTATTGACATACCATCTAGTAAACTCAAAACTCAACAGTTGACTAGATATCCAGTAAACTCAAACGCTTATTGAGTTCTGTACTTTTGAGTTGTTAATCTTTTAAAGTAAGAAGTATTCTTTAAATTTGTTGAACTTGGTACATGGTTAGCTCTATAATTTCGGTTTGGTTTAAAAATTCTAAAAATAACAGTACAGTTCGAAAATTACAGTAAGCTATACACCCACCAAAAATTATTTAAAATTCAATCATAAATTTGTTTTTGTATTCGGTAATTCTTACTTTCAATAATATGTAATAATACATGTATACTTACTAGGACCTGACTAGCAAAGCGAGGTCCTGTTTCCAGTGGACCGTTCGAGAGAAAACAGTTTGTTTGTCAGTAATTTACTGACTTGTCTAATATAGTCTGTTTGTCTGTAATTTGTTTTGTCACGATCAAACGCGTTGTTCGATTTCCTTTGAATTTGACATGAATGCTCTTTGATGTCGGCGAAAACGACTGCATGTGTTTTTTATTTTTTTTTATTCCGTTTAAAGATGGTGGACGCTTAAATGGTTGTGTTTTTCCAACGATTGTAGCCAAACGAAACTCCGTTCATAATGCATCCAAAGATATCTTTAATAATAACAAATTACGTTTAATTACGATTTTGTTAATATTGATAAAAGCAGACATTTAATTGTACTTTAATTAATAATGATAAAAGCAGGCTTGCGCAAATAATTTGAATTTGGAAAATAAATGGCTTAACTTTTAAAGACTGAAATGAAGAGCAGATTTTTTTGAGGGGTTGGGAAGGGCGAGGTCTACTGTTCACAGAACTACTAGTATATATAACAGTTTTTTAGATGATAACAATATGTAATAAGTTATATAGTATATCATGTCCATTTATTGTTTTTAATTGATTATATTTATAATAAATAAAATTTTAAAAATTATATAGAGAAAAAACATTTTTGATATGAGTGGGCCCCCATTGACTGCTGGCAACCGCTATTTTCAGACCCAGTCCGCCACTGGTCTGATGGTTGGGAAGAGAGTTTTACAAGGTTAAGCATGGAGTGACGGCAAGCGCCTTTTCCGGGATACCTGACTTGGCGACCTTGGCGACAAATAGATGATTCCAGAAAATGCAACCCTTTTCTCGATATTTCCATTAGGAAAGGCGAATACGCTTGAATACACGAGAAAACTCCATGTGACGTCACGCCTGTCGGAGAGAGTATATAAGGACGGCGCCTGGATCAGAGGGAGTAGCGTTGATCCATTGGAAACGACTTGGAGTTTCTTCTGCAATGCGAGCTAGGAAGCTGAAGAGCCGAGCGCTATTGAAGGTGCTGTCATTGTCGTTATTAGTTATTTGCTGACTGTTTGTGTTGCTAAATATCAAAGTGCTGAACTGTTATTACCTGTGAATTGTTGTCTGTTTACACTGCTAATCTGTGCAAGAACTATTGTTTCCTGTACTTGTGCTACGTGTTTTCCTGCATATTTGTAAATAAACCTCCATTCTTCATTATCCTGCGTGTTGGACTGTTTACACCATACACTCACAGAAAGACTTTTTGTAACAATATGTAATTACCGAGATAAGGATCGCGTCACCAATTCATGCGTATTTTTGCCCAAATTTGCGACTCAGTGGTCGCTGAACTACAATTCCGATTTTCATTTTTTTTTGTAACTTTTGTTGTTACCCTTTATCTCTAAAATAAGACATTAGTTATGCTTTTAATATATGTAGTTACCGAGATATAGAGGATATCCCATACAGCGTTTTTTGTAGCTTTTTGGCGAGTGAATGAAATTCCTTTCTGCGACCCCAATGGGTGGAACGTAGTCCTACCTTAAAACAATTTGGTCAAGTTTTTCAAAAAAAAATTGAGTTTCGCAACTAATTATTGCAATTACCACCCTACGATGCAGCAGCCCCAAGGACAAGAAAAAGGCTCAGTACTATGTACTAATGTAGAGTCAAAACTTTAAGAATTTTCTGGATGTCAAAAGATGCCGTGATATTATCGAAGTAGATGCGAAACTTCTCAAAATTACCTGTGTTTAGGCAAATTATTAAAAGTTACAATGAGCGACCTTTGTTTTACTGAGAACTCTGCTTCATTATTTGTTATAGAAATTGAATTTAATTTTGATAAATAAAATCAAATCCAAATAGCGATATATGGTATCAGAAGAATAGCATTTTGTCACTTTCAATAAATTTAAATGCAGTTTTTGCAAGCATATCCCTATTAAAATACTCCAATAACTTATTTTAACTACAAGCGCAATTCGCTACCCATTTTTATTTTAAATAGCTGTTATACTCGGCGTTGCTCGGGATTAAAATACCTTCATGTCTAATATTTTTGATGTAAAAAACTATTTTTGTATAGAAAATTACAATACCCAAATTCTTTTACCGTCTGAAATGTTTTTTTTTTTATTAAAATGAGAATATCAGTTGAACCAGACGATTTTTAAAAACCGCCGATAGCTAATTTTCTCCATAAGTTATTAATATTTATTGCATGGGTACTTGCAATTTTGTTCATAAATTTTGAAGTGTAAGAAAGATTTCAACGGATTTAATTACAACGTAAATTTATATGAAATTAAGCGTTGAATAGTAGAAAAGCCAAAAAACTTCACTTCTAAAATATAAGCTAGTCAGTGGCGAATCCAGGATTTGGTCGGGGGGGGGGGGGGGGGGGTTAAAAAGTTTTGTATCGTCGTGACGAATGTCAAATCCTATGGCTTATGTAAACCAAAACACCTTAACTTTACAGACTTCACTCACCTGACAATAAGAATCATAAAGAACACTAGAATACTTTCGATAATTTAACAAAAAACACAATGAAATAACTAGCAAAAATATGTTTTTGACCGTGTCAAGGCTGCAAATACGTATGGAATGACTACAAAAGTGGGAAAACTTTCGAGCCTGTCAAAAACCAGGAAGAAATATTTTCAATTTTTTTAAAAGGGAGATTAAGAAAAAACAGCTGTAGTGATTTTAAATAAAATAAAGAATTCTAGTCTAGCCACTGGCCGTGATATTATCAAAGTCGATGCAAAACTTCTCAAAATTACCTCTGTTTATGCAAATTATCAAATTTGCGATTAAAGACCTTAGTTTTACTGAGAACTCTGCTTCATTATCTTTATTTACAAAAGGCAAATACCATGACTCACTCACTCAATGACTCATCACGAAATCTCCCAAACCACTGGGAGTAGAAACTTGAAATTTGGCAGGCGGTTGCTTCTTGGGTAGTAGGTGCTCACTAAAAAATAATTTTTCGAAATTTTAGTTAGAATTTAAATTATTTAAAAATTATATTAAATTTTAACGTTTCTCCGGTATAACTTCGGATCCTATTATCGCATTTTTTTTTTTTTACATCATCTTAAAGATAGAAAAATTAGCTTTTCAATGACACCGATCGTATTTACATGCGATATTTTGTTCAATTTTAATTAATGTTTCAAAATGTTTTAAAACATGAATTCTAACAATGTTTTTATTTTTGTAAATAAAATTCAAACCATCTCATTATTTCAGCAAATCTTTTATTCACGCGCTTTTGCAATTGTTACGGTTGTGATAGTATAAATTATTTTCTTGGGAAATTAACTCCAAAGCAGAATTTTCGCTTTAGTATTCATTGCATTGCTGGAATATTTTATCGCACCCTCTTCAAAGTAATAATTTTTTAAACCGTGGCAACAGATATTTGATTTCAGGTTTGTTTGTTTTTATTGTGTGTGAAATAGACTGAAATGCTTTTCATCCTTTCTTCAAGCATTTAATCTCATGTTTTCCTGCCATTTTAAAATTATGAGGCATGAAAACGCTTTCAAATTTTTGTATATTGCATCATAGGTAATTTTTTATTCAAATTTTGGTTAGGAGTAAGAGTACTACCGCCAAACTTGAATTTCAACAAGTGATAATTCATGAAATTTGATTACCGCATTTCAGAACTTATGTTAGGAAGCCAGTTTAACGATAGAGGAAAGAGCCGTGAAGTTGGTGACGGGACATTATCGTCTATACATATAAAATGCAAATACCATGAATCATTCACTCATCACGAAATCTCCCAAACCATTAGGTCTAGAAACTACAAATTTGGCAGGTGGTTGCTTTTTGGGTTGTAGGTGCTCACGAAGAAAGAATTTTTCGAATTTTTAATTAGAAATTTAATTAATTAAAAATTAACTTAAATTTTAAAGTGTTTCCACCATAAGTTCGGAGCATATTATCCCTCAAAAATCATTTTAACATCATCTTAAAGTTAAACAAATTAGCTTTTTGATGCAACCAATTTTATTTCCATGCGTCGTTCTGCTTGATCTTCTGTTTTCTGGAGAAAGGGCATAGCTCACGGTTCCTGAAGGTCACGGTTCTATTTACAGCACTGGGAGGGAGGGGACGGATGGTGACGGTTATGATCAAGGACGAAATGCTGCCCAGTTATTCACACCAGTGGCGGCGAGTCGGAAGGCGAGGAGGGTCAGTCTCCACCTACTTATTTAGAGAAAGATTAAATTTTTATTTCATTTTAGATGTCTGAAACTAGGAATTACAAAAAAAGCAATAGTGTTCGGAAAAAACTAACTATTTTTTTAATTAAATTTTTTAATTTTATTTTCTACCCCCCCCCCCATACTACCGGGTTATTGAATAGTGGGTAAATTACCTTAAATTTTAATGTTTTTCCGCAATAACTTCGAAGCATATTGTCCCAAAAAATCGTTTTAACTTCATCTTAAAGTTTAAAAAAATAACTATTCGATGACTACAATTTTTTTCCATGTAAAATTAAATTAATTAATTTTTAAAAATGTTTCCAAAAATAGCGAGACGGAGCAACGGCGTTGCTCACGGTTCCTCAAGGTCACAGATCTATTTATACCACTGGAGGGGAGGGTTGGTGACGGGCTACGATCTAAGGAGAAATGCTGCCCAATCATAACTCACACCATGGCGGCTAGTCGGGGGAGGGGGCGAAGTGTGTCACTCGTCACCCTACTTTTTTAGGACAGATTAAATTTTTATTTCATTTTAGCTGCCTTAAACTAAGAATTACAACAAAGCAATAGTGTTCTGGAAACTAACTAATTTTTAAAATTTTATTGTCTATAGTCCAAGACAACTCAAGAATGTTATACAGTGGAAGCTATGGATGGTATTTTTCCGCCAAATGAAATAGTCCTGCAATTATTCTAATGTATTTTAAAAGTAATTGACATATTTCAACAGAATTTTGCTTTAAATAACAAAAACCGATATTCTCTGCAATAAAAATCTATTTTCAAAACGTGTGTTATTTAATTTCTAAAACCTTTTTTTTCCGCCTTTTGTCGGAAATGACGAGGACCAAGATGACCTTGGGAGCATTCGGGGGAGAAGCTTTTTTTCTCTGTCTCTTCGGAGCTCACATTTGGCGAATAATCCCTCTTGGTGTTGGCAGCATGTAACACAGCATATTATTTTTTGCATTTTATATGTTTGGCTCAATCTGTTTAGCTATAAAAACTAAATGTTAAACTCGAGATTTAATGGCTTCATTTGTGCGCAAGTTTATCCAAAAAATATTTGCATACAATGAAAAATATTATAAGAGTGCTAAGAAAAATATTTAAAATAGAATATGAAGCTTTCGGTTATGCTGTATAATATAAAACATTCAATGTACATACCTTAACTTTTCAAAACTACGTATTAGAAGAGTGAAAAAAAAAGTTTCACTGAATATGAAATTTGAGTTGTAATTTGATTATTATTCGAGCATTATTCATTGTAAATATTTTAGTTTTTTTTATTAAATTTCCTTTTAATTATTAAAAAATTTATGCATCCTTTATTTCAAGATAACAACATAAAAGCATGGTTGGTGTAATCAATTTTTTTTTTTGCATAGAATCTTCTGCTGTATACAATTTTAAATATAGTGTCAAGTGTCTACTATTAATATTTCTCAGGCTTCCTTTAATTAATAATGCACAAATTATGTACTTAAAAATAATGTAATAGTAAAAAAAAAAATCGATCCAAGCAACTTTCTCTTTTTGCTTTGAGAACGACACGTTGGCGCACACGAAGCAAAAAAAAAAAAAATCTACTTCTGGTTGTTGGCGAATTCTAATGGGAAGTAACCCCAAAACGCGTAGAAACACCAACTACGTCATTCATCGGTGCAGCGCCGGAAGCATAGCCTAATCTCTGTTAGTTTCTTGGCCTGTCTTTGAGTATACCCCCCATACTCCCGAGTCTTTTGGATGTCTATAAATTTTTTTCCGCCTCTATTTTTCCATCCGATTTGGCACTCACTGGTTCACACGGGGCGTCCAGCATGTTTGGCTTTCGCGACCATATTCAAGGTTAATCATTCTACCCATGAGTGGTAGTTATTTGAAATGCAGTTTTTCAGTTTCGTTAACTATGATGCATCATACAGAATTGTATCGCTGGCATTTTCAAATTTACGTCTTCATATATTTTACTATCTGCCAAATACAATTAAATACTCACTTTATTGCTCATCTTTCCTGAGTTAAAGCAGGTGAAACTGCGACGGGGAATGCTATAATTAATGTAAAATACAAAAAAAAAAAAAAACTAATTTAAGCAGGATAACCAGCTGGTCGCCGAGGGCGGCTAGTCTTTATATATTAAAAGCAAATACCATGCCTCACTCACTCATTACGAAATCTCCCAAACTACTGGAAGTAGAAACTTGAAATTTGGCAGGCGGTTGCTTCTTTGGTAGTAGGTGCTCACTGAAAAAAAGAATTTTCGGAATTTTAATTAGAATTTAAATTATTTAAAAATTACTTTAAATTTTAACGTTTTCCCGGAATAACTTCGGATCCAATTATCGCAAATTTTTTTTTACATCACCTTAAAGATAAAAAAAAAAAAATTCGCTTTTCAATGACACCGATCGTATTAGCATGAGATATTTTGTTCAATTTTAATTAATGTTTCAAAATGTTTTAAAATATGAATTGTAACAAAGTTTTTATTTTTGTAAATAAAATTCAAACCATCTCATTATTTCAGCAAATCTTTTATTCACGCGCTTTTGCAATTGTTACGGTTGTGATAGTATAAATTGTTTTCTTGGGAAATTAACTCATGAAACAGAATTTTCACTTTAGTATTCATTGCATTGCTGGAATATTTTATAGCGCCTGCTTCAAAGTAATAATTTTTTAAAACGTGGCAACAGATATTTGATTTCAGGTTTGTTTGTTTTTATTTTGTGTGAAGTAGACTGAAATGATTTTCATCCTTTCTTCAAGCATTTAATCTCATGCCTTCCTGCCATTTTAAAATTATGAGGCATGTAAACGCTTTCAAATTTTTGTTTATTGCATTATAGGTAATTTTTTTATTCAAATTTTTGTTAGGCTTAAGAGTACAGTGCTGCCGCCAAACTTGAATTTCCTCAAGTGATAACTCAATAATAATTATGAATATATTATAATAAGTATGGAAATCAAAATCATGCGAAGAAAGCAAAAAACTGAGATAAATACTCTGTGAGAATCGAATTAAACAAGCTGGAATCCATTCTAGTTCATTTTGTCAAGAGCTAAGAACTTTATTCGAAATGGATTCAAAATATTTGGGAAGTTTTTCTGTTAGAAGTTTGCATTACTCCAAATATAGCTTCTTTTAGCCCGAAATTTTCCAACAATAGACAAAGGAGATCATTACCATCTAAAAAGCATTATTTTAAACGATAAAGGAAAACCAAGCACAAACATAAAAACGCTAATAAGATTGATTTAAAATATCATTAGCCTTAGGGCTGAAAAAACTACCTTCATAAAAATAAACTTAGCCCACGCTTATAAGAGAGAAAAAATGTCCTCACGTTATCAAAAACCCATTCTAACTTTCTGCCAAAATAAGTAATCATCTTTTTTTTTTAAAGAAAAACTAGAACCATGGCGCCTTCTGTATTCGAAAGACAAAACAGAAGGATCAAAAACCTGAATGTTAGGGAATGAAACTATTTAGACATATTAATAAAAAACAATTTTTGTAGAGAAGAGAAGCTATATTTGGAGTATTGCAAGCTTCTTACAGAAAAATTTCTCAAATATTTTGAATCCATTTCGAATAAAGTTCTTAGTCCTTGATAAAATGGACTAGAATGGATTCCTGATGTTTAATTCGATTCTCTCAGAGTATTTATCGTAGTTTTTTGCTTTCTTTGAATGATTTGATTTCCATTGTTTTTTGAATTTTGTATGCAGCTGCAATTGCGCATACTTAAACATTGTATAAATTTATGTAATTGTATAATTTCATCGTTTAAATTTTGTTATTTTGTTGTTTCTGTTGAAAGTTTAAGTTAAATTTATTTTTTAATCCTCTAAGCGTTTCACACGTATTTTTCCGTTTCTCATATTGCGCTCAAAAGCAGGTAATCATGTCCATGTGTATAATTTCTTAAACTACCACGGTTGAAATACTCTTAAGATATCAGATACTTGATTAAATACAATTAAGATCCAATTATTCACTTTAAATGCAAATGTTTGAGGTTTTAAAGGTTAGTACCTCAAAATAGCTAACCGCTCAGAGGGTTAAATTTATTCTACTTTTTCTAGTTGATTGTTTTAAGCTTTATAATAACTATATTATTATAATAAGTGATAATTTGATATTACGGTTATGAAACGATCAATATAAACCTCAATATAAGAGTAGTAATGTACAGAAATGTAATTGTAGTACTATAAACGTAAGTTACTTTAAAATAATCTGTCATCTCCTTCTGTGTCTTTGAGGCGTAACAGAAACCGAAGGTTAAACGATGGACATTTAATCGAAGTTCCACTTTAAATGGATAAGTACCAATGACGTGAATCCTTTGCATAGCAAGAGAAAAAAAAATTATCCGATGGGATGAAGTATGACAAGAAAAATTCTTACCTGAACACGCTTTTTTTCTTATCAAACGTAAGCATTACATCTCAAAGTTTTCTCTCTCACTCCTTTTTTTTTGTTTCTTATAAGTGGATTAAGAACACAGACGTCTTATGGCTTATTGAAGATCGTTAAGTGACTGGCTCCGGTTTTATTCCATTCTGAAATAAAGTTCTGCTCGAATAAACCGTGGTGAAATACGTTTCATAATTTTACCACACGCAGAGATCGAATCCGATAATTCTCCTTAGATGTTTTATTTCTAATTGAAATATTCCAACAAAAGAAAACGCTTTACGTATTTTCAAGTATACTTCTAAGACTAGAGAAGCTTATACAGGATTTAATGAACACTGGTGAAATTAAATATCCGGTTGCATTTCGAAATGGAAACCTCATCCTATGATTCGACATTTAAAAATCAGTTCGAATTCTAGGATAAATCGAGAAGTAATTTTTAAAAATTTGGAGTTTTCAACATGAAAATATTTATAAGCGAATTTCAATAGCAATAATCGTTCTAAACGCTCTACAGAGCAGATCGTTGGGCCTAGAGTAACCAAATTTGGCATTTAGTTACTTCCTGTTTTGCAGGTATTCACTATGAACGAGCTTCTCAAAATTTTAATTATTAACAATTTATCGGAATTTTAGTGTTTTTTTCTAATTCGCACAAAAACTATTTTTACACTACTTTGAAAATTAATTAGTTCAAATTTTAGGATAAATCGAGAAGAAATTTTTAAAAAAATCTGGAATTTTCAGCATGATAATATTTATAAGCGGCGAACTATTTGTAAATTGCGACATGTGTGTAATGCAATAATCGTTCAAAACGCTCTACAGAGCAGACCGTTGGGACTAGAGTAACCAAATTTGGCACTTAGTTACTTCTTGGATTGTAGGTATTCACTATGAACGAGTTTTACAAAATTTTAATTATTAAAAACTAATTGGAATTTTAGTGTTTTATTCTAATTCGTACAAAAACTATTCTTACGCTACTTTAAAAATTTTTTTTTAAAATTAGATTTTCAGTGATAATAATTTTAAGTCCGTGCAATTTAAAATTAAAAAAGATCAGCTTTTCAGTGAAAACAATTTTTTCATTAATTTTAACAAATTTTGTAACAATGTGCTTTTTCTTTATATAACCGCGTGCAACAAAATAGCAAGATTGTGAATAATAGAGCGAATATTTTAATAGCTCTCTTGTGATTAAGCAAAAATAAATATTACACTTTTCAGTCTATTCCTAACAAGCCGCCTTCGGCCACCAGCTTGTTCACCGGGAATACGATTTCAGTTGAATCTTGCATCATTTTATATTCATCGTTCTCTTAACAATATAAATTTAAACTTCAGATTGTGGAAGATATTTAACCATGTTCTATTAGTAACCTTGGATTTCTTTTGTTCATTGTCTACATAAATGTTCCTAATGGAGTCAAATAACTGACCATGCCATGCCATCTCTAATTCCATGCACCATATTCACTTTCTTATTTCTCTTGTAAAATATGCATTTGATTTCAACATTAAAATGACGCAGCACATTTTATGGCCAGCGGCATTTTATCTGAATTAAAACATGCTGAGAAAAGAATGAAAACATAGCAACCATAATCATTCAGCTTACTGGATGATATATTTCTTAATGTTCTCAAAGCAATATCTCGGAGAGCTTGATTTACAAATTTCACAAAAATTTTGACGAAATAAAATATGAAAGCAAAATGTATTAGAACCCTATCTCAGATTACAACAATGAAAGAGAAATATGCAATTAAATATTTGTTTAAACAATGAAAAGAGTTTGAGTTGCATTACAACAACGAAAAGTATTCTTGTAAATTATGTCAAAAAGTATTTTTAAAAATTTATTAAAATCCGAGAAAACATTGTAAGGCTACTTAATTGACATCATTGGAAAGGTAATCTTTTGCACTTTCAGATGGTGTAAAAATAATATTTGTGTTGTAATATTTTCAGAAAGTTAATAAGGAGAAACGTAAAAATTTCGCTTAGTTTTTAATTAATTAAAATTCTAATTAAAATTTCAGAAAAAGGATAGTAGAGATTAATGCTTTAGCATATTTCAAAACACTGCATATTTTTTTTTAACACGATGATGTTTTTAAGCTAGCTTGCTTTCTGTTACTTGCGTGATATAAAATAGTTACTCAAATAATGCAACGGCTGATGCAGCCATGCCTGGCGAATAAAGCTTAAAACATTACCATGCTACGATGTTTCGGACTAGAGGTTCGAATCCCTTTTAATTTATTTCTCTCTTGAGTTTCTCATATATATTTCCACATACGGATGTGATGTCCCATAGAATATGTGGTTAAAAATGATCCATAAGTACAGTGTACACAAATGAAGTGACACATTACAAAAATTAATAAAAAAATTCTAAAAATGTTGGAACTACGAATTTTTTTTTTAAATGCGAGAGCATCTCAAAATTTTTTTTCCAGATAGGTAACATGCCATTTCGGTGGTCTAGGGGGTCGTAAAATACTGGAAATCAAAAATTTGTTTAGAGCCAGTATCTGAGAAAATATTAAATCTGGAAAAAAATAAAAGCATGTATTTGTAGGGAATTTTACACTCTTTAATTTATTTGTTAACTCACATGTAGTGTGAAAACTAAAGAGTGTTCGTGATATTCAAGAAAAACTAGGGGGTCAAACGTCCTCCCACTGGTGTGGTGGAGAAATTTGTGGCTGAACTTTGGAGAAAGGGGTGCCAGCTCAGGTGTCGGAGGTCCGTTCTAAAATAGCCTTCGTGTTGCCATGAAAACGGTACGTTAATATAACTGAACTAAGACGGATGTCGGAATTTACAGAGAGATGAGGCCATTGCAGATCTAAGCATTATCATGGTAAAAAAAAGAAAAGCGGCTCTATTTTCAGATGTTTCTAATGCTAACTGTACATATTCGGGATCTTCGTCTAATTTAGATTTTGGAAAGGAAATTACTTCTATTTTCGTTATTCAAACAATTTGTAGAGGAATAGGAAACTACTTTATATTTTGTAATATTAAACAACATGCATCTGTATTTCATTAAAAATGCTTGCTCAAATTATAATTTAGTAGAAAAAATAAGAAGCCTTTAATTTCCCCTTCTTATAATATAAATGGATTAAAACAACTGTTTTCTCTTTAATTTTAAAATAGTGAATCTGAAGCAATTGTTTTGAATTAAAGAAAAAAAAAATGATGAAGGAAGAAAATACATTTTTTGAATTAAACCAAAAATTTTACAGAAATAGATCGAATTATCCTTCAGTTGATTCCTTTGTTAGAAAAAAGAAGCAATTAGTTTAAGAAAAATTACCTTCGTTTTTCCTCCAAGCAAGTCGAAGAACTGACTAATAACTTCTCGTAGCGTGTATTCCATTTCTTCCAAATTAAGAAATATGGAATGGCAAATTTTTCCTGTGGTCAACCGGGTATGTCCACCATTTCGCGTGCTGAAACCGGGGTCAACCTTTTCTGTGCATTGGCTGTTATAGCTTGTTAAATGCTTCAAAGGATTTCGAGGGCCCAGGACCCCAATTAGAAAACGCGTAATCGCTGGGGAAATGGACAAACGCACCATTAGAATGAAAGAAAAAGGAAAAAATGTGTAGTGTCCTGTTATGATTTATGGGTCATTAAAAAATTTGTATAATCTGAAAAGATTAATAATTCCCATTGCAATTGTTGTGTACTTCATAAGTGACTAAAATGCTTTTTAAGGATTAATGGAGACAATTTTATGACTCACCCTCAAAATAAACGAATCACAATCAGGTCAGTTGAATCTACAGCTTTGTAGTGAAAGAGTAATGGTTATTAGTACTCACGAATTGAGTTTGTGTGTTGAGGCATCATTTGTCTAATGACCACATTTAGGGCTCATTTAATTGCGTGTTTATAGCACCATTTATTTTTGTTAAAAAAAATGTTGAACTGATGATTCCAGTTGTCGATGAAATTTGAATTTCGCATTTAATTTTAAGGAAATTAGTCTAGAATTGATGTTTCCATAAAATTTGGCTGCTGCTTCAGCAATCACAAACAACGCATTTCTGTATTAACTGGCATATAAAGTGGACACTATGTATATTTGAAAGAGGAGTATGGAAACTGACCCAATATTCTTATTTTAAACAAGCGGTTTGTTAAGCAAAATTTAATTATTCTTAGACTTATTGTATTGCTTGAAGAACAATGGAAATCAAGCAATGAATTTACTTTCTACCTATAAAATCTTCGAAAGTTTTTTAGTTTGCCTTTGCTACTCACAGTGGTATTTATTTACTTATAGTGACATTTTTGGATTGGGTTGTATTAGGAGTTTCGTAGCTAAATAGAAACTTGCAAAACACAATAAATCCTGCATATAGAATAATATCACAGGTATATAAAATGCCATTAAAAATTTCTGAAATCCAAAACATTGATGGAAGTTTATTTCTCTTCTACACAGTATTTATGTTTTACGTATTATTTCTTTCATATTCTAGGTGAATAAAATTTATATCATAATTAAACTTCACTTTTCCAGTTATGCTTTCAGAAAAAATGACGGGAGGCTGTCTTTTTCAAACAGCCGCTGATGTTAAAGGCGTAGGACTACTTTACTCGCGTGACTCTTTTCCAATTTTTTTGTAACTTCTGTTGTTACCCTTGATATATAAAATAAGACATTAGTTATGTTTTTAACATATGTAGTTACCGAGATATAGGATCGCGTCACCAATTCATGCGTATTTTTGCCCAACTTTGTCACTCAATAGTCACTGAACTACAATTTCGATTTTCAGTTTTTTTTGTAACATCTGTTGTTACCCTTTATCTCTAAAATAATATATTATTTATGTTTTTAAAATATGTAGTTACCGAGATATAGAGGATCTCCCATACAACATTTTTTGTGGCGTTTTGGCGTGTGAATCAAATTCTTTCCTGAGACCCCAATGGGAGGAACGTAGTCCTACGTTAAAAGTTACACTACTAAGACCACAATAAACTTTTTGACGAAGTATTGCAGTCTATTAGAATTTCCAATTAACTATTTCGTAATGTAAACCTGTTATCTAAACACCAGTAAACCCAGGAGGAACGTAGTCCTAAGTTAAAAAGTAAAATAATTAAAGTAAATAGTAATAATTAAAGTAAAGTAAAATAATTAGTTTTTATTAATTTATTTATTTTCCCAATTTATAAATACGGTACACATAGTTGTTACAAATCATTTTCAAATAATTTTTGATTACGGTTCATTCAATTATAAAATAAATTGGCAACAATGGGCATGATGCAATAAATTCAAAGTATCTCGTTTTTCACTCAAAATAAATCATCTGGAGCATGACCAACATTGAAACTTTCATCACCGTAATAAGATTTTTAAAAAATAATATTAACACGTTCTGTAACAAGTTGTTCATAAAAAAGTTATATTTGTCTTCTAAAGGCGAAGTAGAAATCAGTTCATGAATTGAATCCATATTCATTTCAATTTCTTAAATTTAAAAATATAAAATTGGTTTTGTAACTGAGGTTATATTTATCATACATTACAAACTTCTGCACGATACATGATTGCTTGCTATAAGAGGAATTAAGGTTAAAAACAACTCTTTTTCTAAGAAAGGCAATGTCTGAAGAAAATATCCACCATTCTGTCACAAGTTTGTGCACTAGAAGATTTATATCTGTATTTCTAAGGAGAAGCAAATATCAGTTTATGGTTTGAATTCATATTCATTTCAATTTCTTAAAACTAAAAATATAAAATTGGTTTTGTAACTGAGGATATATCGATCGCACAATACAAAATTCTACACGGTACATGATTACTTGCTATAAGAGGAATTAAGGTTATAAGCAACTCTTTTTCTAAGAAAAGGCAATTTCTGAAGAAAAATGCAATGTATCATGGTCTGATTTCAGAAACTGCTGTCACATGTATATGATGTTCATCGCTTGAGAATACTAAATAGCTCTCTTGAAAAGAGATGCTACGTTATCATTGACTAAATCGAACACGCGTAGCAAAGTAAAATATTTCCCAGTGTTGTTTCTGAATGGGAAAGACTAAACAGACAATAATTTGCTGCTCACAGGCAAATTTCTTGAAAGCAATTTATTCAAATTTTACTGAACGGCTTGACCCACATTTGTAGCAAAACGCTCCGAATTTGTCAACCGAAGAGAGGGAAATACGATACTATTGTTTTAACATGAGCCTCAATATCTTCTCTATTACCTGGAATATTACCTTGAACTTTGAAAGGAAAATTAAAGGACTCTTAAGGAAGGTTTTGTGTGTTTATTGAGGAAAATTGCTCAGCAGATGTGGTTAGTGGTTATATGCAAAATGCGTTTTTTTACGGATTTTTTAATCTGTTGCCAGAGGAGAGTAACAACTTTCGTATCCTGTTCATTTTGAATATTCGAAAAGTGTTTTCTTGTGGGAAAATAACCGAAACAGATTAGTTGTGATAAAGACCTTGATAATGGGAGGGATTGTACCATTATTAAGATTTTTTACGGATAATTGACATTGTTTATAAAGATTACATAACAGTGAAATGCATATAAAATTAGCTATCGTTAGAAATTATACCATCTTTTCACTGTGTCATATGCGACTGATGAAACTCTCATGGGAAAGATTATTATTGTTAAAGTAAACCGACAGAAACAAATTATTCATATAAAGCTCTTTTAAGTTGCAAGCCTCTGCAAATTACGTATGTTTAAAATTTCGATTAAGTTTCAAATTCGATAAGATAATAAAGTTAATCAAAGAAACAGGACTAATCACGTAAGGCAATTTTAAGTTGCATGCCCGTGGGAATTGCCTACTTTTAAGATTAAGCTTCAAATTTGGCAATCAAATTTTCGAAGAACTTTCATCCAGAACAGAACTTTAAACCGAAAGCCTGATAAATGGTTTCAGCTAATTCCTGAAATTTGAAAGTCTCACTGAATATTTTGGAATAATTAAGGAATGTTCTCTTCTCGACTTGGTAGATGCGTGAAACTCCGCCTTATTTCAAGTCATGCGAATGATAAGACAGGTCGCTGCGAAATAGCCGACCCAAAACAAGGACACCCACGGACTCCACAGGTTACCAAGAGTACAGACAGTTCAAGGCCTGACAAACTTCCGTTTTTGAGAGAAATCTCAAAAACTCTACTTCACTGTACATTTCCCATGGGAGAAACCATGACAAAATCCCCCAGCCCCAACCACTGTACTGATATCGCCAGTTTTTCAAACGTAAGTTCATGACTCCTAGATACGTCATGAAGGGTCGCCACCGCCTCCATTTTCGAGAGACATTCTTCTACAGAGTACCCCAGCCTCAACAACAAGACCAATTTCGAAAATTTATTTCGTCACTTTGCGGTGGCGAATCCGGGGGGCGGGCTATCGGGTGCAGCCCCCCAGAGCTAAACCAAAATTCTTGATTTTATTTAAAATCGCTACAACTGTTTCTTCTTAATTTTCATTAAAAATAATAATAAATTCGTGATTACATTGCTTTCTGGCTTGATAAGCTTGAAAATTTTCCTACTTTGCTAGTCATTCCACTTGTACATGTAGCGTTAACACGGTCGAACATTTTTTGGCTAGTTATTTCATTGTATTTTTTATTAAATTATCGAAAGTATTGTAGTGTTCTTTATGATTCTTATTGTCAGGTGAGGAAAGTCTATAAAGTTAAAGTACTTTGGTTTACATAAGCCATTAGGTTTGACTTTCGTCACGACGCGACGATACAAAATTTTTATGACCTCAGCCCCCCCCTCCCCGACCCGAATCCTGGATTCGCCACTGTCACTTTGCGAATATAACTTCAGGCTATTAAGAATGAACAGTTGGTCGCCGAAGGCTGCTAATTGGAATTAATTTTACAATACAATATTTTTAGAGTCTTGAAAACACTGGAAATACAAAAATTTGCTTTATTACACACCGCCCCAGCTTGCCCGGAAATACACCTGAAGATACCCGCGAATGTAAATGCATGCGTCTTTATTTTAAGCTTATTTAAATGATCATTTTCATTTGAGAAGAACCGCCATCGGTGACAAGCTGGTTTGCCCATCATATTAGTAGTAATCATTTAGTTAAATAAATAACACTCAAAATTCACAATAAAGCTGTCCAATAAAATATTTTGAACTGAATTTCTGAAAGATATAAACTGTTACTTTTGAAAGATAAAGGTAAAATAGAATATTCAAACGATGACTACGACGATTGGAAGAAAAGTTTCCACATTCAAGTACATCAGTTTGAATTTCAATGATGACATTTTACTAAATTTAATGTTAACAGAAGTGTAAAAGAATAGAGATATCTGTTGCCATTTCTCAAATATCACTGCCAAATTTCTTGCTATATTACGGAGACAAAACAAAAAGAGTTTCATATTCAAGTGTAATCAACATAAGAAATAAACAAGGTATCGTTTAAATCAAAAGAATATATAAATAACTGGAACATTGGTGGACTGGGTCGGAAAATAATGATCACCAGGAAACGATAGAAAAATGAAAAAACATTAAAAAAGAAATTAAGAAAAAATATATACATAAGAAACAGAAGAAGTAAACACTAATGATAGCAATACACATTTTTGTGCGCCCAATGCAGCAGCATCCAGTGATTGCATCAACAAAATTTTACTACAATTAACCAAACAATCACTATAGAATTAAACAACAAAAAATTCTCTAATAATTACAATAGTTAAAACACGTAAAAGAAAAAATTGGAAAATAAAAGAAAATACAATCAAAATGGAAAAAATGGAAGAGAACTTGATTGGCGAACTTCTTCAAAGAGCCACTCGCCATCGGAGTTCTAATATGGACAAATTTTCTGTCGAGAGTAAGACTTACCAAGTCAAGATTATACCCCCTGTGGTCTGAATTTGTCCATTAACTGAAATATAAGAAATAATCACTTTGAAAAAAAGAACAAGCATAATAAAATTCTTTATAACAAATCCAATAGATACTAGAGAATGTAAAATAATTCATCCTCAGCCCCGAGATCACAGGTAATTTGAATACAGTTAAATCTAAATCTCTTAGAGATATTATGTTAAAAGGGTACTAAATTTAGGTTAAGAAATAAAGTTAGTCAAATAAGGGTGGTCAATTCCATTAATCGAGACTTGGATATTTTCATTGCAAATATTGCCAGGAAATATCATTGGCCTATTGAAGGATTTGGAGAATGGAAACAGCGAATCTTAATAGACACAAAAAATTTAGTTTATAAAAATAAAAACAAAATTATTAATATGGGTATTTTTTTCAACAAGCATCTTAAAAAAGAAATTGATTATATAAAAAGTAAATTTATTGTTACCACAGTTGACAAAGCAGGGAATAATGTTTGCATAATGTGTAAATTACACTTTAAGGAAATTATTCTTACTGAATATAATTAAAATAAAACATATCAACTAATTAAATTTGGTAAAAAAGAACTGGATAAGAGAATTATAGCACTTGCTAAAAAAAACTAAAATAAAGACCAGTAATTTATATTATCCTTTCCTTTTCCCTACTTTTAAATTTCATAAAAATCCATTAAAATTCAATTTTGTTACTTGTACCACTGGCAGCTACAATTATCATTTCAGTAATTTTTTTTTAATTCTAAAAATTATTCTTAATAAAATCAGAGAAGAAGAGAACTTCATTATTGATAGTAATGCTAAAATTTTAAATTTTCTTAAAGAAAATAAAATATATAACATTAATACATTTGATTTTGAAAATCTTTTTACTAGCCTCCTACATAATAAATTAATTGAAGCCTGCTCAAATGTATATGATTTATACCTTAAAAAATATTTAATAGATAAAAATAAATGGTTAGAAATTTGTAGAGTAAATATTTGTGAAAATTACCTCTTTAATGGAATTGACTATTATAAGCAGGTTTTAGGAATTCCTATGGTTTGTTGTTTTTCTAGTGCATTGGCTAATGTATTTCTTTACACATATGAGAGAGAACTTATTAAAAATGAACTTATTTTTGGTTATCGTTACATTGATGACCTTTCAGTGTTTAATTATAACTGTCTTAACTCCATTTATAATTGCTATCCAGAAGAGCTTAAATTAAGAAAAACTAATAATGAATTAAACAAATGCAATTTTTTGGATCTGGAAATTGAAATTTTAAATTCAGGAGTCTCTATGGCATTTACCATAAAAGAAAAGAATTCAATTTTAAAGCTATAACACTTTGTGATTTTCAGACAAACCTTCACTATAAAATTATAAAAAATTCCATTTTTTCTCAAATTAATAGAATAAAAAACATTTGTAATAACCTCTCAACTTTTGTTAAAGCTTTAGATAATTTAAAAAATATTTTAAAAGATAATGGTTACCCAAATAATTTCCTTAATGTTAATAGCTTATCTAAGAAGGTTTGAAAAGCTTTTATTCTTCTGGTAATTGGTTCGATTTTTTTCTACATAGATGGAGCTTAGTATGCTAGCCTCCAATATTTTTCCTACCTTTGTTCTCGTGTATTTTTAGTTGACGTCATTTCTTGCCTCTATCTCGGCTGAGGGTGAATTATTTTGCATTCTCTAGCATCTATTGGATTTGTTATAAAGGATTTTATTATGCTTGTTCTTTTTTTTCAAAGAGAGTATTTCTTATATTTCAGTTAATGGACAAATTCAGGCCACAGGGAGTATAATCTTGACTTTGTACGTCTTACCCTCGACAGAAATTTTGTCCATATTAGAACTCCGATGGCTGGTGGCTCTTTGAAAAAGTTCGCCATTCAAGTTCTCTTCCATTTTTTTCCATTTTGATTGTATTTTCTTTTATTTTCTAATTTTTTATTTTACTTGTTTTAACTATTGTAATTATTAGGGAATTTTTTGTTTTTTAATTCTATAGGGATTGTTTGGTTAATTGTAGTAAAATTTTGTTGATGCAATCACTGGATGCTGCTGCGTTGGGCGCGCAAAAAGGTGTATTTGTTATCATCATTGTTTACTTCTTCTGTTTCTTATATATATTTTTTCTTGTTTTCTTTTTTAATGTTTTTTTTATTTTTCTATCGTTTGTATTAGTATTTTATTAGAATTTGCTGCATATGCACCATTCTGTATAATACAAAGAGTTTTTATTAATTTTTAATTAATTCTTAATTTTAATATCTTTTGTTAAATTTTATTAATTGTAACTGTGATCACCAGGAAACATTGGCCGCACATTCACACCCACATCTAATGAATGCAATCGTTATAACAAACAAAACGGTAAAAATTTCAAAAATATACAAGAGTAGAAACCAACAGGTGCAACTATAATTTTTGCAACATAGAGTGCTCACGAATGAACCTTCAGAAAGGTGAAATATATTGTCAGATGTGTCTGGTTATAATTAAATAGCTCTGCGTTACGCAGTGAGACCATTTACAGCGCTACCTAGCGACCAAATTTGAAGTAAGCATTTATAAACTAAAACGGTATGGGATACGGGAAAAAAGGAATTCAACGTTATAGAGCATCATTTATTTTGTACTAAGAGACACTATATAAACATTTGAGTTAAGAATTTGAAGCACAAAATCAGCATTCGTTTGGTGGCGATTTCCAATACTGTGTGGAAGCGAAACACGGAAGAATGGAGCAGTCAAAAGATGCCAATAGGGTCCAAAGTACATCTAGATTTCAAATACTGAACAAAATACTAGACTGATCAATCTGTTATTGAAAACCATACATTAAATGGCCATTGTATTTGATGGCGGACTTCGATATTAAGAATTATCTGTCACCAAATAATGGCGTTCTGTCCCTTGTGCACTTCTTTACGCGAATCCTCTCTCCATGCCATCTTTGCAAAGCCAGCTGACTTTCAAATACAGTTTATGAAAAATTCTGTTTTTAACTAGAGAAAACGTGAATAGCACAGAACAATAAATCACTATAAACGAATAGAAATGGAACTCAATTATGATTACGTTTCGAGAAAGCGGTTTTTGGATTGACCTTCCATACTCTCCGCTGAGCGGCGCTGTGATCTTTTTAATCAAACTTAGGAGTATTTTCTTCTCGTTCTGTGTGGTTGAAATGCTATGTATGTAGCTAAGCGATTAAGAAATATTAAAACTCTTTTTCGGATATTTGACAAAAAACAAATATTACAGGTTTACATGAGTGCCAGCACAAACAGTGCTTCTACTCCAACTGAGTGCACTAATAAAGCATAAAGGGAAAAAACATGGTGAATTGCAACAATGCGAATGAGATAAGAGAAAAAAGAAAATTGCCTAAAAGGCAAGAGTGAGATCGTGGATCAAATGATTAAAAAACACAAAAGTGAAATGAGGCAAAAAACACAAAGGGTGATTAGGGGGGTTTAAGTGGCAAGGACCATTTAGCAGTTGCATATGGGTATTTGTGCTTACCATTGCTGTGGGTGTACTCAATTTGGGAGGAGATGAGATGGTTGCTGTGATTAGGGATTTTGAGAAAGAATTTTCGAGAGAGTTTTTTGATGAACTCTTCGATGGATTCAATATTAAGATCTTTGTGGATCACTTCATTACGCACAAACCAAGGAGAGTTGGTCATGATTCTTAAAATTTTATTTTGGAGAATTTGAATTTTCTTATGGTGACATTTAGCAGTGATGCCCCAGATTTGAGCTGAATATGAAAGGATAGGCCTAAGGATTTGTTTGAAAAGAAGAACTTTATTATTGAGAGAAAGAACCGAGTTGCGACCAATGAGTGGAATAATTAGATGAACTTTGGCCCAGAATTTGTCGCTGTTATATTTAGCATGCTGACGAAAAGTGAGCTTGCTGTCTAAATAGAGCCCGAGGTATTTTACTTGGGAGTTCCATTCAAGGGTTTCGTCAAAGAACGTAAGAAATTTGAGTGATTTTTTGGAATGACCTTTCCGAAATAATATTGCCTTCGTTTTTTCCGTATTTATAGCCACACGCCAGAGGGTGCACCACTTCTCGATTTCATATAGTTGTAATTGAAGGGAATGAATGACAAATTTGATATTACTACCTTGAGAAAGAATGGCCGAATCGTCCGCAAAGAGGCAGTTCAGAATTTTGTTATTTGTAGGAAAATCAGCAGTGAAGATATTGTAAAGCGTGGGGCTTAGAGCACTCCCCTGAGGCGTGCCTGCATGGATATTGCCCACTGAAGAGAGGGCCTGATTGATCCGAACTTGAAATTTTCTATTGGAGAGAAATTTTTGAATAATAATGGTGAGATAGTCCGGAAATTTGAAGTCAATGAGTTTGGCGATGAGGCCATTGTGCCACATACGGTCGAATGCTTTCCTGACATCCAAGAAAACACCACCAGTATACATTTTAGCGTTGAACCCGTCAACAATTTTGTTAGTAACTCTCAACAGTTGATGAGTGCAACTATGTCCTGAGCGAAAGCCAAATTGCTCAGCGGGGATGATGCTATTTTTGAGACAATGATCATTTAGTCTTTTGAGTAGTACTTTTTCAAACAGTTTACCGATATTGCTGAGAAGACTTATAGGACGATAAGAGCCAGGGAGCTTGTGATTTTGGTTTGGCTTTGGGAACATCAACACATGAGCTAATTTCCAGGAGTCCGGAAAGTGGTGCAAGGCGAGACATTTATTAAAAATTTTAGTAAGATGGGTGACTGCATTCAATGTAAGCATCCTTAGGGCTTTGTTTGAAACACCGTCAGGGCCGGTGGCTTTCCGTGGGTTTAGTTTCTTGATGAGTGAGATGACTTCTTGAGGAGACACAATTTCAGGCTGAGAGGTGTTGTGAATATTGTGGAAATAGTTAGAGATAGAACGGTTGACTTTCTTGATGTGACTATTGCAGTATGGTTCAGGATTAACTTGAAAAGAATTTTCGAGACTGTGCCTAAAAGCGTTGGCTTTGCCCAGAGGTGTATATTTCATGCCATCGGTATCTAAAATAGGTGGAGTAGGAATAAATTTCTTCGAAAGTTTGCGATTCATTTCATAAAGTGAATTGTCCTCGGGGTTGATACCTTGAATCATTTCACGCCATCTATTATTGTCAAAGTTAACAATGTCCTCATGAATTTCTCTTTGCAATTTATATGCCTTCCTTTTGTATGGAGGATAAAAGGTTTGCTGGTAGAGTTTCCTAAAACGATTTTTGAGTTTGATTTTATCAACAATAAAGGTGGGAAGTTGCCTGAAAGGACCAGCAATAACGCGGGATTTGGTTGCAAGATTAACAGCTGTGGTGATATTGCAAGTGAACTGCCTGATACAGTCATCCACATCAGCAATGTTGTTCATTTTAGGGTTGCCAGGAACACGGTTAGAAATAGTTTCACAAAAAATAGTCCAATTCGTGATATTAACTTTCTTGGCAGGCGAGGCCAGACTAGCATTGACGTTAATTTCGAAAGCAACAGGATTATGATCACTGGAAAGGTCATTGATGGAAGTAGCATCACCAGAAGAGATATTTTTCAAAATGCCAAAGTCCAGAGTACTACTAGAAGGGTGATGATATGGAAAATGGGTGGGTTCGAGAGGTGCCAAAAGAACAAGGTTATTATTTGCAATATGGTCATGAATAATAGAGCCGTTAGAGTTGGAATTGCCCACACTCCAAGCAGTGTGCTTAGCGTTGAAATCACCCACAACAATGGCTTTTGCGGTTTGACTGAAAAGTCTATCAAGCTCCTGAGTGTTAATTCTACCGTGGGGGGGTCTATAAATACTTGTGATGGATATGTTATTATTATTGGGAAGATCAAGAATGACAGTCGTGTTCTCAAATGAAGTTGAAGCAATGGGAGTAGGATGATGATCTATGGAGTTTTTAACAAGAAGGGCAGTGCCACCCCCTCTATGCGTAGTGCGGTCGGTTCTATAGGGCGTATAATTTGGGATTTTGAGTTTGTCACATGGGTTAAGGTGGGTCTCTTGAAGGGCAATGATATCTGGTTGCATTTCAGCAACAAAGTATGTAAACTCTTTGAGTTTACCTTTAAGACCACCAGCATTCCAGCTGATAATTTGGAGAGCGGTGTGATTAAAGTTGTTGAACGTGCTGGCCAACCTGAGAGTTTTGTAGCACAGTGTTTAACTGGGCCATAAATGAGTTGATCATTTGGGAAATTTGGAGCAGAAGAGGGCTACCACTATTCGTCTGAGAAACAGTCTGTAAAGGTGTTTTGCTGGAATTTTGAGGAGTGTTGGTATCATGAGCTATAAAAGAAGCTTGTTGGAGAGCAGGAGCTTTAACTTGGGCAAGAGCTTGAGGATTAGACCAAGCATTACTTGGGGCAGGCTTGAAAGACCTTTTCGGTTGTTTGGCCTCTTTTTCTTGTTTTTTGTTGATTGGATTCTCAGGACAGCCAGAAAAGTTAGCTGTATGAGGGCCATTGCAGTGACAGCAAGTAGCTGGGGTGTCTGCTGGTTTTTTGCATGATTGAGTGGTATGCTTGCCAGCGCATTTGAGGCATTTAGGGTCTCTGAGACAGAAGCGACTATGATGATAAAAATCTTGACAGTTATAAAACTGTGCTGGAGTAGTTTTTCTTTTAAGGGGTTCCACCTTAACCCTGAAATGGCCAATGCTGGTTAGCTGAAAGATTTCCTTGCTATCAGCGGTTTTGGGAAGTGTGACCAAAAAGAGGGGCATATTTGTATTTGTTTTCCTGTGCCTAAGAGGATGACATTGAGTTGGTTTGAATTGGAATCCTTTGAGAGTGTCTATAATATCCTGTGGGGGAAAGTCCGCCGGGAGGTTGCGGATGACCACTTTTAATTGTCTCTCTTCTTCTAACTCAAAAGTGTGAGATTTTAAGTTGTTATCTTTGATTGATTTTTGAATTGCTCTATGTGCATCAGCGTCAGGGGGAAAGACTTTGAATCTGTCTTTAGAGATCATACGACCTTCAACAGGCTTCATGGTAAGTTCATTGAAAGATTTGATCAGTTGTGTGGCATTGGATGGATTGTCGATAATAATTGGGGGAATATAATGTCGCTTATTGGGAGTGACAGATTTATCTTTGGTGTTGGAATGATTGGGAGCGTAGGCTTGAGAGCCAAGTTCGGTTGAATCCTTATCGGAAAGCAAGGGGAATTCCTCATCAACATTTGAGTGCTCCATTTCATTCTCGTCCTCGGATTCTGCAATAGGCTTAAACCTGTTTGATGTTATGATCGAAGGATCGATCTTTTGGAACTTTTTATTGTTCCTTCTTTGAGAAAACGAGCTTTTATGCTTTAGTCGTTTTTTGGGTTTATCTTGGGTTTTAGAGGATGAGGAGGAACTATCGCTAGGGCAATCAGCATTTTTGTGCAGGGTCTCATTTTCATGAATAAGTTGAGCAAGTTTTTCCGTAAGGAACCCTGACCTAATTGAGGAGAGTTTATACAAATGAAATACAGCGAGAAAATGCTCTTGGGAGCAGGTTGATTTGTCTAAGCTATCAAGGTAGGCTTCAAGAACCGAAATAACAGAACAACAGAGTTCAAGGGTTTGGGGGTTTGAATTTGAAGCGATATAGCTATTTAATTCATCAATATTACTTGGAACTAAAGTGCACTCAGAAGTAGCAGAAGCATGCAATGAATGACTGGCACTTACCTGATCAATGCTGGAGGAGCTATGCATGGAAGTCGACATGATAAATCCGCTGGGTATACACAGCAATATGAAAATAAAATTCACTTGAAAATATCAAAAAGTTGTTCGAGGAAAAGTTCTCTCGAAGAAGCACAAGAGTCCGAAAAAATCGGCCTCGTACGTGCGCGCCAAAGCGCTGGCACCGCGAAGTCTACCAGACCGGAAGTGTGCGGAAAATGAGTTGATAGATCAAAAATAATTACGTAGAACGATGAAACCCAGACCATGTAACAATCTGAGCAACAAAAATAACTTCTATCAAACGATATGAAGTCGATGCATGAGGATAATCATTGTGAAGAATCAGAGCTCCGAGACACACGTCGCGACGACATCCGCTCTTGAAATTGAAATGAAAATCGGATATTTGACTCGATCCAGTGATCGAATTAATCTTGATAAATTAATTCTTTAAAGTGGTAGAATATACTTTTTTTTAAGAATATCTTCTGATGATTGAATATTGTCCGATGATTCTAGTAAATTCGTTAAAAAGAATCCTAAAGCTGCTTGTTACTTATTAACTAAGAAGCTAGTCCATGAGTAACAAATTATTTGTCATAAAAGTTTTTTCCAATTACAATAAAATGACTATGCGCTTGCTCTACGCGATAAGCAATTTACAGCGTCATCAAGCGGTAAAATTTGGAATTAGCGCTTTTATCCCGAAAACGGTGAGAGATAAGAAAATAAAGTAAATTGTTAATTTGCAGATCATCATCTATTTGATACGAAAAGACACCTTGCACGCATCAATATTAATACTATGTTGACCGCTAACAAATTAGATGCACGCACAGAAAAGGTCAAACAACATCGATATCAAAAGATGTCATTTGAGGTCTCCAGTCAATAATGTGTTAAGAATGGAATGCGCAAAACGCGGAATTGTTTCGTCTCTATTTCTGAAGCAGGCCATTCACCGCTCTTCCAAAATGGAATTTTTGGAACACGGGAAGGAAAAACTTATAGGCAAGGTCGGAAACCTGTCGAATTTGGAGCAAATTATTCTAAATGGTGGAATTCAAAAGAACTTAAAATCCAAATCTCAATCCACCGATTCCAATTTGAGACCTCGATGCGAGGGTAGCGGAAAAACAAAGGATCTGCCTACATTGGCACCTCGCGTCGAGGCTAGAAATGAAACTCGAAATCTCCCACGTGAGGGAAGAGGAGTCTGGGTGGCAGGAATTCTGCCACTTTGAACCTTGTCTCAAAACAAATTTTGGAAAATCCGTGCATGCTTTGCCTAATTTTTCGACTAAAATGGGTTGGAACAAAAAGGTCTTAGGACAAACGGCATAGTTAGCCTTCTCTTGAATGCCCAGCTATCACGAACAGCCTGCATGCATCTCAAAATGCCACGCTTTGAAAATCCTGAGTAGGGAAGCATAATCCACGATATTTTTAATAACAAATATTTTTGCTCTTGTTATTTTTAAATATCTGCTCTAAATAATCGCGATTTCAATAGCACTTCTAATTTTCAGTCTTATTAAATGTATGCAAAGTGTTTTGAAAAAAATGTGAATAAAAAAGTGTCATTTGTTTTTATTACACTTTCTGAAAAAGTCTGTGCTTTTAGTTCTATACAGGGTGTCCTAAAAAAGTGGAACAAGCGTTTATTTCCGTAAATATTAATTTTAGACAAATACTTTCAATTACAAAGTTTAATCAAATAAAGTAAGAATTTGTATCAATGTACTTTGATATCCAAGGGGATTGATAATAAAAAGTTGCAAAAATTAAATTTTATACGGCCCCCATGGAGCCAAAATGCCAATTTTAATATTTTTTTTTACACTCATCTATTCACATACAAAGTTGCACGCTTTTATCTGCAAAACTTACAGATATATAAGAAGACAAAGTTGTTGACTTAGACCACTTTTCCATACCTCTCTCTGATTTTTGACGCAGTCTTTTGACTTACATTTTAGGGATAATATACATGTTTAAAAAATTATTTAAAGGGCGGAATCAGTCATTAACAATGTATTTGTTAACTCTTGTTAATTCTAAAAACTAGTCAAACAATACATCAGTTGAAGTTTTTACAAAAATAGTTCATCTAGTGAACCTTCAAAAAATATTCACATTGACATATCAGCAGTGAGGCTCATCTTCCCAGAAACAAGCAGTGATATAAAATATTACTATATTACAACTGAAATACAATTTTTCAAAAATAACTTTACCTTCAAATAGTTCAAACTTGTAAATGTAATTATCTGAATTAAATTTTAGATAATTACAGTCCTTTTTTCGGTGAGTTCGTTTTAATAAGAAAAATCGAATATGTAGGAACTAGCCAAGTTGACGTTGAGGAAACATGGAAGTGAATCCGAAACCTAAAAACAGCCAATGAAAATAAAAAAATCAAGAGCGCGAAGGCGAACCATGGGTGAGATTGAAAGTGAAAGAAAAAGAACATTAGTTGGTTTTTAGCGCAAAACAGGAGCATCCGAAAATCCAGTTCTGGCTAAGTTCTAAGGCAGAAAGAATAGCTATTCATCTTCGTCCATTATGTCGCTTAGTTGTACTCAATGAGCGAATTTTAGAGCTTTCCAAAATTATTTGGTGTGCAGCCCCATCCTGTGTGTGTCTTACTTTTTTATTTATTTTCTGTTTTTCTCGTTTTTATCTTTTTTCTTTATTAATCGAACTCTCAGAGTGGAGAAATAAGCAAATAAGAATAAAAACAAAAATACGAATTTTTAAAATAATTTAAGTGAATTCTGCAACTCTGAAGACCTAAATGACGAGTCGCCACTGCTTTTAGGTAAAGCTTAATAATACGCACAACGTTAAGAGCAAATAATTCCATATTCTTGTTCAATATTAGGCTGTTATACCCTAAATTTTTATTTTCTCAAGTTGTCCTTCTTTTCTTTATCAAGTCCATAGTTGCAGCTATTTGCAAATGAAACTGAGTAACAGTATATGCCATTGGCATTTTTTCCCATCTATGATGATTGGATAATGTACTATTAGACAAATATTTGCATTTCGCTGTGTTTCTATGTTGAATAAACTTGCCTTTCTGCAGTAAATACCGCCATATAAATTTGTGAGCAGCCCCTTGAAATTTAAAAATTAATATATCTCTGTAAGTTTTGCAGACAGAATCGTGAAAGTTAGTTCATGTATAGATGAGTGCAAGAGGAACATTTCACTCATTGACACTTTTGTTCTATGGGGAACGTATAAAAATTTAATTTTTTTAACTTTTTATATTCAACTTCCACAGAAACAAAGTATTTTCACGCAAATTCCTACCTTATTCGATGAAGCTTTGTAATTGGAAGTATATGTCTAATTGCAATATTTAAGGAAATAAATGCTTGTTCCACTTTTTTGGGACACCCTGTATATTGTCAATAGATGACGCCTGTAGCGAAAACCATTTTAAATTTTTTTTCCGATCAATTAAGTTAACCACAAATATTCCCACCAAGCGCGGAAGCCAACATCGACACAGTTCACTATTCAAAATCTCCATTCCAGTGAATCACAAATCCGATCATTTTCCGTTCTGATTGCAGTTTACTAAGCTTCCCTGTGAATATTTGTTTTCGAACGATTACAGCGACTTTCTAGCGTTACACAAGAGCTGCAATCAAAAAGTTCTGTAATCATTCGAAAACGCATATCACAACAAGAATGGTGACTGACAGGAAATACCAATGAAACTGCGATGGGGTGGGGAGTGAACCGTGACCGCAAAAGGAACGAACTTCTTTCTAAGCACCAAAACGGGCTTCCATGGCGCCATCTGTTTATAGAAGCTAGAACTAAGAACTAAAACTTAGCAAAAGTATATTAAAAAAGAATCATTATTTTTAAATTTTGAAACATTTTTGCACATTTAAATACCAATGATTGAATCACATATTTTTTGCAGTAATATTCATCACTGGTATTTGTGATTATTTGATGTTGAGTAGTAAATAACAGTTCATCAAATATTCGTCATCCCTTTTCCTGAGTGAATTCAGTGATCAGCATTACTACCACGGGATGCTGAGAGAGATTATTTGTGGTGGAACCAATGGCGTAGCTGCAGCTTTAGCCGGCAGGGGGGGGATCTTGCAACATGCTGCAACTCCTTCACAACTTACATAGGGCATATAAACTTCAAAATAAATAAATAAATAAATTTTAGGAAAATTTTTTGTAACATATTCGTTATTTGATGCCTTAGAACTCTGCAGATATGTTGCGATATTTCCTGAGGCGTGAACCGTCAGTCTTTTCTCACATATTGGCAATTTACCGACGAATTCATTTTTCAATCAATTTACGATAATTTTTTCACGACTGAACTATTTCCTCTGCTCTTCTGTATTATAAAATTGTTTTCCTGCATGTTTGATTTTGTCGCCTCTCTTTAGCTATACCACTGGATGTAGCTCCATCATGTATCTTATTGAGGTCCAGCCAACGTTCCATGCAGATGTTATACGGGCACATGAGGCACACCTTTCCTGTAATGGCATGTACAATAGGCAGAACACACATTATTGGGTGATAAAAATTTCTAGACGTGCTAAGTTCGACATCAAGTTAATGTTTGGAATAGAATTTTCAATAGCAGGGTGATGGGTCTGGTATTTTAATTAGTTACTGTAGTCCAGCTGTGCTTTCCCAAGTAGCACACTATATATTGTACAATACTGTATAATTTAAAAAAAACTCTGTTGTGTAATATTGTTTTATAATATCGAAACAGTGCAAGATATAAGACTTTTGTTATGTTGTTCAATACTGAGTTGCAGTATTGTACAATATTGGAACTCAATATTACTACGGAAACTACATTGAACTATTGTACTGAGTTGCAATTCAGTACAATAGTTCAATGTAGTTTTCGGTATTGTGCAATTTATTTTAATAATAAATATTCCCAATATTTAACCTAACTACTTATTACAGTATGAAAAAAAAAAGAATTAAAATTTTTACTTCCGTACCACATCTCTAGATTATTCTTTAATTGGCATTTGTACTTTTTCGTTTACTTAAGATTCGAACGGCGGTTATAGGTAATCGGTTAGCGATATTTAGAATGGCGAGGAGGATAGATAATGGTTACGGAGTGTTTCTTAAAGAGTTTGGCTCAATACTAACAAGTGAAGGGCACGACTTGGGAAATTCAGTTCGGGATGAGACTTGGTATATTAATAGTATACCTTTAAGGTGTTCCTCCATTAAAGTGCTAAAGCGCAATAGCCAGCCAATTAGGAGAAAATAGCCCTCAAACTTTCGGCATAGCTTATATACCAGCAAGTTGTCGCCGTTGTTGAAGCGCGAATAGCATGGCAGTATAGTACTAGTGTGCTAGCCTTTTGCCCAGGGTTCGATCCCACCTCCATTTAATTTGAAAATGTGTTTTAAAATTAATATTTAATTAAATTAAAATTTCTAAACATCTTTTATTAAAATATTAATAAATTTTAAGCATTAAATAATTTTTTATTCATATGATATATGGATCACTGTCATAATTTAACTTTTAAACAATTAAATAATCATAAAAACAACTTCAATGATGTTAAATAATGTTAAATAATAATACTATTATGATTGCATGCCATGAAAATTTTTGAATGATTCCGTCAAAGTAATTACAAAATTTCAGTTCTAGTGGAAATCTTCATTACGGAACCGGTTTTGACCGAGAAAGAGAGAGATCAGCCGTTAAACTTTTGAATACAGAGAAAGACGATCCGAAATCTGAAGTTTATTTCCCAATAGATCTTTAAAACAAACGTACACCATTTATAAATTATGCAATATGTCATAATATTCTTTTATTTCTAATGTTTTTATGAGATGTTCCTGTATGCAAATAAAAATTAATAAATTACAAAAAATTTAAAAAGGAAAAAAATGTTCATGAAATTCTTTTACGATGAGAGCACCGTTATAATTATCTAATGAGAGCAACTATTAATAGTTATTCTTTAGCACCATTAAATTTGTATCTTAATTATTTTTCTTTTTTGTAAATAATTTTTGAAAATAATAATTTCAAATTAAATTAAAAATTTATAAATATTTAATTTAAAATATTAATCATTTGATTAAAAAATAACTGTTTATTTATATCTGTTTTATAATAACTGTTATCCTTGAATTACAGTTATAATTTATGTTTTAAACATATGAATAATTATAAATACATTCTCTCCCGACAAAAACCAGTTCCGCAAAACCAGAACGGAAATTTTGTAATTACTTTAATGGAATCATTCAAAATTTTAATGACATATAAAGATAATAGCAATTATACTTATTATTTAACATAATTAAAGTTGTTTTTATAATTATTCAACTGTTTAATAATTAAATTATATATAAAAAATATTTAATGTTTAAAAATTGTTAATATTTTAATAAAAGATGCTTATTAATTTTTGATTTAATTAAATATTAATTAAAAAATATTTTCGAAAAAGAAAACGGAGGCGGGATCGAAAATGCTAGCACACTAGTACTATACTGACCATGCTATGCGCGCTTCAACAACGGTGACAACTTGCTGGTATATAAGCTATGCCGAAAGTTTGAGGGCCATTTTCTCCCAACTGGCTGGCTATTGCGCTTTAGCATTTTAATGGATGAACACCTTCAATGTATACTATTAATTTACCAAGTCTCATCCCGAACTGAATTTCCCAAGTCGAGCCCTCCCCTTGTAATTATTATGTATCTCCACATCTTATTTTGAATTATCATTTTAATTAAATGAACTTTTAAAATTTCGAGTTGAGAATATAATTTTAAATCAAAGAGGAAGTGATTTTCGTGGGTAACTAAAATTTGCTGTCGGAATAAGTTATGGAAGTAAAGTTCAAAAGTAATTACTTTATAAAATATGGGGCAATATATAAGAAGGTTAATATTTTTCATAAAACATTTACCGTTTTTTGGGTTTAATTTAGTTTATGAACATTAAAATTTCAGCATCAAGAAAAAGGTGACATAGAGTTTGCTGTTAAACGCGGTTTTCTCATAGTAACTCTTGATATTTTGCTTAAATAGAATAATTTTGGCATGTTCCATCTACAGTAAATTTGGGATTTAGAATGTTTCAGAAGCAAAATTTTTATAAATGTTCCTAGTTAGTTTCTATAAAATTAATTTAATTTATTTTAGTTTAAATAAATAAATAAAGGATGATCTAGGGAATTTTAGTTAAAACCGAAGGTATCTTAAAACCGGAATAAAGAATCAAATCCAGGATATGTACAAACATTTTCAGGTTGTCTGGTCACTTCAGGTAAAAAAACAACACCTTGAATAATAAAGTGCTGTATCATATTGTTGAATGAATAATATACAATGTTGTCATCATAGCATTGATCAAAGCTGTTAAACGTAGAATTAACAATATAGTTTTCGCAATATTGCTCAACGTTGTTGAATGTAGAATTTGCAAAATTGTTTGCACAGTGATGTACAATATTCAACTTTTCAACGAAATAAAATAAAGAATAGCGTTATTTGCAGGTACTCTACTTACGAATAAAACATTATTTGCAAGTACAGTGAGACAACGGCCGGTTCTTGCTTGATCACTTTAGTTAAGTAGCGTCGGACGCAATCGGTACTTCGGTGGGTGACCGCCTGAGGAACACTGTGTGCTGTTTGGCTTCCTTTTTGAGTTCTTGACTCATGTACTTGGTTAATTACATTATATCAAGTGGAATTAGTCTCAACGAGTAAAATATGTATGGATGAAACGTTATTTACAGTTTAAGAATAAATAATGAGTTGTCTTGAATTTTTTCTTTAATTTTAATAATTTAAAAAAAGATTTTTAATTTAATTCCCAACATTATTTCTCATTGCTGGAATTAAATTCGGACCGTTTCCTTGTTTCTATAAATATTTGTTTGCTTTTAATCCACTTTTAAAAACTGTGGTAGGGAGATGCTGTTTATCATTTAGATTCCTTGCAGGAATTCTACCCATTTTTGGATAATGGGATTGGTAAGTGCTGTATCTTTGGATAAAACGTTATTCATTACGCTGTATACGTTCTATTCAGTTTAATTTTTCTTTTATAGAAGTAACTGAAGAGACCTCAAAACAAATTTTAAAACTTTTAAAAATTTAGAACACATGCGAGCATTGGGTTGGCGAAATGGAATAAGAATAGAGTTATCTATACTTACAAAAGGCAATGTGTGTGAGTGTCCGCGATGTCCAGACAAATCTATCGCATTTACAGCCATGAAATTTAGCATACAGGTAGTCGTAATGGTGACTCAATGCACCTCGAAGCCGGAATATTAAAATTTATTGTAGAAAATTTTTCTTTTAATGTTTTGTGTTGTTTTGGGTGATTTTTCGCACTAATTTCTCAATAGGATGATTTTGGATAATTGTACAAAAAATAGATACACCATCGGAAAAAGCAATCGATTTCCGTTCTAATGAAGTTTGTTTCGTACGTCTAACGTAATTTTCTAAATTTTGAGAAATTTTTGAAAAATAGTCACTTTTATGGTAATTTTCAGTTCAGGTTTCTTAAAATTCTGGCATGCGACGTTCTAATAACACTATCAATTTAAATTTTTTTCAGCTTATGACTGGAACGTTTCTGTCGGATTTATAACTAGAACGGTTAAAACATCTTTTTCCGTTTTTCTCAAATAAATTTTTTCCTGGTCAGTTCAAAGAGAGTTTTCTCTAGCGAGCATTCTCCCGCGGAAGTTTCTCCGGAGCCTTCCAAACATGCATTATTGCAATTTCATTGGCTGAAGGTGCAGAGCGCAGGATACGTCATAACCTTCAACTGAATGTCTTCGATTATTATTTTCGGTTATGTTTTAACGTGTTTATTTGTCTCGCATATTTTGTTTGCTGTATAATAATCATTTTCACATTGCAATTTTTTAATAATGTTTCGGATTAACGCACTCTGTACTGTTTTTCTACAGTTAAAATGTCATTATCGCGAAGAAAATAAGCAGGGAAATCAATAATATGTATCTTTTGTTTTGATTTTATTTTCAAAACTTTTTCGTGTCAATGTGGGCCGTTTTTTTTAAATTTGTTGAAGTACTGATTCCATGCGCAACGCCGTGCGCGTACTGCTAGTTTTAAATATCCTTGAAAATTAACAAGTCTTAGGAAACAAAAACAACAAAATCAAACGAAATATTGAATTTATAGGCATCGCTTTTGAACACGATTAACGAAAATTCAAATTCTTAAACAGATTGTTTACGTTCACAAAAAAAGTCACCCCACTTGCTGTTCAGATTCGATCCTATGACCATTCAGTTAGTAGGCGAGCAGTTTACGACCATGCCACTGGTCGGTTAAAGGAAGAGGTACGGAATCATGTAGTTCCTTTTTTAGCCTTTCACCCTTTGATAAAATTTTTTAACCAGGGTTAATTATGCATTTTCGTCATGTACATTTGCATTTTGTAAATGGTATTATAGAAGATTTAAACCTTTGACTTTGAATTTCAGTTAGCTGCAAAGAAAAGTTTAAAATTTCGTAAGACATCTCTAGGGGTTTTGGAGCTCATCAGGATCGGAAATTTGATTTTTAACGATAACTTGCCAAGAGGTTCAATTTTATGACTGAAAAAAAAATCAGAAAATATTTTCCGCTAGCAAATTCAATCAAATGAATTAGAAACCAGCACTCAAAACCAATTTAAATGTGAAACAAAAATGTCGCACGTCTCCGACGAAACACTGAAAATTCTCGCAAAGTAGCATTATCTTTCTTTTAATAATTTGAAGGGGATAGATGATGCCTCAAAAATACCCCACTTCACCACTGACTCAGATCAGTAAAGTTGAAAAATGATACTCCAGGCAAGAGATTTATAAACAAACATTTATTTCACAGAGCAAAACTGAAATTGTCGGTTAGAACATTAAAAACATTTAAACCAAAATGAATCTGCAGAAAGACGCATCTTGTATCAAAAAGTTATCATACACATAAGTATACTTGGGCGAGAAGAGGAACCCATTCAGTGAGGAGCCAAAAAGGACTATAGATACATCTGTATCTGAGTAGCTGATGATCAACAAGTCGCATGCAACTGCAGATGAGGGAAATCAGTCGAAAGGCTCAAGCTGTGTTCAGGCAAGATGGCTATCATCATCTGTTGTACTACCACAGATGTTCATACTTCACTAAGGTGGGTTGACTTATGCTGCTTGCATTCTCGCTCTCTCGGTCTGGGTCTTGGTCTGACGAAAATGGAAAAAGCACTCCTATATATACTTGGACGAATAGTGCGCGCGCAGAGCTGCACCTTTTTAACATCTTGCATGGAAGAATAAAATTCTACCTGCCGCTTCATGGCAAAGTGAGAGATGAAAATGCAAAGGTTCGAGAGGCCGCCGCAAATCTCATAAACACAAAAAGAACATTTCAAGTACAAAGAAAACATTTCAAAATTCTTACAAAAGCGTATTGAATTTAACAAAACATGAAAACAATCCATGGGTACAGTATACCTGCAAATAATGTTTTATTCGTAGGTACAGTACCTGCAAATAATCACTTCCTAAAATAAAATGAGCTTTTTCTTTGAAATAAAATAAAATGAATTATTAACCTAAAACTAATATTTTGAGCCAAAATTTTACGTTGACAATACTTAAAAAAACACCATTCTTTCTTGAATATTGTACAATATTGTTGATACAGCATTCGGTATTCGTTGCTTTTCGTTGGTCATCAGCATTGCCCAACATATTTTACAGTATTGTGGTGCAAATGGGTTGTAGCAAGAAGGATAAATTAGTTTTGTGACAAGTAAGTGCTCCATTCTTCCTCTTTTTGTGACGACACAATATGGGAAATCGCGACAAAACAGATTTTTTTTATGTGTTCTAATCATGTTCTATGTTCTTCATTAATGTGCTCAAGGATTTTTCTTTCCTACCTCATACAGTTTTTGAGATAAAAACGTTAACTACGTATTTCGCCGCTAAATACCACTGTAAGTGGTCTCTAGCATAGGTGCTTTACTATAATTTGCGCACCACTTTTATGACTGTAGCTGTCGCCGTTCTCAAAGTAAAGGGTGGAGGGGGTGCACAGATATACTATATAATAGTATATGTCTTTACAACCTCTCAAAAACCATAAAATTGTTGAGTAAAACCACAGCTTTACCCTTTCTGGAAGGATTTGATCATGATCAAATAAGCACATAATTTTGAATCATTACATTATCTTAATTTTCCATTGATGGTGTATTTTTTAACTGTAAACGCACAGAAGGCCTATAAATGGTACTTAGAACAAATATTAATCTCTAAAAATATCTGCAGGTCAGGTAACATGCTTTTTCAAAATAATTGACTGAAGAAATATTCAAATCTGCTAATGCTGGTTAAATGGCTGATCGTAATAAGGACCCATCAGAGTCAAGAAAACAATGACCCCAAAAAATTTTTAAACAAAAAAATGAATTGAAATGGCGGAAACGGAGGATTAACCTACAAAACTGGGGAGTATTGAAGAAAAATTCTTTTTCCTTCTCAGTGTAAATTAAAAACCTAAATTTTAAACTCATTTTTCTCAAAATGTGGTTTTCTTTATAAATTTTCAAGCACGCTAGGTAAAATTTCATTTAAAATATCTGCCTGAAATTGGGTGTATGTTTTATTTGTAACTCTGTCTAGCGAATGAACCAAAATATTTGTGTGATGATAATCCGCAGTAAGTTATGCAACTTTCAAAATTTAATCAAAGGCTAATTTTTTTTTAAAAAAAAGACTTATTACAATTTTCAATTACTTTGACATATTGCAAAACTTTGGTTTCAGGGCCAATATATATATATATATATATATATAATTATATATTCTAAAAGATGTAAGTTTTTTCTCGTGTGGGTTTCAAAAAAGGCCAAGTTTTCTCATATATGTTAAAAATATTTAAATAATAAAACATTTTTCTATAATTTACTAATTTTTAGTAAAAATGTCGTTCAGAGATATAAAAATTTTGTTTTAGATATCAAATCGCATGAGAGCTATTAAAATATTCACATTGTTTATACACAATCTTGCTATTTTGTTGCACGCGATTATATAAAAGAATTGTTTCAAAATTGTTCTATTACCTAATTTTTAAAAATACATTAAAACTAAAGAAAAAATTGCACACAAATAAAATTATTATTACTGTCGCAAGTCTTTTGAATTTTAAAGTACAGAATTATTTTGCGATAATATACTCCGAAGTTAGTGTGGGAAAACGTTTAAATTTCGATTAATTTTAAATTAATCAGAAATCTGATTACAGTTTTGAAAAAATCTTTCTTAGTGAGCCCTTACTACCCAAAACGCTTTGCTGCGGATGTGAGTTCTGGCATAATAAATTTGCCTTCGTGGGACAAACGCCCTCATGTTTGTGTGGTGTGGAAGATTGGAAACTCGAGTGCTGGTTCATATGTCGTCTTTGGCATTTACCACCCTTTTGCTCTCCCATAAACACATTCACCTGAGATGGCTTAAAGCCCACGTCGGTTATTTAGGCAACGAATGCGCAGACCAATTAGCCAAAGAAGCCATCACAAAAGGCGAAATCACAAAAGGCACCCTTCCCTTCAACCTAAGCCACTTTCCTACCTGAAATCTGGGATTAAGTTAGCTGCTTTAAGCATTTGGCAAGATAACTGGGATAACGGAGAAACTGGCCGGAGTATTCACGATATAGTGCCTAGGGTCTCAAACAAACCAGTAGGATGGAATAGAGAAGAGATAATGTTCGCTACAGGACACGGGAGTTTCCCTTCATACCTTCAATTTTCGAACCCATGACAACTGCTCGTGCGGAGAAAAAGGAGATCCAATGTACTATGCCGCAAAATATCGGTTTACCCTCTCCTGGCATTTCCAAACTCCAACAGTGTTACTTAAATTACAGTGGTTGAAAAACATTCCCACGAACTTATCAAGAACCCGACTTCGACTCCTAATGCGTTTCATATGTGATGAGAACAATCTCATTGTAGAGGATAATAATTGAACTCTCATTGACAGCACTCATTGAGCAAACAATTGGTTAAAATAGTTTAAGAGAATTCGATAAAACGTTTAAAATGCTTGAGTTACGTGTATCCTAATTTATTTTCCCTTCTATTTTCAACAAAATCTTTTGGAAGTGTTTGTTTAAAGTATTTTTAAAATACTTATAATATAAATAAACTCGTCTGCATGTGTTATTTGCGGAATAATAAATTTCCTGTTCTGAACTTGCTCTTTCTCGTAAAGTATTCAAATATAGATTTTTATCGTCCCACTTTTCACATAAGATCCTAAAAATTATAAATTGATATTTATAAAATAAATAATATTTAAGTTAACTCTTCATAAATGTCTAAGTCAACTCTTTTGCTAAGAAAAATTTCAGATCAAATTCCTTAATATAAAGAAACAGAATACGAAAATGATACAAAAGCTCCCAATTCCCTATTTATTCTATTTGTAGATTTCGAATTTCACTTCACCTACTTTGTTCTAAAAGCCAAAAAGCGTGTTCCATTTTTTTCCCCAAGGCCGTATTCCGATGACAGTTGAACAGTTTTAGAATCAGATGCAGTGATTCAGTTAAATTTTTCATCATAAATTTCAAACACAATTATTAACAGAAACCATTAATTTTATCTTTTTGGTCAAATGCGCAGATTTTGCCAATGTTTCGCGCTACTAAACATTTGGACGAAAGACAGTTAATTCTTTTTATTATTAACCACAAATTATTATTACATTTTTTAACATTTTAAATGTAATTATTTCAAAGGGTATTTGAAGAAATAATATTAATATAAACTACGAATGCATTGAGACAATTAATATTCATAACTTAAATATAAAATAAAACTTTTTCCTCGTATAATTTGCTTAAAAAATCGTTAAATGTATAAAATAATAAATCGTGCATTTCTAGGCTAAATTTAAAGTTCTTTATTATTTTAACCCCGTTCACGCTTTCACGATTATGTGTCATTTTTCATATTATAAAATTAAACTTATTGATTGCAAGTTTAGATTTTATCTCTTGCAGTATCTTTTTGTAAATATTTGTTTGCAATTATCTCTTGCCATGTATTATTTTTATTAATTTATTGAAAACTCAGATAAAGAGATTCTCTTTAAATACAACTGTTCGTTAAGAAAATTTTAAAGCAAAAACGATCAACGTATTACTACTTGAATAAAAAATAGTTTTGAATAATTAACTTAATGAACGTAGATCTATATAACTATGCAGACGCGAAAATTTCTTATTCCTCAACTTAAATAGAATTTTTTTTATTCTAATAAAAAATGTAAAAAGTTCAATTAGCAATGTACACAAGACTGTAACAATTAAAATATTTTTAATTATTAAAATAGCTGGTTGATTTTAATACTTTTTGGATTTGTTAGTTTGTTTTGGAATTTCAAGCTCATAGATAATTGTCCCCTAAACAGGGGACTTAGACGTCTTTTTTTTCGTTTCTTTTGAAAACTCATTTTTTTAAAATAAATTTTTAACTACACAGAACATACCAAGCAAAGAAAATAATTGTACGATTAAAAGTATGAACATCTCTAGATATAAAAGAGCTTATTTTCTGTGTGTTTATGCAGTTTGTACATGTGTTCGTTTTTTTCTTCTTTATGCACGCCCAGACCGTTTGACTTACAGGGACGAAATTCGCCACAATGATGTATTAGTACAAGCGGGAGCTAACGCCGTAAAAATTATTCAAAAATTCGAATTTGGTGTTTTTTTGAATATTTTCGAGAATTATCTGCTAATATTCTCATCGGAGAATCCTAATTTTTATATCATTCTCAAGTGAGGAATATTCCTGTTCTAATAAGAAAAATTTAAAGCTGCTATGTAACATTTCTGATTTTTAACGATTTTTTTAAATTTTTCGTAAACTTCTTTCTTCCGCAAACGATTCACATCGTGAGAGACGAAATATTATGGTTCCATATTTTAATTTATTAAACATCGGAAAGAATCGTTCTTGTACTTTTTCTCTCTCCTTTTATTTTGGTTTGCAACATATATTTTTGGCAACATTTTTTTTTGTCCTAAAGATTTTTAAGTTTATAATTTTAATCAGCAACGCCGGGTAAATTCTGTATAGTATAATTGTACATGGCAAAGTTGTATTAGTTATTGTACAGCATATCGTATAAAGTTTAAAAGAAATGTTTTCTTTACAAACCTCTCGCATATTCATTCGAATTATCCTGTTATCTCTATCTCTATCTCTATCTCTATCTCTATCTCTATCTCTATCTCTACTAATAATAAAGGAGAAAGCATGTGTGTCTGTTGGCGGTCTACAGAACAGACCGTTGAACTTAGAGCTACCAAATTTGGTACAGGTATATTTTGGAGGGTGGAAATGTCTCCTCGGAGCCATTTTTTTCAATTTTTTTATTCAAATTTTAATTATTTAAAAATTAAGCGAATTTTGCCCTTTTGAGGCCGTTTTTTCGTTAATAACTTCCGAAGTAATTAATTCTCGAAAATTATTTTTACACCATTTTAAAGTGCAAATTTTCACCTTTCTAATGTTGTTAGTTTCAACTCTCTATATTATTTCAGCGAATTTTAAAATTTTTTCAAAGCATTGAAATTGCTCTGAAATCGGTGAAAGTCACTGAATGGATAACACCCCTCGCGGACAAGGTCACGGAACGTTGTTCCTTCTAGGAGGGGAGATAGGATGCCCCCTTTTTTTTTTCTCCCTGGGGTAGGAGGCGGAGTGTACCGCGGTTGGCCTTAGCAAAAAACGATTCACAGTTCACTACCACGAAAATTTTTTCCCATCTAAATTTTAAACCATTTTTTAATTGATTGTGTTAAGATAAATGCTGATTTTTTACAATTTTCAAACATTTTAAACTCATTTTTTGCGTAAACCACTTCTATTCCATTTTGAAATGTGAAAAGTGACCTTTCCTCTGATATTAAACTTAATGCTATGACACTTTTTTTGCGGAATTTTATCAAACTTTTATTCCTGTTTCAAATTATATATGCTTTACCAATCCTTCAACAAACTCGATTAGAATACCACTATCAGAGCGAAACAGATAATGGAACATCAAATTAAACCAGCGGGAGTGGTCTCCCCTAAACTTTCTCGTATACTTTCTAAGTGGAGATTCGTCGAAATCTCGAGTTCGAATTTTTTTGACGATTACAATACTTTCTCTTTGTATACTTCGTATACGAGAAAGTAAAAGAAAAAACAAACAAACCTGAAATCAAATATCTGTTGCCACGTTTCAAAAAAATATTACTTTGAAGCAGGTGCGATAAAATCGGCAATGCAATGAATACTAAAGCGAAAATTCTGCTTTGGAATTGAATTCCCAAGAAAACAATTTATACTACCACAACCGTAACAATTGCAAAAGCGTGTGAATTGAAGATTTGCTGAAATAATGAGATCGGTTTGATTTAAAACAATAAAAAAATTGTTAACAATTGATGTTTGAAAACATTATTTATTGTTGTAAATAAAATTTGCAACAATAACAGATTGCTACCAATACGCATGCGCATGAGAATTGGATTAAAAGAAATTGAATATGCAATTTGAACACCACTTTTTGACGGATTTGGCCCAAACTTTTATACGGACTTACATTCATAACGATAAAAACTGTGTACCAAATTTTATCCATTTAGCTAATCAAGTTTTTGAGTTATAGCGTTCACATGACCGCGGACATACAAATAGACAGACTTCCCGTTGACGGATTTTGTCCAAAATTTGATAGAAACCTACAAATTATGTTTAAAGACCACATAGCAAATTT
The DNA here is from genome assembly GCA_013235015.1 of Araneus ventricosus. Classification (NCBI taxonomy): domain Eukaryota; kingdom Metazoa; phylum Arthropoda; class Arachnida; order Araneae; family Araneidae; genus Araneus; species Araneus ventricosus. The sequence continues at coordinate 1,884,242 of BGPR01000048.1, read as the reverse complement.
CATCCCCGTAGCTCTAATAGTTTTCGAGTTATCGTGTTCACAGGCAGACACACACACACACACAGACATAATTCCAAAATTGTGTTTTTCGGACTCAGGAAGGTCTAAAACGTGGAGATTCGTCAAAATCTCGAGTTCGAATTTTTTGACGATTACAATACTTTCTCTTTGTATACTTCGTATACGAGAAAGTAAAAATAATTGAAATAGCTTTTCGCTGCTATACATGTTTTTATACCTAAATTTACAATGTTTTCTGATTGCATATGATTGATGATATTTTAAAGACTTATGCCATTCTTCTAAGATTTTATCAAAATTAATGGGCGTTTCAAATTGTAACAACAATTTCAAATTAATATTTGAACATAAGTAGCTAATAACTACATTCATTTACTGTTCTCTGAAATTTCATTTAAGAACTGGAAACTTACAAAGATGATCTTTTTTTTTTTACTATTTCATATTGGATGCATCTCTATTTCATTTTTGATTTTGAAACTAATTGTTTTATCTAAAAAATAAACGAAAAATTCATTTTGTATGACATTTTACTTAATTCATAATAGTTATTTGTTTGAGTTTTCAGATTTTTTTCTTCCAAAAATGACTGTTTATTACGTTAAAAAAAATTCAAAACGGAAATAACTTCATCGGATAAATAGCTTTATTTACAAATTACTAACATTAAATAAACAATAACAACTATTTCAAACATCATGCATATGTTGCATTTTTTGATATAACTGAATCATTTTAAGTTATAAGCTCTAATATGGGCGAACCAGCTGGCTGCTAAAGGCGGCTAGTAAGGTAATAAAAAGGCTAGATTTGAAAGTTTTAATTCAAGAAAAAGGATCCAAAGGAGAGTTTCGTTTGTTGGAAAAGTTAGTAACAATATTTTTAAAAAAAGAAACGGGGGAGCATATGTTAAAAAAAACTGAATCATCAGCAACGCCAAGTTATCAGGTAGTCTTAATGTAAATAAAAGTCATTGTGGGTATCTTTATTTGTATGTATATATATTTTCCACATCTCCTCCTAAACACGGCACTGATTTCAACCAAACTTTGAACACTTATTAATTAAGACAAGGGAAGATTACTGTCAACTTTTCAACGTGCAAATGTTGATTAAACAGTCAGTTAATCAGAAATTAACCGAAACCGTTTTCCCGCAGTAACTTCGGAGAAAATTATCCCTCAAACATTATTTTGATGTCATCTAAAGTTCAAATTTTTACCTTTTCAATGATACAAATTTTATGTCTGTGACATTTTCTTCAAATCTTATTAATTTTTCAAAATTTATTAAATTGTTAATTACCTGCAGACGATTTTGAAATAACGCAAATTTATAGTTACTCCGTTGCTAGGCCACGGTTAGACTTTGAACTAATATACCTTTATTTATGAAATTTTTGCTTATTTTTATAAACATATTTTCAGATTATCATACACTTTTAAAAGCCATAATCTTATTAAAATTTCAGTTAATTGGAAATCAATCAAGATATGCCATTTTCCGTGATATTTTTCGAAAATATGTCTTATGTCACAAAAACTATTTTTACACATATTTAAAGTTAAAAAAATTATATTTTCATGACACAAGTTTCATTTCCGTTCAATTCGTTGCCCTCATTTTAAAAATTTTTCAAAAATTAAATTATCTATACAATTTACAATTTGTAACACTGTTTTTATGGTGAAGAACAAGAATACATAAGAAGAACTGTTTCTATCTCGCATTAGAAGAATTCTGGATGAAGACTAATTTTATTATTTTTTTATTCAAATTTTTTTTCAACGCTTTTTCTTCATGAAAAATTTACTATGTAATTAATTGTCCCAAAACATCCGTTAAAATCTTTCTTATACTACAAGATTTATGAACAAAATTTGAAGTACCTATGCAACAAATATTAATAACTTATGGAGAAAATTAGCTATCGGCGGTTTTTAAAAATCGTCTGGTTCAATTGATATTCTCATTTTAATCATAAAACGTTTCAGAAGATAAAATAATTTTGGGTATTGTAATTTTCTATACAAAAGTAGTTTTTAACATCAAAAGTATTAGACATGAAAGTATTTTAATCCCGAGCAACGTCGGGCATAACATCGGACCTTTGTTGGAATCGGGTATCGAACCCGCAGTTCGCCGAGCCTGAATGAGAGACTGTGCCGCCCGGATGTCACTTCAGATTTTTGCATTATTCCTGTTTCCTATGACACATTTTGAATAGCTCGATCTCATTGGTGCGGAGTATAAGTTTGATGAATGAGAGTGAGTTGAGGGATGTCGGGTCGGATGTCGTCTGACCACGGTTCAGAATTATGAAATACGTTCCTTCAAAATGGGACGTCAACATAACTAAATTTCAATAACATACAATTTTTTACGAATTTTGTAGCCGTTTTATACGACAGCAAAGGGGTAAACTATACAGTTTGGGTCGGAGCTCCTCCAACAAAACTTCTGGGGGTAATGGTACACGTCAAGACAAATAACGTTGGCAATAGAACATGAAGTCGCAGACGCAAAGGACGACCGCTGCAGAGGGCTCATTGCCAGTAAATTAAATAAAGGAAAAGGGATACACGAAATAAAGTGTATAATACAGGTTTAATGGAATGCAAATCCATAACATTACAGTTACATGCATAATATCATTACAAATAGCACGCAGCATGACACATACAAAGGCACATAGAAGTTATATTAACATCAAACCTTGGGAGTAACTTAAAGTAAGTATTCAAAGGACTTGCCAACCCTAGCGATACACGCTTCAAATGTTGTAATTAATATGACTGTGTTGTGCTGTTGGGATTTTGTATTCCATTAAACTGAGTTATATACTTTATCTGGTGTATCTTTTTTAAAAATTTAATTATTCGTAAGGAGCCCTCTTTAGCTGTTGCTATTTACGACCATTTTCTATTGCGAAAGCTATTTGACTTCTACGATCACTCCTAGAAGTTTATCGGTGGAGATCCGAACCATCCTGTATTAATAAAGATGACAGCATTATTAACTGAAAGAACCCCAGCAATCAATACTTTAAATTACAATGCCTCCAATAATCAACACTTTAAAGAATACAATACTTTATTCAAAGATGGATTCTTGTTTTAATTTAATATTTTTTAATCATAACAAATGAAACTTAAGATAGAGAAAAATGCTGGCTTATGGCAGAAAAAAAATATAGCTACTTGAATTGCAAGAAGAAAGCGATTTGAAACAAGTTGCTTTTAAATGAATTTTATTACTTAACCAGAAATTTCCGAAATACTGTTCTTTATGTATTGATTATGATTATACCGTTTAATACGGAGGTTCCCAGGCTTAGATAAAGCTTTTCTTTACTTTGACGTAAAAAGTTTCGGAGTTTCTAAAATGTGCAACTAAAATCATAAATACTTATGTTACTTATTTTTCTTTCGGCTGTCTCTTTTATAATTCTCAGCGTAAAGTAATAAAGAAAACAAAAAAGAATAAAAACAACTTTTAGCTAGATTTTCTATTTATTTTTAGAATTTAATGCGGTTTAAAAAAATTCCAACATTCATCAATTGTATAACATAAAAATTAATTCGAAATAAATTATTCAGGAAGTGACAATTTCAATGAAATGGACATTATATATTTTATTTAACAAAAATGAAATCGTTTTCAAAATACCTTTTTTGCAGTTTTAATTTCAAACGAGAACTAAAGAGAAAACAGTATGTGAAGAAGTTAAGCGAAAACAGGAATATATTTTTGTTATTAGTTCCCTTTAATAAGCCGTGTTATTATGAAATAGTCCCAAGAACTTCCTCCTTGTTTGAAAGACATTTTAAGTTGATTACTAAAACTCTGCGCAAAAAATAGCTCACAATTACCTGTTATGAAATGAAAACGTTCTTAAGGATTAAGGTAAATGACCACGCAAAACAGTCCTCTTTTGCTTTTTTAGAATACTTTTAACTTCTGTAAGAATAACTTTAATGGAGTTCTAATTTTATTCTATTATACTGATTTCTGATAAAATTAGTATTCATTTCAAAAGATATTGTATTTATAGAGGAATTTTAATTTATACATTTTCATTTGTGAGTATAAATTTCGAAATGTTATCTTCATAAAACTAGAAAAAATTTCAATCGCTGCTTGAAAATGGCTAACTCGGACTAAATCAATTAGAAAATTCACCACGAGAATATTCCACAAAAGTCCAAAATATTTACGACTAATAAAATATTTCCAGATATTATTTGATTATATCATAACATATCAATTACGATGGAAAATTCTCTTCATTTTACAATTAATTCTGTGTAAATGTGCGAAGAAATAAATTCTTCTGAATTAAATTTCCGGAGCATTCATAGAATATCAGATGTAGAAATAATAGTTGAGAAGAAAATTATCATTTAAGTACGTTTTGCAAATGAGGATATTTTTTAATTCTTATTATGCTAAAGGCTAAAAAAGGGGTTGGAATACATGTCTTTTTATTTTGTTATTCGCCATACTCTCCTACCGCTATAATAAAGAATGGAACTGACATAGGAAAAATCAAAACCAGTTTTTCTGATTTTCACAAAATTTGCAAAAACAGATTGAGATTTTGTGAGTTTAAACTCTTGCACATCTCAGTATGATGACAGAAAAAAACATTCGAAGTTGAAAGGACTGCTCATTTGTTGAAAACGCATTTCACTTAAAACACATTTGACGTTTCTCCACAACAATACTTCCAAAATCGTTTATTCGAAAACTTTTATACAACAAAAACACACCAATCAACGAAAACCAAAACAACTCCAAACACAATCTGATACTGACTTTCAAATCTCCAATTACGCGATGAATCTTTGCAAACACCAATACACCACTAAAAACCCAAATAAATGTTCCATCATCATCCAAACCGTGCTCAACCAATTGCAACGAATATTCGATTTAAGAACGCGATGCTACTGCACCAACATAACAAAAAGTGAAGAACAGAAAGGGGGAGGGGCGGACCAAAAGCAGCAACGGCCAGGCAAGGAAAAAAAGAAAGAAAAAGTCTGGAAGACCATCGTTTCTCTACTTAACCAGCCTACCGTCACGCGAGGGGGAAAAAGTAAGAACAAACACAGCAAAACGACCGCTGTGTTCCAAAAGCGCGGCATTTATGAGTCAAACGAGAAAGAGGTAAGTAGTGTTGGAAATTCTGTTCCTCTCCAGTTGAGGGCAGTGTGCGATTGCACCACGATGCGGATCTTTTAACTGTGTTACCATGGAAACACTTCATAACTCTTGGATGTGACAGCAATTCTGATTTTTTTTTTGGATTATAAAAGTTGGAACGTCTTGGATTCTGTAGTGTCCAATGAGGAATTCAAGGTCTAGCGGACCACCCTCGACGCTGTCCGGTTCGTCGTCCGGTAGAGGGTTGGTGGCCGGATCTCATATCAGCAGAGTACCACCACCTTCGGTTTTTGTGCCTGGAGACCAAGAGAAGAGCAGATCCAAGGGTCGGACAAAAGTTATTCTTATTCTTGGAATAGCCTTACCGGTATTGGCTTGCATCATAGGTAAGATTCTTTATATTATTTATATATTGATAACTGAGTCGTTCAGAAGCCAATGCGGTTAAATCCTGAAAAAAAAATAATGATTTTTATGCATTATTTTTTAAATTTTTGGTTTATTAATTTGATCAGCAAAAGTATATAAAATATTCTAATGAAGCAACGCGTAAATCCTTTAATAACTGAAAAAAATATTACTAATTCCATTAAAATTTACAAAAATCAGTAAATATCAGAAATGAATTTAACCTCATTGGTTCCTGAGCTACTCAATTGTTGCGGTAAAATGTTGTGAAATTATTACTTTGGGCCCTTACAATCATATACCATACATAAAAACTTGATTTTTCCTAAATGTCCCCAAGAATAATTAAAGGAAATAATTCATTTAAAATCCAGAAGAGCCAGCTCAACCCTTAAAATATGTGAACATACAAATGCCCTTTTTTTCAAAAGTTATTATATGAAAGGTGTAAAACTATCAAGGAGTTTTTTGAATGCCAATTTTGCTTTAAGTCTGTTTTCTGATTGTTCTAAAACATTTTTTAAAAAAAATGAACTTAGCTAAGGAAAACTCATCTATAAATCTTGTATGACTAAAAAGACACCAAAAACGATAAATAAAAATAATTTAAATACCAGTTAAAGAAAATGGTAATTTTAGAAAATGTTTCAAAACAATTTTAAATTATTAACGTGATTTCCAAAGATTAATTCAAAATTAAAATGCTAAAATTAAACTACCATAAGACCAAAAATTGATAATAATCTCGACAAAGATTCATAACACACAATTAAAAATTACATGCCAGAAATCATATGCCATGAAAAAAAATGGCTTAATTTTTTAGTGTTCCTTGAATAAATTAAATGAACAATTAAAATATGTACACCAGAAAATGCTAATTTTTTATAAAATTCATTACCCGAAAGGTATAAAAATATTAAGATGTTTCTGAAATGCCAATTTTGCTGTAAGGTTTTTTTTCAATTGCCAAAATATTTTGGAATCGCTAAGTTATTTAACTAATCCTAAAAACATTTTTCGACTCAAATATTACTGAAAATCATGAATAAAAAATAATTTAAGTACCAAACAAAAAATATAGATTTTAGAAAATTTTAATTTTAACGAACTAACGTGCTTTCTAGAATTTAGTTCCAAAATAATATGAGAATTAAACTATTCTATCAAGGTTTTAGCACGTAAATTAAAATAATCTAAATTCCATTATAAAAATGTAAATTTTAAATAAGTCGATTTGAAAATATGCATTTTCTGAATTAAAATTTGTCAGAAGAAAGAAATAATTTTATTTTATAGTAGAGGAAGAAATAGATAAATGTTAAGCAATTACCGTTAGCAAACTGAACTTAAAATAAAAGAAAGAAATCGATTAAAGGCAAGAGTTATGGGTGTATATTCTTGTTTTATGTTTATTAAAAAATTATATAAAACTTATTTACCATATTGAAATAATGCGACATAAGGTATTTCATTAGGTCTGTGGATCCCTCCAAGGGCAGGATTGTGCTATCTTTCATCTTTTGAGAAATTAAAATCCATAGTGTTATAAATTTTAATTTTGTTTCTTGAGCATAACTTGAAAACAATTTAATTAACAAACGAAATAAAATCTACTTATTTTTATGTGAATTATTTAAAATTTGTCCGATATTGGTCTAGAGAAAGAAATAATAGAAAATATGTTCTCTATTTTCTTTACTATACTCCAAGCTACAAGCTAGACGAAAGAAATTTTGTATACGGTTTTATCACCAGAGCTGTAAAGATGAAACACATTTTAGACCAAATCCGTCGGTGGGTTGATTGTCTGTCGGCCTGTCTATGTATATGAATAGGGTATCTCAAAAACGCAACATGCCAGACAATTGAAATTTGGTATGGGGTCATGACATCAAAATTATAGCATCGAAGTTCGTGCTTAATCAGTGAAAGTGAAGATGCTCAAATACCTACACGATTTTGTTTACTATTCTATGGAACTAAACAAAAAGTACCATATTGTCTACTGTTCAGCAACGGATTCCGAGACTACCACTTTTGGACGATTTTACACCGGAAAGGGGTGTCAGGAAATGAGTCATATGAGCGCATTTCCGGAGTTCTTTGTTAGATCACGCTCAGTAAAATGTAATCATCACCCTTCCATTCTTCATTTCCCCCCTTTTTTGATGAAAATAACTCCGCCCGGTGCATGCGCAAAAGCGCGGAGGGTTTCTGAATCCGTTGTTAAACAATAGCTACATGTTCTTCCCGACTTGCGACCAATGAACAGAAAAAATAAGTTTCAAATTTCAAAACAGAACGTCATTTCAGGTTGTATTTTTGTTTACAAGTACAATGGTGTACATTGGTCATCGTTCAAGAAAAAGTCCTTCCTTTAATAAGAAAAATAGATTACCGTCATTATAAGTAAAAAAAAAAAAAATGACAGGAGGCTGTCTTTTTTAAACAGTCACTGATGTTAAAGGTATAGGACTACTTTACTCGCGTGACTCTTTTCTGATTTTCAAATTTTTTTTTGTAACTTCTGTCGTTACCCTTTATCTTTAAAACAAGATATTAGTTATGTTTTCGACATATGTAGCTACCGAGGTATAGAGGATCGCGTCACCAATTCATGCTTTTTTTTTGCCCAACTTTGCGACTCAGTAGTAGCTGAACTACAATTCCGATTTTCAAATTTTTTTTTGTAACTTCTGTTGTTACCCTTTATCTCTAAAATAAGATTTTAGTTATGTTTTTAAAATATGTAGTTACCGATATATAGAGGATCTCCCATACAACGTTTCTTCTGGCGCTTTGGCGTGTGAATCAAATTCCTTCCCGAGACCCCAAAGGGAGGAACGTAGTCCCACGTCAAAAGTTACACAACTACATTATGACAATAAACATTATGACGGGGTATTGAAGTCTATTAGAATTTCCAATTAACTATTTCGTAATGTAAACCTGTTATCTAAACATTTAAACCAATCATAGGTAGTAAAAATCTGTAAAATAATTTTTATTATTTATCATAACTACTCAAAATTAATTAAATTTAAATTAACTGTATCTCAAAACTATAGTTGTGAACTTGGTGACTTTTGCTTGAACGACGATGATATGCATTTTTCGCATTATGCACAAAAAATTACAATACATAGATTAAATTTTTGTGTTTTATGTACAATTTTTGCAACCCATTTGAATGAAAATAGTGTTGAAAAATACAAAACCGACTAGCAACCTATCAGTCGGAACGGAATTCGGTCGTAAGTTGAGGAGTTTCTATTGTGCCACGGTAGCCTAGTGGTAAGGTCTCCGTTTCGGGGTCGGAAGGTTCCAGGTTTGAAACCCGATTCTGCGATATTCCTTGTATGGAGCCTATTGCACGTTAAATCATACGTAGTGGCGAAAGGTCCTCTCGCTGGTGTGGTGCGGAAGCTTGGAATAGGGGTGTGGCAGCTCAAGTGTCGTCATCTGACCGCGGTTCAAAATTACGAGGTCCATCCCAAAACAGCCCTCATCCCCGTAACGGGAGTTAATATAACTAAACTAAACCGTCTCGAAATAGTTATCATGTAGCTTCAAAACAGAATGCTATTCTAGCTAAACTAAATCTTCTTAGTGAGGCACGAACTGGCAAAAAGAGGCCGTGTATATGGAACAAAACACACAAAAAAATCCTAAAATCAAGTTCCTGAACATAAAATACATTCCACTTATACAGGGAACACTCCATAAAATACATTCCACACATAAAATACATGTGCTCATACGACACATTCCACTAATGCCGAGATAAAATATCATAAGTTCGTTCATACCTAAAAGTAGCCAAACAGACCTTATGTTGATTCAAAACGCGACATTAATATATAATTCCTGCTGATCATTAATTACCTTAATATGATGATTAAGAAGATGAAAATTATAAATAAGTTAATCAAATGAAAAACAAGACAACGTAAATAAATTTCTGGACGACTGCGGTACAATAAAAGACACGTGCTTGCTTACAAAATGGGAAATCTTACTGAGACAATGAGATCATAAATTTTCAAAATGAAAATCAGCATGCAAGCTAATAAAAACATGCTATCAAAACATTCTATTATTGAAACAAAAACACTCGATCTCTTTTAGATCAATTTCGCCATAGATTTCCTAAATACACTTCTAATTTATTCCGATCGGTTCAACGGCTGTTAAACCCACCAAACAAGATACCTGCAAACTCCCAGATAATTCGATATTTGTATGCCGATTATGTAGGTCGGACAAACGGACGGTCTAGGAAGAGACTGGAGAAACCGTTCTTTTGTTTTATTCTTTACAAAGTCATTGTCCGAAGTGGCCGACGCCCTAACTGTTTGTTTTCCAATTAAAAAAGTACGAGTGAAACTAGATTTGTAAAGAGGAGTCTATTTTGAATGTTTACTTTTCTAGTTATGAATACAGAGTTTGAACAGCGAGAAAATTGTTAATTTATTTTTATATTTGCACTATTAAAGTATTGCTCAATACGTAATTTAAGCAATAGAATATTAAGTACAATGGTTTGGTTATGAAAACGAAATGAGTATTTGTGCTATTATAAAACCAATGCAGCGATCTCAACCTTTTAATATTCGGGGACCCGACTTACCATATCAATTTTAATTGTACACATGCACCAATCAGAATTTAACTTAATTAATTTGCATTATCATCAAAATGTCTTTTCATACTTACATGTTATTTAATTTCAAAGTTTTAAGTTGTATACAAATAATGTATCTTTTCTTTTTATGGTTTCGGTAAATTAAATATTTGGAATTCTTTATTTTTTTATGTCTTTGCATTTTTTACTTTTGTTAGTTCATCCCCGTTTAAAAATGGGTTCTCAAACCGAGAACTACAGATGTAACGGAAAGTAAAAGAAAATCGTTGGAAATTTAAAGAAATAATTTTTAACATATTAACACCATTTTTAGTATATTTTATAATATCATAGTGACTTATTTTATAATATCGTAGTGAAAACGGTCATTGATAATGTCATACTGCAAACTTTGAGGAGTTTTATCGCCTCGAAATGTCTTTGTTACTATTATCTTTGTTGTTATTGTATCATTCCTAATTTAGTTTGATACAAACATATTATAAAGGTCTCACGAGTAATCTTGATATATCTTTTGAAAAGTTAAATATTCTCTTCAAATCTTAAACATCAATGAAAAAAAACTTCAATAATCATCAAGAACATTTAAAATTACGTCAAAATTCCTCAGAAATAAACAAAAACTCGTTGTGAAACAAATAATAATTTAGCAGTAGGAATTGACAATAACGTCTTCCAACTATCCCCAAGATATTCCTATGTAAATATGACTTTACACCCGAAATTTGCTAGTAGGGAAAATTAGCAACGATTCCACGTCGGTTTCTGTAAATTAGTTCGAAGATGACAAATAGTATTGACAGAATTGTGGTCAAAGATAGCAAAATAGTACCTAGAAACCCACTAGGCGACGCTCAGGTTGGTTATTACTAAAGAAGTGAGCTCGGTGCACAGGGCCTGATTAATCCCTATAGGGCCCTTATGGCAATGCAGTTCCGGGGCCCCCTTTTTTCCTTCCAAACTTCTCAAACCAGATATTTTTTTTATCGATTTTAATTTAATTTTCATATAATCAGTTTTTAAGTATCAAATATTAAGACAAAGTGAAATGACAAAACATTTAGTTGCGGGTAAATTTCAAGAGAGTTGGTTTCAATATGTAAAGTATAAAATATTTTAATTTAAAAGTAATTTTAGCAAAATAGTTAACATCTATTTTCAACGCATTCAAAATACACAAACATAAAATTCGACAGGACTGTTGAGTTGTGAGTCATTCCGCCAACTGAAAAAAAATATTGGACGATACTGATCTGCAAACGAATTTATTTGAAAACTTGGAAAAAATATGTCACAATGTTCTGAAATTTAAAAGATGCTTGATTCTAATTTGAGTATGCTCGATTACGTGGTCCTTCTAAA
>BGPR01000048.1:1770091-1872468 GCA_013235015.1 Araneus ventricosus | reverse complement strand
GAAAAAATATGTCACAATGTTCTGAAATTTAAAAGATGCTTGATTCTAATTTGAGTATGCTCGATTACGTGGTCCTTCTAAATCAAATAAAAGCACAAAATTTGTGAGTCATTCGGCCAATTGAAAAAAAATATTGGACGATACTGATCTGCAAGCGAATTTGAAAACTTGAAAATATATGTCACAATGTTCTGAAATTTAAAAGATACTTGATTCTAATTTGAGTATGCTCGAGTACGTGGTTCTTGTAAATTAAATGAAAGCACAAAATTAACCCTGAAAACACCGCAAAAAATATCTCGAGGACTCGGGGGGTCCAACGTTGCGGGGCCTATAGGCAGTTGCCTACTTTCCCTATTTGGTAATATAAGCCCTGCTGATGCGTTATTGAGATCATTAGTTAATAACCCTGTATTTTATACTAATTATTATTGTTATGATTTAACTAAAAAATAAAGAAAATTAAACCTGTAGTCCAAAACATCGTTTTAGGTTTGATTCGTCTGTCTTGATTGCATCAGCCGTTGCGTTCTGTGCATAAACATTATTTATATCACATAATTTACAGGAAGAATGCTATCCTAAAAACGTTATGTTAATAAAAGCAAACGTGAAAAAAATTATAACGTTAGCATTGGCAAAAGCACGCGAGTGAAAGATTTGATGGAACAACAAAATTTTATTACAAAAATAAAAAAAAACGCCACAATTTGCACTTAAAAGTAATTTTGAAAAAATCGTACGAGAATAAAATTAGTGTCACTGAAAAGTCGATTTTTTAAATTTTAAGATGGTGTAAAAATAGTTATTGTACTGTATTATGCTCGGGGAAAGGGTAAAATTTCGAAATTTTTCAATTAATTAAAAATTTAATTAAAACTTTGAAAAACCCTTTCTTAGTGAGAACCTACTACCCAAGAAGTAACTGCGTGTAAAATTTGGTTGCTCTAGATACAACGATATGTGCGTTACGTATAGCGTGTACGCTGCGTGTTTTATATAACACAATTTACAGAAAGTACGCCAGCCTGAAAACGTTATCCTGCAAAGATATTTTTCATTTCTTACCAATTAAAAGAATTTGTAACTTAAGAACTGCTATGAAACACCTATTTCGGAAACTTTCACAATGTTGCACTTTATGTGAGAATGCATAAAATGTATTTCATGTGGTACAATCGTCAAATGGAATTTTCCTTGCAGTTATTGGAAACCCGTGACAATTTTCACACGGGAACGGATTTAATAACCGCATTAGAAATTGCGTGTGTGTAATATTGTTACAATGAGAATGACAATCTGGATTTTTTTTTACATTGTTTACATTTCTTTTTCTCCTAATTTTATTGAGATAGAAACAGATAAGGAAGGAAATTATCGGTTTTCAACATCATGACAGGAAAAAAAAGTAAAATTTATATTTCCGCTATTGCAGTTGGCAACAAATAATAATACAATTCGGCACTTGTGTGTGTGTTCATTCATTGCTATAGTTTTAAGATAAATATTCGACGTCACGTGATCAAATTCTGAATTGAAAAGTAAAAATTATTTTCATTCAAGCATTATATTTCTTGAATTTGAAAAAAATTTGTTTGAATCTTTGTTCTAAGTAGAATTTGCGTGCATTCATGGCAAATGTAACTGGAAATATTTATACATTTCAAATAAATCTTAAAATAAAGAACTAGTCATTTGATTCATTTAGCAGATAAATAAATTAATAAACAATGAAAACTTAATAATTTTCAAATTTATTTATTTAAAGAAAAGCACACAACAGAGAAAACTCCATTTATAGAGTGCTATAAACAACAAACACACAAAGAAAAAAAGCCACAACGAGTAAATAAAAAAAATGCGCTAGAAAATAGAAAGTTGAACACAGAGAATACACGAAATCATAAAAATTTTGCAAACGCATATATAATTAAAAACGAAAACAAATAATCACAAAAACTTCAAAACAAACTATGATTCCAAAAGTCGTATTTTTTAAAAAAATTAAAAGACCATTTCCAAAAGGCAAGGGTTAAAAAGTCAAAACACAAGTTTAGAAAATTTTAGTCAATCAAAATTCAGCAGATAACGCATCTGCTTTAGCGTTTGAAAGGGATTTTTCAAAAATTCAATGTCTCTAAGCCATGAATGTTTCATTTTCACAAATGAATTTTTAATGAAAAAGAGAAGAAGTTATCCCTCACTAACATATTAAAAAACCCATATTACTTTTTGCATGTTGTGCACCTCTTCAACATAGCTGTAGTTGCCAAGTAGAATAGATCAGTCATCGCTTTTTTGCGGTATTAAAATTGAAAATATTGTACAGTGGGTACACAATAAATGTACAATGGATTACACAACTAAATTGGTGAGGAACATTTAATGTTTGTCGCGTGAGATTGAATTGAATCTGCTGTTTAAAGCTATTTTAAAGTTTGCGTGTGTTTACTTTCTTGTTTTTAAATAACTTACTAGTTAATATTGTTTGTCCACATTTGTGTCAGTTTCGTGCCTGGCTTGCGCACGATTTCGTCTAAATATTTGCGTCCGTTATTTTTTTAGAAAAAATCGACGGGAGGCTGTCTCTGCGAACGGCCGCTGGGATTGAGAGGCGTAGACTGACATGCCTTATTCAAATGTGACTTTCTGCGACTAAAGTAGCTGTATGTGACTATTAACTCTATAGTTATAGTGACTATTAATCTAGTGTGATTATGTGACTCTATCTATGTAAAATTCTTCGTGATTTTCAGCAACTTTGAAACTAGACTGTGATTAAACCGTAATTTCAAATTCTAAAATTATTTTAGAAATTTTCAATGTCTACCGTTCTCTGTTAAATGAAACTAAAACCAACTCTCTATGTTATTTCGTTGCGGAGCTATAAGCGTTTAACTTTAGCACGAAATTCGACGTAATTCAACAATTCTTGATTAATATTTGGCGCGATCGATGAATGAATTGCCTTAGTCTGCGTGCTCGCGCATCGGTCGCTGTGACGTCATCAAAATTTTTCGTGATTTTTACCAAATTTGCAGCTCGACTGTGACTAAACCATAATTCCAAATTCTAAAATTCTTTCTGCAATCTTCAATGTCCACCTCTCTCTGTTAAATGAAACTAAAACGAACTCTCTATGCTATTTGGTTGCGGAGCTATGAGTGTTTAACTTGAGCTCGAAAAGTGTCATAATTTTTTCTTTTCCCGACACATCATTAAACCACTATGGAGAGACGTAAGTCTACGTCAAAAAATTCTATAAATGCGTGATGTTTTCTTAGCTGAAAATAAGAGATGTTAATATTGGGAAATATATCTATTAAGAAGTTTTGAACAAGCGCCCTTGTTCATGAATTTTTGTTAAAAATGAAATGAATCATGTTTGAGAGTGACGAATATGTATATCTTGGATTATGTAAACATTTTTTTTTTATGAAATGCTTATGCATTAAGAATTTTAGTAAACACAACATAACCTTATTCTATATAGGAATGAACGACGAATTAAAACAAATCAATGATTGGAAAGAAGAAATTTGTTTATAAAATGGGATTGAATCGTACGTTGCACAATAATTGTTTTAATTTGAATTTCAGAATTGATATTTTTTATTTAACTAAAACTTTCATTTGCATTTTAATTTCTTACAACAAATTCTATGATTTATACTTTCATGATAAATATACGCAGGTACTGCTATATTATTTTCTTTAAATTTAAAAAGCATTTTTTGTGAAATCTGTATTTTTGAATTTTTTTTGTATGTTTTGAAACAATGCATTCAGTTTTTATAAATAATCTTTAGCTAAACTGTCATAATCTGTTATACAATTGGACGCGATTATACGGTCGGAAAGCAACTGGCATTTTTGCATTTCGGCTTCATTTTGCAAACTTTGTCTAAGTGAGTATGACTACAAAATGAAATACACATTTTGTTATGAAAAATGAAACCAACTCTAATGCGTTTCACAACACAATATTTATAGTGCACTAATTAATTTTGAATGCAGTATTAGAATTTTTTCGGTAATGTTTTGCAAAACAAATCTGTCTCAAAATGTGTATTTTGGAATAGGCCCCCAGTTGCCTAACTGAACCAACTGCTGTGAAACTGACGGTTCAATAGTAAAAATTCGTTTCATTCAAGAATTTTAGTTAACAAAAAAAATAGGTTTGAAATGAGCACATTAAGATAAAAACGACAGTTTTTAAAATAAGTAGGGCAGTAAATATTCAGTTTTAATATTTAACGGTTTTTAATAAATAATACAGGATTTTTAAATCAACAGTCAGTAATTTTATTTAATAATGTAATAATAATAATAAGTATTTTTTGAATGATTTTAAAAATAATAATTTCAATTAATAAGCAATTAATTTTAATAAACCAACAGTATTCAGCATTTTGAATAAAAGAGTCGTCTGCACGTATTTAAAAATTATGGAACTTTTAAAAATTAATAACAATCGAAGGGAAAATGTCACAGAAATAAAATTGGTATCAGCGAGAAGGTAAAAATTTGAACTCTAAGATGGTATAAAAATATTTTTGTCGGACAATTTGCTCCGAAGTTACGGCGGATAAACGGTTTCGGTTAATTTCTAATTAACTGCCTGTTTAATTAATTCTTGGACTTCATAAGTGTCATAAGTGTCTTCCCCTTATCTTAAATAATAAGTGTACAAAATTTGGTTGAAAACCGTCCATTGGTTTAGGAGGAGATGTGGAACATAGCCACATACATACATACCCACATACCCACAATGACTTTTATTTATATTAAGATTAAGTTATTAGGAAATTCATGGGTCCAGAGAAAAAATTCGAATGTCCGACGAAATGGAACTAAAAATACTTGGATTAGCCAATTTCAAATCTTTTATTTATAATCTTTATTCTTTAATTTATGATGATCATAAAGGGAAACTTGTTGCAGTTAGCAACTTATTTTGTTGCCCAATGAACACAAAGCTACTCATAAATAAAATGCTTTAAGGAAAAATATCCTTTTACCTCAATAAAAAAGAATTGTCCAAGAGAAGTGAGACGATTTACCGGTTACATTACCGTAATCAAACCAAACGATTCTATTTCCGTCTATATTTTTCTATTCGTTGCTTCTATTCTTTTTCTTTCCATTTGCAATCAAATGCAATTATTCATTGTGTTCCACGAATTGCGCAGACGCAGCCTTGAAGCATCTTTTCGGCAGGTGGTAAAAACTCTTCACAATTTTGCTTCGGGGGAAAAGCGACTGATTTGATGGCACTACTTGCCCCCAATATTTGGATTAAGTCATCGCATAATGTAGGCCAAATTTAAATATTTCCTGAAACTTATAATATTCTCAAAACATTAGAAAGCACGTTGCTTTGACTTTTAAGTGTATTAATATATTGTGAGAAACTGCTTAAATAAGTTGTCAAAGACCGTGAAATGGGTAGTTATCAATGTATTCTGTTCACTTATTTATTCTGCATTGTGAGTATTGCTTATCAAAAGTTATGAATTATTTTCACATTGATCGATTTTGGTTTTCTGATTTTGAATTCAATTCCCACGAGAAATTATAGTAAAATATTAAAATTTTGTACGCAAATTCCCAAAACGTATACTGTTAATGAATAAATGAATACACTAATATTTATGTTCAAAATTAATTAAATCATTGATTGTAGAAACAACATCAGCGAATATTTATAATGAGCGAACTAATACTTATGTTCAAAATTAATTGAATCATTGATTATAGAAAGAACATGAGCGAATATTTATAATGAGCGAACTAATATTTATGTTCAAAATTAATCGAATCATTGATTGTAGAAACAACATCAGCGAATATTTATAATGAGCGAACTAATATTTATGTACAAAATTAATTGACTCATTGATTATAGAAAGAACATGAGCGAATATTTATAATGAGCGAAGTAATATTTATGTTCAAAATTAATCGAATCATTGATTGTAGAAACAACATCAGCGAATATTTATAATGAGCGAACTAATATTTATGTTCAAAATTAATTTAATCTTTGATTGTAGAAACAACATCAGCGATTTTTTTTCAAAATTCCACTTAAGCTGTTTTCACATTCTAAATGGGTAATTTTCTTTCTCTATAAGTGAAGAAATGACACGAGCCAAACCACGTTATAGGTTATAAAATCTATCAGGTAAAAAAATTAACCACTGATTTGAAAAATTAATCAGTTCTTTTTAAAGCTTCCAGCATTTTGATATTATCGAGTCATATGGTTTTTGAGATCATCGATTCAATTGGTAATATTATAAGAATAATAACACCATGTATAGCATTGCAGTGTTACAAATGCATAATTTTTTCCTAATTATTCTTGGCAATAAAAAAAACAGAATGAATTACGGAATAAAAACAATTAATATCAAAAGTGGGTTAGTTTTGAAAATTAAGGGAAAAAAGAAAGCCTTTTAAAATCTCGGAAAAATATTAGCAAATGCATTAGCTATAACAAATATATGCGTGAAGTTTTATCTGGATTCAATTCACTTTAATTTTAACGAATATGATTTTCAAATGCTGGAGTTTTATGAAGTAAGTTTTTCAATAGAGATTTACTGTTTATAACAATTAGAACTAGAGTAAATTTTGGTTATACGAGTTCTTTAATGAGATAGAAAGGAGTCTTGTTAACATTTAATGTTACTGTATTCTTGACTTAGGCGTACAATGTTTGCAAATTTTTAACTATTTAATGATTTGAGGAAATGTGGGTTGAATATAAGTTTAACAATGCATCAAGAAGGGACAAATTAGCAGTTTTCAAAATAAACCACAATTTTACTCGTATAAAAGTAAACTGTTTATCATAAATCCCTTGGATTCGTTATTTAACTCACAAACTGATGACTGAAAAACTATGTCCAGAACCTGCTAACTAGAAGCCGTGATACTTCCAACATTTTTTCATAACAATGAAAAGTTTCATAATAGCTCGAGTTCTATAGATTGCGCTCGTGGTCTGGATTTTAATTTTCTTGCAAGATTTGTTATGAAATTTCTAATTGTCGTCAAGCTGGTTATTACACTTAAGTCAATTCTTAGTTCAAAGTTCAATTCAAAGTTCCTTTCTAAATGCATATTCAAAATTTAATTATATTAACATGTTCTCGTTATATAGGTTTGATGAAATTTTTAACTAGTTCTCTGATGAACTTGACATTTTTAATATGTCTATTGGTGCTTTTAAATCGAAATATTTGCAGCTTTTAAATAGATTATATGTTTTATTTTGTCTTTTTAGATTTTTATGCGTTTTGATTTTCCGTGTTCTTATGTAATCGACCTCTTTTTTAAATGTTTTTTATAGGTTTTAATTTTTGTACTCTGTTTTTAGCTCCGTGTTGCAATTTATTTTTTTATCTCAAGTGTGTATTTACGTCTTCTAACTTTTAAACTCCTGGTGTGTTTTTAGAGGATTCGGTGTTCGCGTGTTTTGACTTTTTAACCCTTGCCTTTTGGAAATGGTCTTTTAATTTTTTTAAAAAAAAAATACGACTTTTGGAATCCTAGTGTGTTTTAATGTTTTTATGATTATGTGTTTCCGTTTTCAATTATATATGCGTTTGCAAAATTTTTATGATTTTGTGTATTCTCTGTGTTCAGCTTTTTATTTTCTAACGCATTTTTTTTATTTACTCGTTGTGGCTTTTGTTTTTTGTGTGTTTGTTGTTTATAGCACTATGTAAATGGAGTTTCTCTGTAGTGTGCTTTCCTTTAAATAAATAAATTCTGTATTTGCAGTCAAGCATTTTTTAAATAATTTTCTCCTTCAAAGTTGTCTTCATCAACTCAATGGAACTTTAGAAACATTATAGCAGTTAGCTGATTTCCATCTCTCCAACCACTGAAGGACCGAATAATACGTTAAAACGAAAACAATGATTTCCTTGATTCGGTGATTAATACACCGAATTGTTCCATAGCAGTATCTTAAATCCTATGTAACAACTATCGAATCAGTAATTGAGTCGTTCAGAAGCCAATACGGATAAGTCTAGAAAAAAATTGAGAAAATTTATGTTTCTTAATACAATAATTTTTTAAATTTTTGGTTTATTAATTTGATTAGTGGAAGCATATAAAGTCTTCTAATAAAACAACGATTGTATCTCTTAATAACTGAAAATAGTGTTATTAATTCCATCAAAATTTACAAAAACCAGAAGACATAAAAAAATTGACATATCAGCTTGGGCTTCTGAGCGACTCAATTGTCACATGCAGAATCTTTCCGCGAAAACTTGAATTGAAGTAGGGAACAATGTCAACTTCTATTTCTTTATTATTCATTCTTTATTCGTATTGGCTTTGATTAATATATAATCCGATTATGTATAACGCAGGGTAATTATGACTACTTTAGCAATTATTGCTATTATTATAACAAAATATTGCAATCGTTATAATAATAGCAATAATTCTAGCAATTTGATTAGAATAATTAAAGCAAGCGGTTATTTTGAATGACGCGTTATTAAAATTAACTGAAGACAATTAAATATTATTGAATATAACATCCTTTTAATGACAAACCTTTCTCTACAGCATTATCATATTTTCATGGGAGCTCGGTGTCTTGATTTGTTAGATATAAGAGGGAAAGTCCCTTTTTTTAAAGCTACAAGAGAGCTCTATTTGGTCTTATCTCAAAATTTTAAGCTTTGGTCAAATGCTATGACCTATATCTTCCTTTCCATACTTCTCCTTCAGTACAGCGGAAGGATTTTCGACTCCAGCTGATTTAAAGTGATTCATTCCCGAGTACACGTCAGATTTTCGAGGCAATCGTGTCCGAACCTGTGACTCTCCTGTCGTGAAGCCAACACTCCACTTTGCTTACAGGCCACAGTGATTCTAAAAAAAATGATGGTGAAGTTTTATTTCGATGATCTGAAGTTCTGAAGGCTGAGACTTCTAATATTGTCCTCGTTTATAAGCAGCAAACATTTCAAATCTGTGCAGTTCAAATTATTGATGTGTTGCGATATGGAAGTACAGAAAGTGGAATGTAGACTCATTTCTGAGTTTTGCCGTATATTTTGACAAAACTCAGCTATTTACACTTGAAGAAAACGTAGTCGACATATTGTGCAAATTCCTTAAATTTGAAAAATTCTTTGCTATTGATGAAAACAAAAAAGTATTATTTTTTTTATAACAATCGCTGATAAAAGCATTTTTTAGATGAAAAGGAGATAAAGTTTCAGTTTTAGAAAGTATTTATTTTAGCTTTACAAAAGACCAGTCCAAAAGAACTTCTTCCAGAAGTTAGTCAAGAATCTTTAATAATATAAAATTTTCTTTTTTTTTTAAATTAGAAAAAATATAATTTTTAAAAAATAACATTATAAATAATATGATTTTTATATTTTGAAACTTAAGATTCAGAAAGAATGCATTCACAATTCTGGATCAAATTTTTTATTATTTAATAATGGGCCGTGTCATTCTTATAATCTTTCAGCAAAGCTGTGAAAATTCTTTTTATCACAATGAAAGAAAACAGAAAAGCTTGACTGATATCTCTGAGAAATATGCTGCAAGAAGTTGATTAGGGTGTTACTCCTGTTCATCTTCAGAGACAGCGAGTAATAATAATAAAAAAAGGGATTATCTCGCTTCTCTAAGCAATGAGTTCAAGCAAAACTGACTAAAGTAGAACAAAACTTTTCTCTGTGCGGCTGTAACACTAAGGTGAAGTTCGACTTAGAGGAAAAAGAGAAAAGCTGCAATTTATACAAAAAAAAAAAATTACGGAAACTTAGCGCGGTGGAATAGTTGGAAAAAAAGTAACACTTATTAGTTTACAGATTTTTCTCATGCATTTCCCGTAAAAAGGAAAATGATGTTAGGATTTAGCAACGGATCTCAACCGGCATTTGGGGCCGGGCTTCCCATATATATATATATATATATATATATATATATATATATATATATATATATATATATATATATATATATATAAATAAATAAAACGTGAAATGAAAAAGCAATAAAAGCAAATAACGTTTCTTCAGGGGATGAAGTTATTGTGAATTGCTAAATATAAAAAGTTTAACACTTTCTTGCAATCAGTTACGCCGTAAGGCCTAAAACACTGATTTTCATACCTAATGCCAAACCAAAAACAGAGAGAGGAGTTTTGCATAATTAAAACAAA
Source organism: Araneus ventricosus (assembly GCA_013235015.1). NCBI lineage: Eukaryota > Metazoa > Arthropoda > Arachnida > Araneae > Araneidae > Araneus > Araneus ventricosus. Next base: position 1,862,252 of record BGPR01000048.1, on the reverse strand, counting down.
AGTACGATTTGATAATATTAGACAAGAGTAAGAATGAATATTTTACGTACCAGAAGGACGGATGTTGACGTGACAGTGTTTGCGGTGGGTCACCGTAAAGACTGACGTTGAAGGGGTGTGAACAGACTATCGAGTAACAGTTTTCGTGCTTAACTTTGGCTGTTGCCAAGGGAGTGTAGTATATTGGGAACGATGAAGATTAAAAGGAAGAGAGATAACGATCGAAAGAGTAGAGAAATAGTGGAAGAAATCAGCAAAATATGAAAAAACAGTGAAAAATGTCTAAAAGATGCGTTTTCGAGGTAAAATATCAGGCATTATCGACTTGAGTGACCCTATCGCGAAGATTATATTTCGCGTCGACATCTCTCTGATAAGCAATCCTTTACTTAGATCTTAAATCCATTAATCAGGGGTTCGTACAGTGAGGGGTTAATTTTATTAATGTTGAGGCTATTTCTTAAGTGCATGATTTGCTTTTATATATGTTATGAATGTTTGTTATTTTATTGTTTTTCTATTATGTTTTGCCTCTTATATATATATATATATATATATATAGTTTTTAGATGGGCATACTTTCTGCAAATTATATCATGCGTGATGCAAAAATCGTGCAAAAAGCTCTGAGGATGGACTATTGTACCTTGAGCTACCAAATTTGGCATTTAGTTACTTCTTGGTTAGTTGGTGCCTATTCTGACTTGATGAAACAATAAGACGTCTAAGAAGATTTGATGAAATAACAAGACGACTAAGAAAGGAATTTTCAAAATTAATTTAAATTAATCGAAATTTTAATGTTTCTCCTCAATAACTTCGGAGCATATTATCGCACAAAGCTATTTTTACACCACCTTAAAATTTAAAAAAATTAGGTTTTCAGTGATACCAATTTAATTTCGGCTTTATTAATTAAGATTGTGTGAGCAGAAGTGCCTAGCACTGGTACTCATATATACAAACCAATCTTGATAGACTCAATTTTTTCTTTAGTTGCATTAAATTTTTCAAATTTAATATTAACCCTTTGAGGACGGCCCTGAGGCCTTTGAAGATCCCTGAGAACGCTACTGGAAGCCGACACGCCCACGTGATAGTCGTCCTCAAAGGGTTAAACGTAATTTGCAACAATGCTTTTTATTGTCGTAATGAAATTCAAAATAATTTTATTATTTCATCAAATCTTTCACTCCTGTGATTTTATCAATGTTAACGTTGGGATAAAAAAAATCTACGGGAAGCTGTCTCTGCGAAACGGCCGCTAGGATTGAGGGGCGTAGACTTACTTACCTTACTCAACTGTGACTTTCTGTGACTAAAATAGCTTTATGTGACTATTAACTCAATAGTCTATAGTGACTATTAGTCTATTGTGACTATGTGACTCTATCTATGTAAAAGTCTTCGTGATTTTCACCAACTTTGCAACTCGACGGTGACTAAACCATAATTACAAATTCTAAAATTGTTTTTGTAATCTTTAATGTCTACTTTCTCTGTTAAATGAAACTAAAACCAACTCTCTATGCTATTTGGTTTCGGAGCTATAAGCGTTTAACTTTAGCACGAAATTCGAGGCAATTCAACAATTCTTGAGTTATATTTCGCGCGATCGATGAATGAATTGCCTTAGTCTGCGTGCTGGCGCATCGATCGCTGTGACGTCATAAAAATTTTTCGTGATTTTGCTAAATTGCAACTCGAAATGTGACTAAACCGTAATTGCAAATTCTAAAATTATTTTTGCAATCTTCAATGTCAACCTTTCTCTGAAGTAAATGAAACTAAAACCAACTCTCTATGTCATTTGGTTGCGGAGCTATAAGCATTTAACTTTAGCGCGAAAAGCGCAATAATTTTTTCCTTTCCCGACATACCGTTAAACCACCATGGACAGACGAAAGTCTGCGTCAAAATTGATATCTTTGGACATCAATTCTAAATTAAAATTTTCTCTCCTGTTAACACGATAATGCTTTCAAGTTGGCATTCTTTGTGTAAATTGCGAGATGTAAAAATCGTTACGCACAGCGTGCAAAAGCTGATGTAATCATGCCAGATGAAGACAAGGCAAACGAATCAAGCATAAAACTTTATCAAGCTGCGATGTTTCGGACTAGCATTAGAATCTGCGGCAATTTTTTGTGTTAAATGGTGTTTATCCTCCAAAAAATAATGAAATTTCAACTAAACGGCATAAAGAAAACTTTTTTGCTGCTCGTTTACCTGCTTTCGAAGTTTTTAAACTGAAAATTCTGTTTCAAGAGAATATATTGTATAGCAGCGGATTCAGAAAGCTTCCGCGCTTTTGCGCATGCGCTGGGAGGAGTTATTTTTGTCAAAATAGGGGGGAAATGAAGAATGGAAGGGTGATGTTTACATTTTACTGAGCGTGATCTAACAAAGAACTCCGTAAATGCGCTCATATGACCCATTGCCTAACACCCCTTTCCGGTGTAAAATCGTCCAAAAGAGGTAGTCTCAGAATCCGTGGTCAGACTATATATTCTCTTATTTTGTTTTCAATGTTCAATTTTTTGCAGTCTTTAGTTTTTGTGTTCATGCCTTCCATCACCGTTAAGAAAGTGATAATTAAAGTTAGAGAATGGCACGATAAATTAATATCACGTTTGGAAGCTAGTCGAAGGCTGTCTTGGCACAGACTTCGTAATTTCGAATAAATTTTAGATAATAAAGGTGGCACCTCATCCGACATCACATTACCATACATGAACGGCACTCCAGCATTAAGTACAGTAGAACCTCGAGAATCCGAACCCTAGGAATCCGAAAGTTCGGATAATCCGAACATCTTTTCTTAACTTTCGGAAAAAACTGTATTAAAAAAAACGAAGAAAAAATAACAATTAGAAATCAGAAACAAAGCTAATGTTTATTCCTAACTTAAAAGAAACATTTGAATTGGTAATTAAGAATGAATACAGCATCGGTTTTCTTCTTTTGACGTAAGGAACTAAACTTGCTCGCAGTTAGCTCTTTCCGTACTCTTTCACAGAGTTTCCCATAGTCAATATTCTACGGCATTTGGTATATAAAGAGTATTTAACCGAATTTTCCGGATAATCCGAACAGAGGTCAGCCCCAATCAGTTCGGATTCTCGAGGTTCTACTGTATACTGAAATATTTCCAGACTTTTCAGATCGTAAATTTCGATTCAAAACCAACAAATCCCAACGATGAGTGTTACTTTCGGAAATCTTAACATGCAAAGAATGTTCTACGATTTTTCACTGTTATGCATTGAATTTATGACGCAGGAAAAGAATATCAAGGAACAAATCTTAAGCAATCAAGTATTGAAATAAGCTCATAATCCAGGGTTGCCAGATCACAATAGCAAAATAAGGCCAAACCTTCTTAAAATTAAGGCCAAATTTGACAAGTTGATTGAAAGCGTCATTTGCTATTAGAAAAACAGCTATCCTTCAAGAAAACGAATCCCACTTGATATGCATATGGTCGTATTATTAAACTAAAATTTAAGTGAAAGAAATTTAAAATATCCTTGTTCTATTCAGGAGTTATTTCGTTTAACAGCTCATTATATATCATTTGAAATGTGTAATTTCACAATTTATTAAAAAAGAATAGAATAAGAAATTAAAAATTGTTCTAAAAGTCATTAAAGAAAATAAAGCCAAAAAAGGCCAAAAATGAATTTAAGGCCAAATGGAAATTCCTAAGGCCAAGGGCTTTGAAAAAAAGGCCAATATTGTAACCCTGTTATGATCAGAAAATAAATCCTGTATTTCCTCATCTAAGAACACAGCAGATGTGTATTAACTAAAACGAATTCTGATTACACCACGTGCTCCTAGCATCAAGACGGTTCATTAATTAAGGTCAGAGCTCACTAATTGCTTCAGAATGTGAATTAGTTTTTAAAAAGAATATTAAAGAGAGCAATAAGATTAAGTCAATCGTACGTGGAAGAAAGAGCTTATATTTCTATTGCAACAAACTGTAAATAGAGTAGTTATTGAAGGGTTTTACATTAAGTAATACTTAAAAGACCATAATGGTATATCAATCTTTTGACTAATCTTAAATTAAGCGAAAGAATATTGCATTTACCCTTTGATATAATATTAAATCTCATAATAAATCTCATTAATTTCTTAGTTGTTTTGAATCCTTTCGCATATACTAACGCGTCTAGTTGCGCATTGAGTTACAGGATTTTTGATATTTAACCCCTTAACCGGTTTATTTTCTCAACTATCTAATTAGATGACGCCTAATTTGGGAATGCGTTGTCATTTTAATTGAATTGAGAACCTGAAGGACAATTCAAATGTTTATAGATTTTACGCAATTTTTGTATCGAATTATAACATCTGAGAATGACTTCGTTTTTGTTTATAAGTTTAAAATTACGATGATTCGATGTAAGTACGGCGTACGGACAAACTTGTTAAGGGGTTAAATCTGTAACTAAGTTGTAGTAGCTATTAATTAAAAAGTAAAAAGACAGTAATCACTTGGAAAAGTTGGAAATTAAGTATCTCATGTGTCTTCTATGGTCTAATATGGAGGGAAATAACAACAAATGACCTAAATGGAATGTATAATCTAATTAGGAGGTTAAATATATTCATACGACACGTGGTTTAATGTTACAAAATTGCATCATAAATGCGAAGTTACTTTAACAAGAAGTTAATTGAAATAAATATGTTAAAAATAGCATTTTAAACAAACATTGTATTACTGTGATAGAAAGTGAACACTTTTATTTTAATTATTTTCAATGTTTTATTTTTTAATTTATAATTCATTATTAGAAATATTATGCAATCTTAAAATTTTTCTTCCAGGTAGGGCCACTCATATGGGAGCGAAATTTAATTAAAATAATTTATTAACTTATAGTTAAGATCTTAAAATAATTTATTGTCATTACGAACACACAAGTGTTCAAAATTTAAAAACTCTAGCACACTAGGAAGAGAATGAAAAATCGACAGCAGAATTCCATCTCTACAAACATGAAACAAGTCAAGTTCAATAAAAGCGTGCAAAAATCGTGAATGTTCCTTCTTGGACTTAATCATACGCCTCCACCTAAGTAAGTATCTCACATATAACGTGTAGTAACAAATGATTGTCTATGCAACTAAACGTTCATGTTTGACACGCATAATAGTTCTCTAAAACTGTTCAAGCGGTTCAAAATTACGAGGTCCGTCCCTAAATAGCCCTCGTGTTCCTTCAAAACGGGACTTTAATCTAACCTAACCTAAAACTGTCCAAAATTACCATTCAACGTAGGACTATGTTCCTCCCATTGGGGTCTCAGGAAGGAATTTGATTCACACGCTAGAACGCCACAAAACTTGGTATGGGAGATCCTCTATATCTCGGTAACTACATATGTTAAGAACATAACTAATGTCTTATTTTAGAGATAAAGGGTAACAACAGAAGTTACAAAAAAGATGAAAATCGTAATTATAGTTCAGCGACTAATGAGTCGCAAAGTTGGGCAAAAATACGCATGGATTGGTGACGCGATCCTCTATATATCAGTAAATACATATGTTAAAAACATAACCAATGTCTTATTTTAGAGATAAAGGGTAACAACAGAAGTTACAAAAAAGATGAAAATCGTAATTATAGTTCAGCGACTAATGAGTCGCAAAGTTGGGCACAAATACGCATGGATTGGTGACGCGATCCTCTATATCTCAGTAAATACATATGTTAAAAACATAACTAATATCTTATTTTAGATATAAAGGGTAACAACAGAAGTTACAAAAAACTTAATTAAACTTAAAAACTTACGAGAAACAAAAGAGTCACGCGAGTAAAATAGTCTTCCGCCTTTAACTTCAGCGGCTGTTTGAAAAGACAGACTCCCGTCATTTTTTTTTCATGTTGTTTTCTGAAAACAAATTTGAACTATTATACGAAAAAATGCAATTTTCAAATGAAAAAAATGGCTTCAATAACACCTTTCAGACTACCACGCTAATTATCTCTGATATTCAAGATTTCAAAAAAAATGATGGTTCATTATAGCAGCTATAACCTATAATAATTTCATTGGAATGGCCGCACACGCATGAATGAAAGGAAAAACTAAAAATATATTTAAAATTTTCTTCGGACACTAATGGCAACGCGCTAAATGCAATAATTATTAAAAATGCATTATAATGTTTTAATTTCACTTGACTGACAACGCGCATGTTATAATTATTTCTTTTATAAATATGGCCCTTTACTTATAGTTTCATAGAACAATGAGGAAAATTGTGTGTGTATTTACGAAAATGTCTCTTCACGTTGATTTATGTGGTCCAAAATTCTATAGTGATCTACAATTTTGATATAAAAGCATGGGAAATGTCATTAATCTAGTTCGTTGTATTTCTGAGTTCGGGTGTTCACACACACGACAGGCAGATTTCATTCCAAAAATGAATTTTTTTAAATTCATTCAGGTCTAAAATGCCGATATTCATCAAAACTCGAGATCGCATTCTTCGACGATTAAAAACTTTCTCTATGTGTAATTCGTATAAAATATAGTGAAAAGGGTTAAATTGGGAAAATGAAAAGCTGGAACTTACGAAAAAGGAAATTAAGTTACTAGGATTACATCACTGTGACTGCATTTTTCCTTAATTATTTATGAACTTTTCGAAGGATTATAGTTAAAGTACTTAACTTCTAATAGTGCATTAATCGCCAATCATCTTGCCGAATCTGACAAACATGAATGAATTTTTGAAACAGATTTTACAAAATTCAAAACTGAACTTCATTAACATTAAAAAAATATAACAGGAGGAAATATCGTTAAAGGACTACTTTACCCGCGTGACTCTTTTGTTTCTTGAATTTTCTCAGTTTCTCTTTGTTACTGGCGATTCTGTTTTCCTTTGTAACTTCTGTTGTTACCTTTAATCTAAAATAAGACATTAGTTATGTTTTTAACATATGTAGTTACCGAGATATAGAGGATCTCCCATACAAAGCTTTTTGTGGCGTTTTGGCGTGTGAATCAAACTTCTCCCTTGGACGTAGTCCTACGTTAAAACCCCCAAAATCTCATACTTTAATAAGAAGGTGTTTACAATTCTCCAGTCAGTCCATAAACTTCGTAAATGTCACTGTATATACAGGGGGTGCCAAAAGTTTGTTAAAGGTAGGTCAGGAAGATAGAAGCATGCCATTTTTGCAATAGAATACGAGTCCGGAAACGCAAAAGGGGGTCGCTACAGGGGCAGGGGCGTAGCGAGGATAAGTGGCGCCCGGGTCATAATATGATGTTTTCGCCCCCCTCCGTCATCATCAGTGACATAGTTTGAGTAAACGGAGCCCGGGGCGTGGTATTTTTCGCCTTCACCGTATTTGACTTTAAAAAGTGGCATAAACTCGTTATCGTTTTGTCACCATGGTCAGTGGCGCTCGGAAAATGATTTTTTTTCATTCCAATTGTTATCAGTTGTTAAGAGACTTAAATGGCGACAGAGGTTATGGTATTATTTCTACTCTCCCTAATCAGATTTTGCTTTAAAAATGGCTTAAAAACAGTAATATTTTGACACCATGGCGCCCCCTTAAACCGGCTCACGGGGTATCTATACCCCCCTTGGCCCCCGGTTTCTACGCCTCTGTAAGAGGACTCTTTGGCAGTGAATTAAGTAAAAGAAAAGATACACCAAATAAAATGTAAAACACTGATGTAATGGAATACAAATTTACAATAGCATAAAAACCCCGTTGCACGAATAACAACGCGCGAAGCGTGTACCCCCTCAGACGGCGAGCCCTTTGAACACTTGCTTTAAGTACCCCATAGATTTGTTATTGATACTGAATCCTACTTGACATTATCGTTTCTGTCATGCTGTGTAAGACTGGAAATGCAGTTATTTGTGCAATTAGGTTGTTGTAATATTATAAATTTGTATTCCGTTAGATCGGTGTTGTACATTTTGCTTGGGGGAATTTTTACTTATATTTAATTCAATTGCAAAGAGACCCCTGAAGTACCTTTGCGTTTTCGATCCTATGATCTATTGCAAATATGGCATGTTCTTATATGCCTGGTTAATCTTTAATGATTGTAAGCGATTGACTAATGATTATGCTGAACAAAATGATTGTGTTTACTAAAAATATTATGTTGGATGTGGAATAAAATCCATAGGGTGTATTCTCCCCTCAACTTTCTAGCATACATACACAATATTGTGCTTTGCGTGTTTAGCTCCAAAGAACAGTGAAGAGAATCCAGAATGGCTTTTGAACCTCTTCGATTTGACTGACGGGATACAAAATATAATGTAGATGTTCAATGTATGTGTCAAGACCACATACCAAATTTCATTTATCTTGATCGTTGTACGGTAGAACACCGGTAATTCGAACTAATTGGGGCTAATCTTTGTTCGGATTCCGGGAAATTCGGCAAAATACTCCTGTCTGATATACCAAATGCAGTAGAGTATTGACTCTGGGTGCTTTGTGGAGGCATATGGAAAGAGCACGCGGCGATTCGCAAGGCACAGTGGCAAACAATTTCAGGGTAAAAAGAAGATATCTGAGTTTGTTTCTACTAATTAGTAATTAACTTAAAATCCCGGGAATACTCGTGCATCGAATTATCCCTTTTTCAGTCTTAAAACGAAACTTTAATCATTAATTAGCTTTATAATTTTACAGAAAAATTACGTAGAATCTATAAACATCTCAAGTATCATACGGCTTCTGAGATGAATGGAAACGACAGCTCCTTTCCAAGTTTAGTTTATTTAGTTATATTAACGTTCCGTTTTGAAGCAACACGAGGGCTATTTTGGTACGGACCTCGTAATTTTGAACCTCGGTCAGACGACGAGGACGACACCTGAACTGGCACCCCCCTCTCCAAACTTCCACGCCACACCAACGGGAGGACGTTTGACCACTACGTTTGATTTAACGTGCAACAGGCCCCATACACGGCGGATCTTCAGTGGAATCGGGTCTCGAACCTGGAACCCTCCGGCCCCAAAGCCGAGACCTTACCACTAGGCCACCGTGGCACCCCTTTCCAAGACATAAGGGATCATCTTATTAGTTAGAAAAGAAAATGAAACTGTTAAGGGTGTTAAGTTGTTGTATTCATTCTTAAAGACCAATTCTAATACTTCTTTTAAGTTAGTAATAAACATTTGCTTTGTTTACGAATCCTAATTGTCATTTTCCTTTCATTTTTCTGTAAAAATTTTCAGAAAATTAAATTAAAAGAAGCTATTCGGATTATCTGAACTTTCGGATTCCCGGGGATCTACTGTATTTTTAATTTACCGTGTTCTCGTAGACATGAACAGACAAACAAATGAACTTTATCAAAAATTAGACACAGATCACTAATTTGAGTGTGAAGATCATACATTAAAATTGTTTCTTCCACCTTGTTGGGTTTTCAAAATATGGCACTCATAAGCACGAATAGATTGATCGACAGACAGAACGCCGCCCCATGTCCCCGTGCCTGATGCCACGACAGCCTCAGTACCGATTGATCGACAGACAGTCGACCGTTGATGGATTTGGTTCAAAATTTCAAAATCTGATGCAGATCTATAATTTATTAAAACTATATACCAAATTTCATGTGTCTAACTTGTTGCTTTTTTAGTTTTCGTGTTCATACGTACTTAGACGGACATGAAGGCTTCTCTTTCTCTCCGATCTCAGAACAGTTGGTTATCTGTTGGCTGATTCTAAGACAGACTTCCCATAGTTTCCTGTCCGTCTGTCCCTGTATCTCTCAAAACCGCAATGAGGTAAATGGATGGAATTTGGCATATGGGATTTCCACTAGAATTGTAAATTTGTGCAAAGCTTGTGGCTAAATCTGTTAAAAGCTGGACTGTCTGTCAATCTGTCTAATCTTAGGTAACTGATTGCTGTAATTCAGAAATGCTGCAAGTCAGATGTAGGAAATTTAGTGTGTACTGATCATTCTCAAATACGGAAACACTCCGCGCTTTTGCGCATGCGGCAGGCAGAGTTGATTTCACCAGAATAGGGGTGAAGTGAAAAATGGAGAGTGAGATGTTTGCTTTTTACTTAGCAGTATATAGAAACATTTTATCTTCATTTATTGATTTGCTGTAAAGACTAATTAAAAAAAGACTAAATAAAAGAACCCGCTTAATCGGAAGAAGGTAACGACCTAACAATTAACTCCGGAAAAAGTGCTCAGCTTACTCACTGTCTGTCACTCCTTTCCGTAGTAAATCCGTCGAAAGGTGGTAGCCTCAGGTTTTTGAAACGAACAGTAGTCCTGTTACCAAAATTGTAGATATGTGTCAAATTTTGGACCTATTCGGACAGTACAAATAGGCTCAAAATACATACTCGACTATATTCTCTATAACTGAAGCTGAGCACAAAATGCGCTATATTGCGGAAATATGCGAGGGAATTTCGGGGAGAGCACTTCCACTGGTTGCGTCACATTTTGAACTAGCTGATAGTATCTCAGTATCAGCTGAATGCTTATGAATAGGCTTAACATTTTTTTCCGCAATGTTTTTCCCACGTGTGGAATAAATACAAGATCTCGTTCAGTCGAATGCCACAAAGTAAGGAATAATTTCACTTTCTTTTTTTGTGCAGGTTGATTTGCGGGATATTTAATGATTCAAGGATCAGATTTGGTCATGATGTGGCTGACAATCATACGATAATTAAAAGACTAGTTTAAAATAAACAAAGACCTATTTAATTAAACCTGGTAACAGATAACTTGTTTAAAAGATTGAAAACCAATAAAAAATACTCAAAATTCAGTAGGAACAAGGATATATAAAACTATCGAAAGATAAAATCGAGATCAAGAGTTGAGCAAAGAGCAAATGTACAGAAGAACATTTAGATAAAATGTTAAAATCATTGTATAACAAAACAAGTAAAATATAAAAAAATTATGAAACGGTTATTTCTTTTCTACAGTGAGATTGGGATTAAAATTACATAACTGAAAACAAAACCTCGAAATCGTATATTGGTCCTCATTTTTTTTTTATCTTACTGTATTATTTTAAGCGCGAAAATCTTTAATAAATCATCTGAAAACATGTAAATTAAAATGTAAAATCTAACGATGGAACAAAATATAATACAAGAAAAAGTTAAAGAAGCTGGAAGAGTCCATGTCATTAATATGTTGTCAGTAAAATTGTCAGAGAAATGTTGATTGATTGGCGGTAGCATGTTGATTGATTTCAATCACATTTTGCTGATATAAGTAGTTGTACACTTAAATTCAAACCAGCGGGAGTGTTCTCCTCTCAACTTTCTCCTATACGGTAAAACTTTGATTAACCGCCACTTGTTTAACCGACAGTTTCCGTTATCCGTCATCGTCGAAAAAAATCTAAACCTTTATCTCTGTGCATTGCTACTCTTATATTAAAGTTCATATTGATCGTTTTGTAAAATAAATACAATATGTATGTATTATTCGCGTCTAAAGGATTTTATTTTCATTTTCGCCCCAAACAAGTCTTGAAATAATGTTACTGTATATATGTATTAAGAGATTGCTTTTACCCTTCACACCGCCCTGGTTCGACGGTTAATCGAGGTTTTACTGTACTTCCACCATAGGGTATGCTTTGTGTTTAGCGTCGCCGAAAAGTGAAGAAAATCTAGTATGCGTTTTGGAATTGGGCAAACTTGGATATGCTCAACAATGCGTTGAACGATTGGGGCACAGATTCGATATAGATAAAAAATTTGGGTGTCAAGACCACATACCAAATTTCATCGACCTAGCTCATTTTGTTGTGATTTATCGTCTTCACATGCACGCCGCCTTCTCTTTGACACATCTCGTCCAAAATCTGATAGTCTTTACGCTGAAAATAATCTATCTGAAAAATCTGATATGATCTTCCTCTGTTTTAGTGTAAAGACTACATGCCAAGTAGTCAAGATAGTCTTTACACTAAAAAATTCTATCTGAAAAATCAGATCTGATCTTTCTCTATTTTAGTGTAAAGACTACATGCCAAGTAGTCAGGATAGTCTTTACACTAAAAAATTCTATCTGAAAAATCTGATCTGATCTTCCTCTATTTTAGTGTAAAGACTACATGCCAAGTAGTCAAGATAGTCTTTAGACTAAAAAATTCTATCTGAAAAATCAGATCTGATCTTCCTCTATTTTAGTGTAAAGACTACATGCCAAGTAGTCAGGATAGTCTTTACACTAAAAAATTCTATCTGAAAAATCAGATCTGATCTTCCTCTATTTTAGTGTAAAGACTGCATGCCAAGTAGTCAGGATAGTCTTTACACTAAAAAATTCTATCTGAAAAATCTGATCTGATCTTCCTCTATTTTAGTGTAAAGACTGCATGCCAAATATCATTCGCTTAGCTAGTTCTTTTTATGAGTTATCGTGTTTACAGGCAGACATACAGTCAGATAAGTACAAATATCGCATAATAGAGAGAAAGAAAAAGAGAGAAACGCTTTTTATGTAAAATTACAATGTACAATGTTTTAATCTATGTGTCTAATTCATTTAGTTATCAGTTTCATTCTAAAAAAGTAATTTTTAAACAGTTACAGAGCTTTAATGCCCGAAGAGTGTAAATATAGCTGCAGAAGTAATTCCCTAACTTCCTGAATTTTTTTCTCTTTACAATGGTTTTCTTCTGAACAAAATTCATTTGTTAAAAAAATACCACATCGTTTTCACGCATGAATAGATAAAGTAAGCAAATAAAACTTCGCAGGTTTTGTTTGCACTAATTCAAGGAAGTTTAAGAAAACTGAAAAAAATATAGTATGCATACAAAACTTTAACGCAATTGATTGATATATACTTTTTTGAGTTATTCAAAAGATTTCAGTTCATTTATTTTTAGTATCATGTTCATTTTCACATTATACTTTTGAAAATATTACTGTAATAATACCATTATCATTGTATTGTGAAGTACACTGTAAGCACCATACATTGTATTGTGAAGTGGTAAATAATATATTTATATAGTTTCCATTGCATAAACGGAGTAATTTTCAAATCAAATTTTGAAAATGATAAGATAAATAGGCCTGCAATAACTTAGAGATTGTCTTAGGTTCGAGGTCGGAAGACAACGGGTTCGAAGGACAACGGGTTCGAGGTCAGAGGACAATGTGTTCGAGACTCAATTCCACGTATATTCGACGTATGTGTGGACACCGCACACGTTAAATCTTGTCGTAGGCTAGACGTCCTTAAGCCGGTTTGGAAGACTGGACAGTGGTTTACCTGGGTGTCACCATTTTACCATAATTTAAAGCTATGAGATTCGTGAGCCCTGATTCCAGAAAGATTAGCCAATAATTACACACATCTTCCTGTGGCGTAAAAGTTTGATATGAGAGGTACCAGCTCAAGTGTCGTCATCGTCATTTATCTATAGATAAAATATATAAAGTCCGTTCTAAAATTACCCTCTTGTAATTTCAGATTAGTCCAACAAGGGAATCAATCAACAAATATTTTCGTTTAGCCTCGAATAAGGTCACTAATCCTAACCAAACAAACCAAATGAAGCAGTTTAAAAATAATCTCAACTCTGAAGAAAATTTTTTAGTTATACGAGGTGGGATAGATTATTAGGAAGTTTCTGAAATAATCCTAACATCTTTAAATTTGGTAAAAAAAAATGCATTGCCAGATAAATATTTTTGCTTACATGGCATTTAACGATATTCTTGAGTGGAAAATCGCCGGTTGCAAATGATGACCATCTTCACTTGTGCATTGAATATCTTTAGAATATGTCCTAGCAGAGCGGCATTGATTTCGTAACATACTCTTCGCAGTTGTAACCTTTTCCAAATTTTCTGGAGTACATACCTTATGTGGATTACCAGTTGGTTTTGTTTTCATTTAGAACGAAGATTAACCCCTTAATTGGTTTGTTTTCTCAACTATCTAATTAACCCTCTGGTTCCATTGGAATAGAGGGACCTCATAATATGAGAATGCCCGAGTTCCTCTTTCAAAGATAAGGGAAATTCACCTCCCCGCTCAAAACCCACAATGACAGCTGGCACTGTCCGAATTCTAAGAAAACCCCCCTTTTCCCCCAACCCATCTGAGCGAGCCACTCTAACGAAGAAAGCGCGTGCCACGGGTGATAAATCAATCACACTTAACAAAAGGAGGTAGAAATTTCGCAGTGATATTCGGACGGTTATCGTCTTTTGCTTAAAGAGACGTTTGGGACGTTCTCGTATCGATAGAGTTAATGATACCTTCTATTTTGGGAATGCGTTGTCATTTTAATTCAGTTAACAACCTAAAGGACAGTTGAAATGTTTGTGGATTCCGCTTAATTTTTGTATCGAATTATAACGTCTGGAATGAATTTGTTTAAAGTTTAAAATTGCGGTAATTTGATGCACGTACGGCGTACGGGTGAATCAGTAGGGGTTAAGATAACGTAATATAGATTTAGGCGAGGAAATAGGTGGATTTTGAAACTGTGACGAAACTCATGCTGGAACCTAGTAATCGATTCAACATTATTCACAAAACAATTTTAAGGAAAGACATACAATTCTAACATCCATGACTGCATGACGAAGACTGAAATGCTAATGCTATGAACAAAGGAGCAGAATGTCCCCACTCGCACACTTGTCCCTCTTTGAAAAACGCTTTATTTATCTGCCTCAACCTATTTTTAAAGACATTTCGGTTCAAAAAATTATCTCGAGTTTTGTTCAATCTATTATTTTGCTTTCTGCCTGCTCATTCAAACGCAGAAAAGATATTTATTAAAAGTCATATTAGAGATTTCTTTGAAGTTATACTGTTAATTTCACGAAAAATATACTGTAATGATTCCTGGAAAAATTTCCTGAAATGCTGGATTGTATTTATCGATCCGATACTGACGTCTTTTGAAGGAAAAATAAAACAATTTTTTAAATAAACAAATTTTAAAGCAACCAAAAATAAATATAAAAGTTTTCCCTATTTCTTAAATGATTGCAAGTACTGAATTCATTTTCCTCTTTGTTATCAAATTCTTGAGTCGCAAATGGATCCAAGTGATATTAATTGTTTTCTTTAGCCAGAAATAATAAGTTAATCGTTTTGTAATTGATTTACTTTGTCGATTATTTATTTTAATTGTTCTTTATTTCCTTGCATACAAATATAAAATATAATTAATTTCTAACAAATAAGGAATTGGGTTTAAACAGTAATTGATTATAACAAATGGTTTGTCGTTCCGAATTTCAATTTATCTAAGCAATTAGAAGTTACATGCATTTGTGATTTTTGTGTAAAAGAAAAATAAGTGGTGTGCCATATTCTCATCCAATAATTGTGAAAGATGTCAAACAGTCAGCATGGAAATTAAATTTGTAACGTGTTGATAAAACTAGTTGTGCTTTGTTTGTAATCTTTTGTAAAAATATTCACAATTCTACAGTTTTTTGCTTAGAGAATTTTTAGAAAACTTTTGTAGAAGCATCAAGTCAAAGCTAAAGCTAAGTTGCGTTAGATAAAATAACTAAATCTTTAAATATATTAGAGATCTAAAATTCGAAAATAGTTTTTAGAAAAATGAAATATTTTAAAAACCATTCGTACTGAGAAGGAGAATTTTTTTTAATAATATTATTCAGATGGAAAAATGGTTTAGATGAAAACAATACGATATGTAAACTAAGCCATTATGCATATCATAAGCAAGAAAATTCTCAAACATTCATTAAAAACTATTATATTATAAACGTTATTAAAATTTCAATTCGCTTAGAAATATTCTAAGCCTTAGAGTATTTCTAAGAGATCCTCACACTTCGGCGATTTAGTTTCCATCTCCAAATTTTTGATCAAAATATTTTATTCTCCTTTAAAGTGCACTAATAAAAGCATGTTATCTTTTAAAAAATTATCTTCATTAAAAATTATTATTAACGCAGTCATTACAGACCCCCAAAATATCAAACTTCAGAAATAATTAGCGTAAAACTTAATTTTACTTCATTGAAAGACCACTACCAGAAGGACATTGCAAATTATTTACAAAAGTCCCCCCCTGGAACGCCCCTCCCTCATCCCGCCCTCAAAGGCTCCAAGTGCCAATAGTTATGGAACAGCCATTATCTCTATGACTAATGATCGGATCAAGTTCATTTTTTTATATTTTGATTGATAAACGGGCTTTTAGAAGGGTTCTCTTCTTCTTAACATTAAACTTAATTGTTTTTTTTTTATAAATTTAAGGAAATATGTGGAAAAGTAGTTATTTTACTTTGAAACTTTTGATTTTTGCTCTATATTTTTTATATGCTACATTATTATACACCCTTTCTATAAAACTCACAGTCTAACTTTTTCTATAACCACCATCCTATAAAAATTACAGCCTACAACAGTGTTTCAGAAACTATTTTTGTGCCAAGCCCTACCTAAGCCATTCTAAAATTCCCGTGCCCCCCCCATGTAACATATACGTAATTTTAATATTCAAAAATTGAATTCTTCAGTGAAAAAACTTAAATAATAAATTTTAGGAAGAAATCACTGGGAAATTGTTGAGAATCACCGTAAATAAATTTTCAAAACATATAATGGAGAACTAAAATTCAAGTACAAAATAATTTTAATGAAAGAGTTTTCTATGTTGTTTTAATTATAAGTAATTATTTATTATTAAATTTATTGAGATCCTTGCGCTTGATGCTTGTTGCAAACAGACTTTATGTTAGGTTCAGTCTCAAGTTTACCCGTTGCATTATATCCAGGCGATTTCTTTTTTCTCCATTTTCAAATTGCCCCCTATGGTGCGTGGGACACACGTTGGGAAACACTGGCCAACACCTTTTTCTATCTACCATTGTGCAGTTTTAATTATTTATTATGTTTCCTACAATAGTTTTCATTCGTTTCTATTTTAGTAGAGTTTATATTCTAAAAGAGAGTTTTTATTTTTACAGGTGTTGCTGCCTGGGCAGTGACAACAGATGTTTTGAGGATTAACCCAAGACCTCACGATAATCCCTACAACAGATATGGACACCAGGGAAAAACCAGGGTAAGATATCTTTCTTAACTCATTAATGCCCAAGCCGCATGTTTTCAATAATACAGGGTGGTAATAAATTATTGAAACCATTTCAAAAACTACCAATGTTACAACAGCGGTTTTTTTAAATGAGAGAGCAAATAAAAAAAGTTTTTTTTTTTTTTAAATCTGTAACACGGCGTTACGGCGTTCTAAATTTACTACAAAGAGATAATTCCATATTCAATGGTTACCGATCGGCACAAGTCGATGCGCGTTTTCTGGTTTCCTTTTTTAGTTTTCTTAATATCTCAAAAAATATTCATTTTTTATACTACATGCGAATCAATAAATTAAAGAGCGTAAAATTCCCTACAAATACATGGTTTCATTTTTCTTCTAGCTTTAAAAGTGTCACTGATAATGGCTCTCAAAAATGGGAGATGTCCAATAATTTACCTGGACACCTAGCTGAAGAAACTTTTTAAAATGCGCTCTCAAATAAAAAATTAACTCGTAGTTGTAGCATTATACGTTTTTTTAATTAATTTTTTGAAATGGCTCCATATAATAATAATAATTTATGACTACCCTGTATTTTTATGTAAATATTACATGTGAAAAATCAACCAGAAAAGGGGTGTCAAATTCGCGGCACGTGGGCCGCATGCTGCCTACAACGAATATTTTTACGGCCCAGGAAACATAAGAGTTTGTAACAAAATCTTTAATAAAAATTGCATAGCTTAATTTTTAGAGCTCCTAATTATGTATTACTGTTATTAACGAACCACAACATTCACCAATGACAAATTACTAGTTGTGTTAGATCGACGTACCAATTCCCCCACCACTAACAGCGAATATTTTTGGAACCGATAATAAAATAAAAAGCTTCGAAGAAAAATTTTCTTAGTTTTCTTATATATTCTCCGCAGGTACAGAATGAGTATCTAACCATATGAAAACAGAAAGTAATAGAGATCCGATGTTGTTCAGATTTGAAGGCAAAATTCAGTGAAAATGGGATGCCTGAATTTTACAAATATTTGCCATCCAGGTTTGAAAATGCTTGAAAAATGGCATTTGAAATTATTTTCGTGTTTGAAAGTAGTAATTGGTGCTAGGAATTATTTTCGATTTACATAGAAGGTAATTAGTTTCCTGTAATATCAAAAATTGCTGACGTTCACTTTGGATCAGTTTTGAAAGTAACCACTGAGGCCAAGATATCCTCCGAAGTAGGAAAGGTTTTAGCAGAGAAGAGATGTCAAGTGTCAGAAAGAAAACATTGGAATTACCGTTGTCCTTGTTCTTTTTTATACTGTATTTTCGAAATAAATCTGCGTTTCTTATTTTATTTATTTTTTTTCCGGCCCACATAAATTTAGACCTGGTTTATTTGGCCCGTGCTAGCATTTGAGTTTGACACCCCTGAACTACAAAATTACTAAAAAAAAATCCTGCCTCAAAAAGTTATGATTTAGCGCCCTCCTAAGCCTTATTTAGGAATGTAATGAAAAATGCAAAACGATACTAGCAAAACCTAAAATTATGTAAAATTCCTCACCCCGAACCCCATATTTTTACAACTGTATAATAATTGAACAGCTTATCCTTTTCTTCTTACATTGCAAAAAACTACTTTCGAGTGTGACTCGAAAATAAAAAGGCTCACGGGGGAGGGGCGCGAGTACACGGATATGAGTTGCTGCCGGATAAGTAAGCAGGAACTCGCTTCCCCTGTGGGTATAGTAATGGTGGGTCCCTACACCAGTGATATTATATTATATTGAATAATATTATTCAGTATAGTTAAATATTATTTAATATGGTATAATATTATATAGTATTATATGGCATTATCCAATATTATGAAAAAAACATTGTGCAATATTGAAAAAGTCTTACGTTTTACGCTGTTTCAATATTGGGGAAAAATATTGTACAATATTACTTTTGAGAATTTTATGATATTATACAATATTATGTGCTACTTGGGTCGGGCCGTGGCCAAGTGATTGGCTACTAGAACTCCGACCTCGGTACTCGACGGCCACAGTCATTCAGAATCGCGAATGCTAAGGCAGGGCAGGGTTATCCAGATCTTTCTGGTTACCAACCGAAAGCTTGATACTGGCTGTCATAATTGAATATAAAAGAAACGAAAACTTAAAAATGCTTTTTGAAAAAATAATTCCTGTGAGCTTAGATGCATTTTTAGAAATGCCCCTAAAAAGAGACGCTAGGCGTTAATGGGTTAATGCATGTCTCGCTCAATCAAATAATCTAAACTATTTGGTAAAGTAAAGAAATTAGTTATAATGCTTAAATGCCTTTGTGTGCCAAAGATTTCGTGATAAGTACAAAGAAATTACCAGTAGTATTAATCACTGTTTAACTCTTTTGATTACTGTAACTAATTGACTGATCTAAATCATTTGGATCATTACCGGTAATTAATTTGTTTTCAGTCTGTCGAATAATTCCGTAAGACTCAAAGAAATTCTAAGTAGGTAAACAAAAGAGTATTTAATTGTCTTAATGGTTCATAGTTCTTTCTTTTGCTGTTTCTGAATAGTTGGAAGTTTATAAATTGAGTTACTGGAAATATTCAGTATTTTTTTTTATTTCTTTATTTATTAGTTTCTAACTCTTTCTATCTTTCTGGAACATATACATAAATCTCAATCGAATATACTCTTAATAAAAGGAAATATTTTTAAATTCACATTTTTCTGGGATTATTGTGTTTGCATAATTTTTTATAAAAATTCTAATATTCATTTTCTTAAATAATAATTTGTGAATAAAAATCAGCAAGTTTAAATTCCTTTTAAATCGTAATAAAAGTTTGAATCTTTCGTAATCGTAATCTTTAATAAAAGTTTTAAATTGTTAGTAATTATTAATAAGATTATTAATATTTACTATATTTAAATTCACAAGTAAAAGTGAATTAGAAAAAAAATCGTACTGAAAGGGTTAAACATAGTGTTTGGGGGAGTTACATCAATCGATTTCATTCTTAATAAGACATAATATTTTAAAAGCTGCTTTGTTACCTAAAAAATGCATTCCATTGTTTGAAAATTTTAAAAGGGACTCGGAATGTTTACCTGTTTATTAGAAAAGTTGACACTATAAAAAGTCACCGAATTCATTCAAATTTAATATATTCGAAAACATTGGCTTTGGCAACTCTTTACGATTACTTGAACATTACTTATAAAATAGTTTCCATAAGATGAAATTGAAAACGTTCTGCTATTAAACACTCATAAACATGTATCATAAAATATAGGTATGCATTATTTCAAGATTTCTGAACATTTTCGGCCGGTATTTTGAAAAAAATATAATCATTATGTAAAGATACTATAGCGAGCAAGAGTTTGTATACTCGATGTGAATATTTTAATGGTTCTCGTGCGACTCAACAAAAATTAAAACATTAGACCTTTCATTTTATTACTATTTACATTTCCTTTTTTTTCTTGGAAATAATTTGCTTTATTCTATTTTCTGTAAGCTGTTCGTGCTATATTTTCCTCATTCTTCTTTGTTTGAGACTAATCTTGTTACTTTTCTTTAAAACTGAAACAGTTTAACAGAAGCAGATGCAGTATTATGTATCAATATTAAAATCGTTTTAATTGACAGTTGTTATCTTTGTTTCATGCTATTATTTTTTTAGCTTTTAATCTTTGCCTGTTTTTTGTTGTATTTTTGAGTGAGAAGCTTTTTTATTTATCTTTTTTAATTTCATTTTTATGGGTTTTATTTTTTTGTTTTTATCTTTTGTCTATCTATTTACAGTTTTTTTTGAGTGATAAAAGATTTTTTATTTATATTCTTTTAAATTTTATAAATTAGTTCTCAAAATATTTATGTGGTTATATATAGGAATTTCGGTTTTTTACCTAGTTTTACAATACCTTATTAACGTTTAGTTCTACAAGCCATTTGTTGTGTTTACAACAAGTTATTATTAGATCACTTAAAAACACAAAAATATTATCTACTGAAAATGTTTCTTCAAAACAGATTAAAGTTATCCACAATCTTAATAAATAAATATATTTTCTTCTAGATACAGCTCAAATGTCACATTTACTCTTTTAATAACAGCTTTATGAACTGGAATTCCGTAAAAATTTATTCTAAAATCTGCAACAGTAAACATTAATCGAAAAATTTAGAATTCTAATGAGACAGCATAAAATGGAATTCATAAACACATCGTATCCTAATTTACTTACATCTAAATATCGCTTTCGAATTAATTTCAGATTATTTCCATA
Organism: Araneus ventricosus; assembly: GCA_013235015.1. Lineage (NCBI taxonomy): Eukaryota > Metazoa > Arthropoda > Arachnida > Araneae > Araneidae > Araneus > Araneus ventricosus. The sequence goes on along the minus strand of BGPR01000048.1, from coordinate 1,840,878 downwards.
TATATTGTTATTCTCAGCCTCATAATCAAACAAAAAAGAGTGTACCTTGTTTCTTACACAACGTTATAAGGTAATGAGTAATGAATGATCTTATTGTGGGAGGAATGCTAAGAAAATTGAAGATTTCACAGCCACTATACAAAGAATCTTTCTCAACCGCAACCAAAAAACTGAAAATTAATCGAAAAGTCAGATTATAATGAGGCAAGATAAAACGGAATTCATAAACACATCATGTCCTATTTCATTTACATCTAAATATCGCTTCCGAATTCATTTCTGATTACTCACACAATTTATGTAATTCCCAGCCTCATAATCAAACAATGCGCCTCGTTTCCTACAGAACTTTAGAAACTGTTGTGAAAAGGTTAAGGAAAATTAAAACTTAACAAACACTATACCAAGAGCCTTTCGCAACCATAACCAAGAAATTAAAAATTAATCCAAAAATCATAATTATAATGACTCAAAATAAAACGGATTTCATAAACACATCATGGCTTATTTCACTTGCATCTAAATATCATTTGCGAATTAATTTCAGATTACTCACATAGTTTGTGCAATTACCGGCCTCGTAATCAAACAATACACCTTGTTTCCTACAGAAAGCTAGAAACTGATGAATGAACTTAATGTGGGAATGGCTAAGCAAACTGAAAATTTAACAGCCGCCGTACCAAGAGCCTTTCTCAACCGTAACCAAGATATTCCTTTCCAAAAATTAAAACTTAACAGACACTATACCAAGAGACCTTTCGCAACCGTAACCAATAAATTAAAAATTAATCCAAAAATCATAATTATAATGACTCAAAATAAAACGGATTTCATAAACACATCATGACCTATTTCACTTGCATCTAAATATCACTTGCGAATTAATTTCAGATTACTCACATAGTTTATGTAATTACCGGCCTCATAATCAAACAATGCACCATGTTTCCTATAGAACTTTAGAAACTAATGAATGAACTTATTGTGGGAATGCTAAGCAAATTGAAAATTTAACAGCCACCGTACCAAGAGCCTTTCTCAACCGTAACCAAGATATTCCTTTCCAATTGACTGATAGAGCAGAACGCTGGGCTAGCTTGATAAAAAAAATACCGCAAAACCCTGCTAGTGATGCCTTAAACAGCAAATATGCACTAGGATGTGCCCTCATTTTGGTCATTATTTCAAAATCGCTCCTAAGAGCTACTTTGTTGTCGTTTCTTTCGAATGGCCGCCCTTGAATATAATTGCTTTATATTCTGTTTCTCAAGAAAAAGTCTTTGTTTTAGCTAAAACAACCTCTTTTTTGTTTTTGGAAATTGATAGGTTTATTTCCATAAATATAATCTCTACGCTATAGTGTTTATAAAAAGTTAATCATATTTTTAGATTGAGGTCGGGAGAGTAAGTATATCGTAAAAGAAATATGTTTTAGGGAAGGTTAAGGAATACAGTATTGATAGCAGAAATGAATTGATGAATTAATTTCAACTTAGTAAACCGATAGAAATTTTAAAATTAAGTAGTTTCCGAGATTTTTCTTACTTACAATTTGGCTAATTGGAAGCAAACGGGATCACAATAAAAACATTGTGATACTGTTTATAACACAATATAAACATATTTAAAAATTCAAATTAAGAAAAACTGGATCTAAAAAACAGTATGGAAAGAGAAAACATCTTATAAACTAAAAAGGTCAGTAAAGATTGTTTTTAATATTAAATAGTTTCAATTAACAATACATTATTGATAAATCAATAGAAATTATTTTACTAAATAAAATAATAATAATTATAATTAAAATTTTTAATTATTTTTAAAAACAATAATATCAATAAATGAGTAATTTTAATAAGCAAGCAGCACTTTGAATACAACAGTTATGCAATGAAACTTCAAAATATAGTTTCCAACGTGTTGAAAGTTTTTTTTGAAGTGGGAAATTTATTATTGCTTTTTTGATTGAATACTTTGTACGGCAGTAAAGTTCTAGAGTGAATGAGTGTTTAAAAAAAATTGAAGGTATAAAATAAAGAGAGAAGGTACGGACTATTTAACTAATGAAAATATTTCAGAAATAACAACGTTTTCTGACAATTTTCAGTCACGACGTCGAATTAACGAAAATAAAGTCGAATTACTAATGATATTTTAAATTCTATTAAAAGGAAATTTAAGGAACCAGAGAAAAAATTGAATTACCGGACGACTTCAAGTCTGCCAAATTCCACGGTAAATTGTATACTGAAAATGTTATATAAATTATAAAAAAAATATTGTTTTTCTATGGAAAAGACATTGTTTAATAAAACAAAACACTTCTTTAAGATCAATTGATGGAAATGGGCAAATGTCTTTGATATCCGTAAGGCCTGTTTTATAAAATTCATGATTATTGTATGTTTTAAAAATAAAGCAATCAAGAATATGGTATTGTAGCATGATTAGTTAAAATCAGTATTTCTTACACTTTGGATCACAGTCTAGAGCAAAGGTTCCCAACCTGTGGTACGCGAATCCCTGGGGATACACGAAGGATTATCTGGGGGTACGCGAACTCAAAGTTGGTAGTGGCGGATACAAAAACATATAAGGAATTAAAAAAGTTACAGAATTTTGTTACCCAAAGTCAATGCTGTTGTTGTTGTTGTTTCATGTCCCCCTGGTCCAAATACTAGACCAGGTCCATGATACCATGTCCTTCTGACGGAACCACAAGTCCATGTTCCCCCTCACTCCACAGCAGCCTCGCAGAGGCGCCAATACAGTCAATGGCATGAGCAGGAGAAGCAGGACAGGAACAAGGGCAAGAGGAATAAGTCTTTTCTTTGTCGACGAATTTCAAGCTTTTGATATGGCCGCTACGAAGTCTGGCGGATCTTGTACCTTCGGACTGTAGAGACAGACCAGGACGATTTCCAGCATACCATTCGTGTGCGGTAAAGTCAGTGCTTACTATTTAATAACTATACCACTTCAAAAGTCAATTATTACAGAGTGTAGTTTTTAGCCATCTTTATAAGTTAATGCGAAATTATGAGAATACTGATTTCATTTGTTCTGGCGTCTAACTAATACTACTGTAATAATGCAGTAAAATGTAAAATAAAAAAATAAGTCCCTCAAATATTATTAATTCCAGTCATTTGACTCTTAAGTTAACCTAAGCTTTTAAGGAAAACTTCTTTGCATAGACGGATGGTTGTTGGTGGAGCGGATCTAAATGAAAGGGGTACGCGAGAATATAAAAATTAATCAAGGGGTACGCGAGAATATAAAAATTAATCAAGGGGTACGCGAGGGAATAAAGGTGGGAAACCCTGGTCTCACTAGGAATAATATTGGAATCACGAAATACGGTGCTTTATGCTTTTAAATTCTTTAAAATTTGTCACTTGAAATAATTAAGAAAATTACCTCAACTTGAAATATTTATTTATAATTTGCTTCGTAGCTATTTAAAATTGATTTTTCCTTTTATTTACTATTCGTCAGGTTTTCATTTTATTGTTTGCTTTTCAAATTTTTGGATTGTGAAAAAATTTTTTGGTCAAAAAGAGGTCTGAAGTGGAAAAAGTTCTGCGTTAAAGGATGGATAAACGACAAGAATGCTTTGGATTTTGCAAAAATTGGTCATACCTCTATGAGAAACCTACGCTGGTGAGGAGTTACGTGTTGGGACAAAACAATTTTTAGAACTTAATGTCTGCATCTGGTAAAACATTAAATCAAAATTTTTTCAAATAGTTAGTCAAAGTGACATTTGACTAATTATTGATCGAAAACTTCAAGATTTAATATTTTGTATGTTTACTTAGTTACCCAGGGATAATTTTCACATTCCATTCGTTTATTATATATACTTATACTAATTTTTTAAAAGCTTTTGGATAAGAATGTGGAAAATCTAGACCTCAGTTCGAGCAAGACAAAACACTTTAACTCCATGAGCTCTAACCCGTCTCAAACCGCCCGACAGAGGCCGGACTCAGACGGTTTCGGGCGACTGAATGAATTTTATGGGCGAAAAGTAGTTCCTTTCTTTGTTGACAATTGATCGCCCAACCTTGGGTGTCGTCATCCTGGAATTTCTGTAAAGAAAGGGAGGATTCTATTCTGTTTTCGTGAACGAAAATTTACTCCAGTTTTTGAGGTACTGGAATTCTCACTCTAGCCGGGTTCAGAGAGTTAAAATACAAATGCACTGGTTAAAAATATTAGGCCTAATTTCCAAGTGGTCTTCAGATATTCGACTTGTTCAGGATTCTGTCTGCTATTATATTTCTAAAGGAAAGAGAGAGTCGATGTTGATGAGAATATGATGATTTTGCTCATTGCTTTGATTCTTTTTCAAAACAAGACCAAATTTAAAATTCAGATATATCTTTGATCCTTTATTCGGCCTTGCAAAAGTTGATATTTTGACTTTCACACAAATGTGAGTAAGGTTCTAAAGTTTGAATAAGTTGATGATTCCAAAATTTTGATCACCATTCAATCCATTTTTAAAAGAAAATATGCTTCAGGAATCACAGTTGTCCTCATCTGTTTATTCTGCGATACGATCTTTGAAAATTATACTTATATATACGTGTGATATAAAACATGCTGTGTCATTTTAACCCTCTAAGCGCTTCTCACGTATTTTTCCGTTTCTCATATTGAGTTCAGAAGCAGATACTCATGTCCATGTGTATAATTTCTTAAACTACCATGGATAAAATATTCTTAAGATTTCAGAGACTTGACTAAATAAAGATCACAATATTTCAATAAAGATCAAAATATTTCAATAAAGATCAAAATATTTCAATAAAGATCAAAATATTCAATTTAAAAACAAATTTTCAAGACTTGAAAGTTAGTACATCAAAATAGCGAACGGTTCAGAGGGTTAATGTTGAAATCAAATGCATATTTTGGATTTCATTTCAACACTTTTAGTTAATTAAGTTAATTTATATTTAAATCCATGTATATGTTAACTATTTTTTTAATTATTCAAATAAAGCACACTACAGAGATGACTCCATTTAGAGAGTGCATGATCAAAAACATACAAAAAACACAAGCCATAAAATGAATTAAAGCACAAAGAAAAAAAAGTAACTGCAGAGAATACAACAGTTCAAAGCTCAAAACCTCATCAATTATAAAAATGTAAATACATAAATGTTTTAAAATGAAAACACGCAATTGCAAAAGCACTAAAAATACACTGAGGCTCCAAAAGTCCATGTTGCACACCGTCGCATTAAAATTATATAAAAAAAACATACATTTTTTAAAAAAATTTAGAACACCAAATCAAAAAACCATTAAAAAAGCAAGGGTCAAAAAGTCAAACACACAGAAACGCTAACATATAAAAATCCCAATATGTATAGTCAAGAATAAGAAAAGAAAAAGAAATCAGGTCATGTATTTAAAAGTTGAAAACAGTTCGATTTAAAAACAGTAGGAGACATATGATAAATGTCCAGTTCACCAGAGATCTTGTTAAAAGTCTTATAAAATTTATACAAGGAGAACCTGTAAATATAATTCAATCTAGAATACACATTAGGAAAAGAACCCTTGTTCCTCAAAGATCTGGCAGGCACAGCGAAATTTATAGCGCTCAGTATATCAGTACAATAGATCGAACCATTGATTACCTTATAAAAGAAAAGAACACAAGAAACATCTCGTCTGGAACACAAACTAGGTATATTAAACATATCACGTAGACAGGAAGAAGATATATCTTGTAAGTAAACTCCATTTTTCTTGTAAACCAAATATCGCAAGAAGTTGTTTTGAATTCTCTCAATAATTTCAATTTTATTACAGTAGTTGGGATCCCAAATAATACTACAATATTCCAGACTGGATCGTACATGAGCTTAGTATAAAACCTTCAGGGCAATTTCACTCGAAAATGCAGTGCTTTTATTCGTTAAAAAAACCCTACCATTTTATCCACGACTGTTGTTCAACGATTTCTCCACTTTCTCACAGTATAAAGAAATCCTTTATTTTCTTTATTCTCCTGGCCGTTGATAATACATAGAGCTAAAAAAATAATAAATGTAGACATGGTCTCAATAGGAAGTGGACAGTGGCGTAGATGCAGCTTTTGCTACCTAGGGCGAACTCGCAACATGCCGCCCTTCTTTTACAAGTTACCTAGGGTCAGTGGCGGCTCGTCAGCTCAGAAACAAGCAGTGCTTCAAAAGTTTTATAGACCTAAGTTGTAGGAAATTTTATGCTGATTGTTTTGGTTTATAATGCTGATACACTAAAAATTGATAGTTTTTGAGTTATAAGCAAAAAACTGGAGAATTTTTTAAAATGTTTTTTGGCTATAACTAATACTCCAACAAAAATTATTGGTGGCAAACTTCAGAATCGTAATCAGCACCCGAAAAAAACATAAAGAAGCCAAAAATTACAACTCCTCCAGAATTGGATTAAAAAACCGACTGAACTACTGAGAAAAAGCGAAAAAGAGCCAAATGAGAAAGTCCCGCCAAATGAGCTGAAAAAATGCAGCTCAAATGAATGCAATTTCAAGCAGAGAAAGGGTTCCTTTTCTCCCGCTTCGCGTTGCTCTTTGCGTTAATATCGGATCCGTAAGGAGACGCAAAACTTGATGCAGCTCTGATCTGTCTCTCTCTCTTAATTCTTGATTGTTTTTCCGTCTTCTTTTTATATTTGTTATTACTTTTTTTGCCATTTTCGTAGATCACTGAATTCTCAAAGTGGGAAAGTAAGTCAATAGGAATAAAAGCGAAAATACAATCTTTTAAAATAATTTCAGGGGGGGGGACTGTAGCTCTTATGGACGAGCAGCCACTGCCTAAGGCACATAAACCTAAAAAAATCATTTTATTAGTAACATAATTCGTTGTTTGATGCCCTCGATTTCTGCAGATAGGTTGCGAAATCGCCCGTGAACCACCCCTATTTTTTTCCACATATCGGCAACGTACTGACAAAAGGCGTAAAATACGAATGAATACGTTATTTTTATAGATACAATGATTGAGCTAGGACCACTGCTCTTTTTCGTTATAAAATTGTTTTCCTGCATATTTAATCCTGCCTTTTCGAAGTACCACCCGTGGTGACCCCCCATCCCCCTTTAGGTACGCCATTGGAAGTGGATTCAATCCTGAACCGCAACAAAAACAACGAGCCGAACAGGTTTAAGGTTAATGAAGGAACAGGGGTTAAATGTCTAACACAATTTGAAGTTCAAAATTACTTTCTTAAGTGAACCATGAATCTCAAATTATGCATATGAGATTCCATCAAAATTATATTCCCGGCAAACAAGCTGGTCATCGAAGGCGCGGCTAGTTCTCAATATATTGCAAAATACCTTCCAGGAATAATTTTTTATGGAACCCTTTATTCTGATCAGATTAGATAATCCGGGAAAAGTTACAAAGAATCACAAATTGATTGAACTACTTTTACTATTTTTCCATAAATTAATTGCGTAAGTATTGCCGTAAGGGTGTCAATAATTGTATTCTTTATTCTATGTAGGCAAATTTAATCAAGATGTCTTCCATCGTAATGCATGTCTTTTCAAAAACGAAAACTTGATCTGATATCACAAATTCTAATCATAAGAACAGCCCAGAAAAGAGTTCTTTTATAAAGATAAAAACCCTTTGATCTGGATTAAATAAGTCTCCCAAAAGTGCCGTTGTTGGTTTCATTATCTATTTATCGAAGCGTGGAGCTTGGAATTTTGCTTTTTGTGACGTGATTGATATCGATACACGCCGGTGACCGACAGAGGCACCCGACTGTGGAGAAAGTAGAAGGTGAAGATTGAACCAGTTTATTTTTGAATGTCGATGGAATTTATTCATTTTTTTTAACTCAGTAGCTAAAAAATGGTTGAGCTTGAATTCTACCGAAATCATAGGGGTAGAAAATAATGTATGTGATAGGTAAGTACAAGAAGCAAATGATTTTAAGGAAAAAAGAATTTAATGTGAACAGTCTATCAGCTACTGGAAGTTATATTTCTGATGTTTCATTGCATATCAAGGTATTTTGATTGATGACTATAGGAAAGGAAATTTTATTTTTGTAAAATGTTTGTTATACATCTTTTTCGCTATCCAGGAGTGTTCACTCAACCATTTAGTTTTATCGATTATAGTGGCTTTCCGGGAAAAGCACTTTTTATTGAATCTCAGGAGAAGTGGTTTACAGTGGTTTTACAACCATTTTGAACAGCAATTACAAAAAGTTTTACATTTGGGAGTTTACAACATAACGAATAGATTATAGAAAGAATTTATTTAAGGAAACAATAATTGCTTTATACAATATTTTTTACAATTCAAAGCGCATGTGTTACTGGCAATGTATGAAACGCCTGCATTCGATAGAATACCTAGGCATTTTATGGAATACCGGGCGTTGTCAGGCAAAGTATGAAATATGAGAATTATTATATACTTACCCTAGGCACTGTATATAATACTTAGGCATTCTATAGAATGGCAAATGCTGTTTAGACAAAGTATGAAAAAAGTTCGTGATAAGACTATTATCTAAAAGATGTGCATTCCTCAAAAATACAAATATTATTTCGAAAAAATAATAAGAGTGCCATTGAAAAACTTTTATTCAAAATACGTAAAGAGAAATGAAAGTTGTACTAAACAAAATGTATGCATTTCTTATTAAAGAAAACAAAATGAAATACGAAACGAACCTAAACGAACCTTGCATCAAAAAAAGAAATAATTTTATATGCAGGGATACGTTCACGTTTTACTTTCTCGTATACAAAGTATATAAAGAGAAAATTTGTAATCGTTAAAAAATTCGAACTCGAGATTTTTACGAATCTCCACTTTTTAGACCTCAATGAGTCCGAAAAACACAATTTTGGAATTATGTCTGTCTGTGTATCTTTGAACACGATAACTCGAAAACTATTGGAGATACAGGGATGAAATTTGGTATGTGATCTTGACACATAATTTGTAAGTTTCTATCAAATTTTGCACAAAATACGTTTATGAGAAGTCTGTCTGTCCGCGTTCATGTGAACACTATAACTTAAAAACTTGGATAGCTAGATGGATAAAATTTGGTACACAGCTTTATCATCATGAATGTAGGTCCGTAGCAAATTTTGTACCAAATCCGTCGAAGGGTTGATTGTCTGTCGGTCTGTATAATCGCATATTTTTAATCACAATAACTTCTTATCGAAATTACTTAGATAAATGAAATTTGGTATGTGGCCTTCTTGCCTTGATTGTGGATTTGTGTCCAATTTTTGTGTCAATCGATTAGAAAAAAGGTGTTCAAATTGTTTTTTTTATGGTATATACATTGTCTAGATTAAGCACAATTTTCGGTTTTTCTTTTTATTTGAGTTTGCATCTAATTCGTATCCCGCACACAATGTGTTAAATACTGATTTATAAACAAAAGGAACAGTTACTCTCACAGGAGAAATTCCAACAGAGAGCTCCAGCTATGCTGCCAATGTGGTTTCCGAGACATATTTTCAGTTACAAAACGATTCTAACTTCTTTTTCTTCCTTTTCCTAACAAGAAATATCATTGCGAAGCAGGTTGAAGAGATATTTATTGCACCTACTTCATTCTAACTATAAATATTTATGCTTTTCGAATGAAAAAATTGTTCCTGCCTTAGGAGCCTAAAAGTCTGTGAACACTATCTTCCTACAAGTGACCTACAAATGAATCAGACATGTAAAAGAAGCAGACGAAAGTTGGCTCAAAAGAGTTTCCGTTTCCGTATTTATTTACCATGAAAAAGAAAGAAAATTCGAGAGTCATGATACGGATCATCCCCTTAGGCAAGTGACCCCTTTTTCTTTTAACAGAGTCACTTCTCTGAATTCTTCGGTTAGATCCAACCGCTATTTTACGTTGATCTGGAAATGACTTTTCTTTAGGGTGAAAAAAAAATCTGTTAAAGCGTTCAATATAATTGATTATTTGCGGTCAGTTCATGACAATGACTAATTGTTGCAGTATTTTATCTGTTGATCCGTTAGAAATGCTATAATATCATAAAAACCTATTGTAAGCGATTGCAGTAAAAGTTTATGGTTGCCTTTGACTGGAATTGTTCTCTTCGTAACAGTAAGGAAGGATTACCCTATTTCTTAGAAAGAAAACCAGTAGGAAAATAGATCTTAGTGATTTGAAGTATTTTAGCAAAATTTCTAGCAATGGCTCATTTTTTGTTTCCTTTCTGTCTTTTTCCTTTTCCGCTTCTTTTTTTCCCAAGGAAGACGTTTTCAACTTTTAAACTAGATTGTTGAAGTTTCTAATTATGATTGCTCAATTATTTGATAGCCTGATTCGAAAATAATATTTATGAATAGGTGTAATGACATCACGCAACAATGAGGCTTATATGTTGAATTAAGTCGGATTAAATTAATTTCTATTAAAAATTTCTACTTAAGTGTAATTCTATTATGAAAAAACGAAGGTAATGTTGTTACAATCCTGGTTTTTTCAGTAACCTAAAATCCTAAAGAACAAAGACGTACAATAGAATTGACCGACGCTTTAAGATAATTATAGAATTTTTAAAACTGAAAACTGTAATTAAATAATTAGTAAAAAGTAATTTAAAATACAAAAATCGTGTGTGCCCACACTGAAACACCTGAAGGGTCTGCAAAGCTCTTAGAATGACATGAAATATTATTTTAAAAACAGAAAACATCATTTAACTAAGAGGTAAAAGACATTATTTTGACGAAGGGTTCGCTAAAGCGAAAAAAAGGTGTTTGTAGTTGTAATTAAAAATGTGAGCAACTTTGAAAGATATTTATCGAAAGGAAATTGAGAATCTGATTGTGTGAATGCTTCCTTTTGTAATTCTGATTATTCCTTAAATAATTCAGTTTCAATAATATCCTAAAAAGCAATAACAAGGAAAAATAAAAATTTTAATTAGATCTCTGCAACGTAATGATTGCGTTTTTACATTGGAAACAAGAATTAAAAAAAGAAATAACTTTTTTTATCTAATGCTAATTATCATTACAAAGTATGACATTGAAAAACATTAGATAAAAAGAAAGTGCGTGCATAAAATGCAGAATATCTTACAAAACAAAAAGAACAACAATCGTTCATCTGAACACTGTTGCAGGTCTCTGTATTCTTTAATTCTTTTAGCACGGATCGTTAAATATTGAGCGATAAATCATCATATCCTTTAACGAATTGTAGACATCCCATTAAACGCAATGAATTGGGGCATCCAATGACAGTGACCGTCAAATCCAGATGATTCTTTCTTCTTATTTTTTTTTTATCACATTTGATGCTATTCTAAATATGGTTCAGTCGTATGTGGAGTTTTTTTTTATCGCAGTTGTTGATTCCCTTACTCGGATTGCATTTTTTCTTTGTTAAGATAGAACTTTTGAAACAAAATTAATTTTAAATTTTAAAAAATCGAGACTGTCTGGCACGTTTTTATGCCCAGAAAACATTTTAAAAATTCCCTTCTTACATTTTGTATTTTGTTCTAATACAAGTGTCTATTAAATTCGTGGGTAATAAAAATAATTATAACTTTGTAAATTCATAAAACCTCTTTTGTTCATTGATAAAAGGACCGCTCCAATATGTTCAGTTAAGTTACTTTTATTTCCCTTTATGAAGCAACCGAGGGCTATTTTGGGACGGACCTAGTAATTTTGAACCTCGGTCAGATGACGAGGACGACACCTGAGCTGGCACCCCCTCGCCAAACTTCCACACCACATTAGTGGGAGGACGTTCGACCTCCTAGGTCTTATTTAACGTACAACAGGCCCACATACACGACAGATCTTCAGTGAAATCTGGTTTCGAACCTAGAACCATCTGACCCCGAAGCCGCCACTCCAAAAGGTCATTCTCATGAGACATTTTTTTCCCACAGCCATCACTCTATATTTAATCAATCATACCTGGCACCGACTCGCACCTTTACCGCCACATTAGCATGAAGTCCCAGCTACAATCAGCACCACATCTCACCTAATGTTTGTAGATAGACTTAACTCCATCAGAAGGGTTAGCTTCAAGGTGACACAGTGCAAACAACCACAGGAATAAAAATGCAAATTCAGAACAATAATATGTTTAATGAAACAACAGTTAAATTAAAAATATAAATTATATTACTACATCATATGGCCACGCGTGTGGTGAGATGATAACAAACCAGCGGGAGTGTTGTCCTCTAAACTTTCTCGTATACTCCTAACACATGTAGAGAAAAAAATAAGATAAAGGCAGTAAAACGAACAAGAACCCCCTAACGCAGTGGAGAAAAAAAATAAGTGAAACGTCATACCACGATTTCCGGAGGTCGTCCAACGCGGAAGTGGATTAGAAGCCGGAGTGATTACCATAGGGTTGGGTGTAAGATAAAGAAAACGAAATTTGCAATTTGAGCGCCTTTTTTTAACCGATTGACACAAAAATTGGACACAAATCTACCATTAAGGCAAGAAGACCACATACTAAATTTCATTTATCAAACTAATTTTTAAAAGAAGTTATTGTGTTCAAAAGTACGCGATCATACATACATACAGACAGTCAATCCCTTTAAGGATTTGATCCAAAATTTGATACAAATCTACATTCCTGATGATAAAGTTTACCAAATTTTATCCATCTAGCTAGTTCAGTTTGTGAGTTATCGCGTTCACATTAACACGGACATACAGACAGACAGACTTCCCGTGGACGGATTTTGTCCAAAATTTGATAGATACCTGAAAATTAGGTGTAAAGACTACATACCAAATTTCATCCCTGTAGCTTTAATAGTTTTCGAGTTATCGTCTTCACAGACAGACATAATTCCAAAATTGTGTTTTTTGCACTCAGGGAGGTCTAAAACGTGGAGATTCGTCAAAATCTCGAGTTCGAATTTTTTGACGATTACTATACTCTATCTTAGTATACTTCGTATACGAGAAAGTGAAAATTGAGAGAATGATCAGGTGGAACATGGCCTTTAAATAGTGCAGCAGCCTCCTCACCATTGGTCAAGGGATGACATCACAAAAAAGGGCGGGGTAGACGCGCATGCAAATACAGCTAACAACACAGCTGGTGATGATGCCACAAGAACGACACCTGAAGCGACAGCTCCTTTCCAAACTTTTGCGCTACACCAACGGGAGGTCATTTGACCCCCGACAGATTTGGCGTGCACCAGACCCCCTTGCACGGTCTCTTGTTGATGGAATCGTGTTTAAAACCTGGAACCCTCCGGACCCAAAGCCTAGACCTTATCACCAGGTCACTTCGGCCCAATAACCTTCTAACAGCTACTTTTACATTGTACACGAACTTAGTGTGCACACTTGTGTAATTTTTAAAACTTTTTTTTCCATTTGTAAAAATTTTCCGATTTAATTGGCGGAATAAAGTGCTGAATATTTCTGGGAAGCTTCAGATTTCAATTCAAGATAAATATTATCTTAATTCATTCTTTATTTTAGTCTTCTCCGCTACTAATGAAACCGAATGCGCGTGTTTATTTGTCGGGATTCTTACCATCTTTTTTGCATTTATAAGTTGTAAGTTGGCAACTGTCTGTTGAATCCTCTCCTGACATTATTATATTAGTTTTGGAGGAAGAAATTGTGTAAAATTTTTTTGAAACATAGTTTATGCATTTATAGCTACGAGTTTATGTTTGTCATTTGAAAGGAGTTTCACTACATCACGCTATAATTGTTAGTGAGTACAAAGCAATCAATTTATATAAGAATTTAGCGATTGCTTGCATTTAACAGTTATAAAAAATATCTGATTCGAAGTTCAAAATGTAATATGTTTGTTGGCGCTGCGATAACCTCAGAACCTTATTGAAAGAAACCGATTTTAACAATATACAGGGTGTCCAAGAATTGTGGACACATTTAAAAAATTAATAAAAAAAATCTAATAATGTTACAACTATGTTTTTTTTTTAATGAGAGCGCATTTCAAAAAGTTTTACTTTAAAGTTTTAAGCGACAGAATCTTTAAGATAGATTTACTTTAAAGTTTTCGCACAAACTCTTGCAGCTATTGAATAAAAGATAATATGCTGTGTGTGCTCCAATTACTTTGAGAAAGCATCATAATATAAGTATGAGAGTAAGCCACTATTAAAAAAATCATAAATAAACATTCGTTTTTCTTCGTTTTCTTTTTGCGTGTTTATGGTTATTTGAGGATGTATTTGTAAGGACATTTCACGCTGCTCGATTTTTTTTCGTTGCTGAATTGAAAAGCATTATCCATTTTTAGCTTATTACCTTCGCTATATATTTGTGCTTGCTAATAATTAAATTGTAATTGTGCTTGCTAATAATTAAATTGTAATTGTACTTGCTAATATTTAAATTTTAATTGTGCTTGCTAATAATTACAATTTCTCATCATTAACTGTAAATATTTTTTGAATATTTATTGCAGCATACAATAGTATAAATTCCACATTTTCTTGCAATTTTTAATAATTTAAGCTGTGTGTCTGCGATTTTTTGGGATCAGATTTTTTTTTAGAGAAACTGAACAATCTTCTTCTGACGACTTTTTTTCGCTTCCACATCTTAACGAAGACTGCATTTTTTTTTTATTTAACAAGTATTTTTTTTATTGTAGCAGGGCAGATAAATAATAAATAACTGATATTTCTATGTGTTCTCAAGCGAAAAGTACACTCAAATATTTTCAAACGAGCAAAGTTATTTTATTAATTTTATCTAGTAAATAACCGTAACAGAAATAAGTTAAACATTTTAATATACATACGATGATTCTGCCTAAGATTAAATAGTTTGAATAAGTTTGTGAATAATTATAATGCATAGGAATGTTTGCAAGATATATAAATGTATATTTGTATATACTTCCAATTGGAAAAATGCCTTAAATGGCGTAAAGAATTATATTTTATGTTGTTTAAGTTAATAAATGTATTGCTTAAAAACTATGAAGACTAAAATTGTATACGGTCGCCCAGACCTATCAATGCATTTAGTAAAATATTTTAAGCACACTAACATTTCAAACAAAAAGAGTTCCAGTCTTCTGCAACTAAAACTGATCGAGTTATGAAGCTTTGAATTTCATTATTTTTAGACAATCAGAAGCCACCACTTTCTCAAATCTTTCGATGATTGGTGGATCTTCCTCAAGGCGCCCATTGAAATGGTCTAAAATCGTCAAACGTATTGACATTCAACTCTTCAATGACTTCATAACTTGGTCAATTTTAATAACAGAGGAGTGGAACTTGTTCTGTTTAAATTGTTAGTTCGTCAAAAAATATTTTACTAATTATGATTCACAGAAGGCTGTATAAAAATTTAGATTTCGCATTTGTTTAGAAATGAATTTATTGACTCAAACAACATAAAATATAATTATTTGCTTTATTTAGAGAATTTTACCCATTGGAAGTATATGCCTATTTCTAAAAGCTAAGAAATAGACTATTGGCTCACGATTAGAGTGGATACCCTGAATATTTGCATGTGTGCGTTGTTTATATTTGTAATTCTAGATGACGTATTAAAATGACATAATTTGGTCATTTTATATTTGTGAGACATAATATACCGGGTGCGTCATAAATTCGTGCAAACTTCAAAAATTCATAATAAAAGAAGTAATGCTCGGAAATAATTTCGGTTTGCGCGAATATGATCAGAGAGACATTGGATATTTTTTCCATGTATAAAAAAATGATTCCAAAAGTAACCGAAAGAGGGCGCTCACACGTCATACTGAGACGTTTCATGCAAATCAGGCTAGCAATAAACACCTGGCTGGAAATGGATTCGTCATTCGATCCTGGCAGCATGCTATCGTTACCAGATCGAGCGTCGGTGGTAAAACTTTTCTACAAGAATGATGAATCCACATTTATTGCATTGCGAAAATTTCGCTCGCAGAAAGGACTGAAGGCGCAAAAAAGCCCAATTTCATTGAATGGGATACTGAATTTAAGAGTCATTTTTTTAATACATGGGGGAAAAGTCCAATGTCCCTCTGATCATATTCGCGCAAACCGAAATTTTTTCCGAGCATTACTTCTTTTATCATGAATTTTTGTAGTTTGCCCGCATTTATGACGCACCCGGTATATTGCATCCATAATTTTGCCATAGCTATTCGATGATCGTTAAAATTATCCCATTTTAATGAAACCGCAACAATCCTATGATCCCAAACGCAACCGCTTCATCGAACCAGGAAATCTGCAAACCATTTGTCAGAATGACGTCATCCACCAGCGACCGTTCTTCACACCGACACGCATTTTCATCATCGTAATTGTCAATTCTAAGTCGGGTGGTACGGTAATAAACTCATTACGTGATCGTAATAACTCACGGGGATAACATAAAAAAAGTGGAACGCCCTTTGGTTGCCTCGAGGGCACTGGACTTGAGAGCAGAGAAGTGGAAGAAAGCGATTCATTCGGAAGGGTTTCACTTTTCACATGTATCAGCTTATTAGCTTGTAATGTAATTCTAAATAGTTTGTGGATTGCGTAACTATGACTGGAGGGTGACTGACTTTTGTAACATAACGTTTCCACGAAACTGGAGTAGGGTTTCGAAAAGGAATAAAGCCGGTCATTCACTTGAAGTACAGCCGTGCCGCTTGTCCTAAGCCCGGTTTTTTTCCCACCCATTTTAATCGAAAAATACAGGCACATCATTCACTTGTATTTAAAAGGACACTAACTCTGAACGAAGATAGGGGGAGCGATCTTCTTTTCCTCTCTACAGCTGCTTGTCAATCGCTCTTCGATTTCCCCCAGTCAGCAGATTTTAATTTATGCTACCCTCAAAGCGAGGTTTCAGTCTACGCAAGGCATTGTTCTTTTCGCTAGTCTCTTTCATGGTCCCTCTGTAGAGAGACTTTAAACTCCAGCGTTCTCACTCCGATTTCAGTCCAGATGGAATTCCAACCACCACAAGCCATTTGGCTGATTTCAATAGATTTTGATGGATTTTTCATTCTCGCATTCCAAAATATCTCTTTTATCTGTGAAGTGAATGGCAGGCTTAAGGATTACTTCTGTAGAGGTGCGCGATTCAAACCTAATTTGAAGGGTGGGAATGCACATCTCAATAAGACAGTTCAATTCTTTTAGAATTCAAATTAATTAAAAAGCAAGCTCAGTTTTAACGTTTATTGGCAGTAACTTCTGAAAACATTATCGCTCAAAAGGGATTTTCGTAATGCCTTAAATTTAAAAAAATATATCAATTCAATGACATCGGTTTGATTACCGTGCAAAATTTTCCATTAATTCTGAAAAAAATTAAAAATATTTTTTTATAATTTATAACATTGTTGTAATTAAATTTATATAATTTTCAATGTTTCCTCAAGTATTTAATCGTGTGTTTCTCTTACATCGTGAAAATATAAAGTAGGAAGATAACTGCTTATTTTTAGCGTATTAGGTAGATTTCATTGTAAAGCAAGTTTTATTGAAATTTTGATGTCTTTTTCGTTAGTTTTGAAGCAATTACAGTTCATGTTTTACTTCAGAAGCAAGCAATGATGGAAACTTTTTATGGATTGTCGTTTTCTAAACATTGCTCTTCTTTCTTGCAATACAATTTGTTGTGTAATAATATATTATTACTCTGCTAGCTTGAAGTTTACATTTATTACGGTAGTGCAAAGAATTATTTTTATTGATTCAATCCTCTAAGATATTAGGTAAATTATTAAACATAGAAGATTTGTGCCCGTCTAGGACTGGCTTTTAGCCCGCAAACAATATCCGAGATCTGATTGTCAAAGACTTACTAACAAAAGTTGTAGTAGAAAATCTCATACACAATGGCGGAGTGCTTTAGAAATGAAAAAATTATAATGCTTCAGAAGCAAGCAATGATGGAAACTTTTTATGGATTGTAGATTTCTAAACACTGCTCTTCTTTCTTGCAATACAATTTGCTGTGTAATAATATATTACTCTGCTAGCTTGAAGTTTATATTTATTACGGTAGTGCAAAGAATTATTTTTATTGATTCAATCCTCTAAGATATCAGGTAAATTATTAAACACTAGAAGATTTGTGCCCGTCTAAAACTGGCTTTTAGCCCGCAAACAATATCCGAGATCTGATTGTCAAAGACTTACTAACAAAAGCTGTAGTAGAAAATCTCATACACAATGGCGGAATGCTTTAGAAATGAAAAAAATTATAATAAAAAAAGGAAACCGATGAAGTCAGCATATTTATGCGTAAGAAAAAGCTGTCTGGGTTTTCTGAAGCCATAACTGAGCCATAATAGATACAGAAAATAAACAAATGAAAAAGATGCTGAAGATTTTGTAAAATAAATAACTCCTATTTGATATCCGCATCTATGAAGCAACATAAAATAAAAAAAAGAAACTACTTAACTTATACCGAAAAAAATGTGTAAAATAGCAATTACGTCCGTCTGCTGGATAAGTTCAAGATCCTATAATTTAGAAAAAATATTCTTATTTTCTAAACACACAGAGAAAAAAGCAAACGCAAAATAAGCGTACAAAAAATGCTAAAAGATTATATTAGGAGAAAAAATTAATACTGATATAATTCTTATTTGATATTAAATCTGCATCAATGAATACACATAAAATAAAAAGAAGAAAAGAAACTGCTAAAATCAGCTAAAAAACCTATCATAATTCCTATTTGATATTAAATCATCACAAAAAAAATCAAAACAGTGTGTATGCTAATTTGTAGACAGGCTGTCTGGTTTGAATCTCTGGCACGTAGGCATACCACAAACCACGTGAGCGTTACTCAAAAATTTGGGCTAATATAATATAAATATTCGGTAGTGCGCGCGAAACACGACGCTGAATGATTTTACTTAATATTTTTATTATTTATGAGCACGTGCCAATTTAGCAAGCACGTTATTAGATTCTTTGAATTTCCATTACTTTTAAACTACCAGTTTTGTATTAAAGTTCAAATTTAAGATGATATTTCAAACTTGTAATTAGGAAGATGCACGAGCATGAACAAAACAGGTCTCTAAAATATTACAAATTAAATTCTTTCGCAATTTGAAGTAAAAAATACTTTGGTGGGCAAAGTGGCTTAAGGTTAAAGACTGACGACTTGGTGAAAGGCTAGTGAAATATTTTACTGAAACATAACCAATACCATTTGCAAACAAACGAGTCACGAAAGGTAGCTAGTATATAATAAAACAGTTATTAAAAGAGCCTATAATAGCAAACAAGCTCTTCGCCAAAGGCAGTTAGCATATAATAATACAGTTAAAGTTATATAGAGCCTACAATAGCAAATAAGTTGGCCGCTAACATATATTTCTACAATTATAACGAGGCTATAATAGCTGGAGGATAGTCTACGGGCGTGGCCTACGTCTATTTATGCTTCCCATCATAGAAAACAAAACTTAGATTATTTGTAAAAAATCCCTCTCCATATGAAAGAATTTTTACATTTTCTGAAATGTTCCCTCTTACCTAAATGTGAATCATAGTTATCACCCTTAATGATACTATGATTCATATTTATTAGTGAGTTTCTATTAGCAAGTTTCTGGATGGTTGGTTGGTTGGTTGTTTGGGGTTTAATGGCGCAAGAGCCATTTTTGGCTAAACTGCGCCAATCAAATGTTAAATATCAACACAGTGATACTAAAAATTTTAAAATTATCAAGTTTCTGGAAATTCTTGTGCTATCAGTATAAGTAAGAAACAGCAAAGACTGCCTCCAGCGAAAGCAATTCTCCAGGGAAAAATGATATACATTTATAAACCGTTGCACATTCGCTCAAGTGAATCATAGCTATCATTTTTAATAATATTATGATTCATATTTATTACAGAGCTTCTATTATCAAGTTTCTGGAAATTCCGGTACAATCTGTGTAAGTAAGAAATAGCAAAAACTGCCTCAAGAGAAAACAATTTCTCCCGGGGAAAATGATGCACATTTATAAACCGTTGATGATTCGTGATCTTCTTAACAATTGGTCCGTTATCAATATTAAGCAGATAAATAACTATACCGTGAGAACAAGTACTATTAAAAGAAAATACCCGATGCACAGATTCTAAAAGCAAGATACTTTTATTTCAACAAGCACTATTTTCTCATAGTTGAATCGTTGACAGAAAATTAAGTTCAATTATGATTCGAAAGTTGATGTAAGGAAGCAGCGATGCGCAGTGAGTGATGTCAATCTTCTTAGTTTAAATTGCCGTTCATTACGAGATTAACGTCGTTCTGGAACCGGAATAACAAGGCTGAAGAACATTAACCTATCCATTCCGTAATGCGTCCCGTTTAGATAATCTTATTTTAGGTTTGGTACACTTTTTTTTGTTTCATGATGTCTACCGATTTGACAATGAAATTTCTTGTTAATAATCTCTCTTTAGATATATTAAATTGACCTGTCAAACATAGATGGCGTTATAAGCCAGGTAATCGTTCCAAATTCTTTCCGATAAATATTTATAAGTGAATTCCATTTATTGAAAAATACAAGAGTTATGTTTTTCCTTTGCAAAAGTTATTATCATTTTTTAACATTTCCATTTTAAGACATAAATCAGTTTCAAAATTAAGACAATTAAAATAGGCAATATTTAGAAAGCAAAGAGTCTCCAAATCACAGCTCAAAGACGTAACACCTCTTTCTGCGCATTTCTGGCGTATAGAAAGAGTTCTACGAAACTAAGCAATTCATTTAACTCTTTCATATGATTAAACTTTTTATACATATTTCATTGCACAGAATATCAATATTTGATATTAAAAACAAAATTCTTTTCAAATATACTGCTTATGTAACATAATAATAGTAGCAGTTGACGAATTTAATTTGTCCCATAATAATGGTAGCGAAAGAAAATAAACATAGAACGCAACATTTTTTTATAAAAACTAGATTAAATTAAACAATAAATTAAAAATATTATTCCTCATTTTTATTTTGATTGTTCAGATAGTTCCTGGATTTTTCAGTAATTTCGTTACTGCATTTTAAACTTGTAGGTAGGATCCCTTAGCTGCGAAGCTTTGCTTTCCCTATATGCGTGAGCTTAATGAACTGGACAATCCCAACTCGTTTTTTGCTTGAAAACTCTCTCTTTTTCATCTTACTTTTACAATGGGTTGATATTCAACTGAAATAAAACAATTGATTTCGGTCAGCGGATGAAATTAGATAAATAGTTGTAAATCGTAATAATTAGGTTATCCTAAAAATTGAAAGATGTTTCAAAACAAATGGCAGATGTCATTAAACATTGATTTTGATTGAAGACATCGCAATTTTGCGCTACAACGTAACTTACAGTTGCATTAGCCAATAATTCCCGTTTAAATATTCACTAACTACTATTATTATGGGACAGAGGTAGTATTTAAAATACATCAGCATTATTTAAATGGGAGCAATGATACACCCCGTAGCTTTAATCATATTGCCATTTTTAGTTGTTCTGTAAATAAAAGTTATCCGTTTAGAAAAATGCTAAAATTCTGCTTAAAAAATGTATAAACACCTTAAAAATTACTGGGAGCTGGGAAAATTGTTGACGATATAAAGGTATGACGGTATTATTAATATGTCTAAATGGTTTAATTACCTACCATTCGTGTTTTTCCTCCTTCTGTTTTGTCTTTTAGAATACAGATGGCGCCCTGGTTCTAGTTTTTCTTTTTTTTTAAAAAAAGGATGATTACTTATTTTGGCGGAAAGTTCGCGATGGTTTGTGATAACGTGAGGACATTTTTTCTCTCTTATAAGCGTGGGCTAAGTTTATTTTTATGAAGGCTGTTTTTTCAGCCCGAAGGCTAATAATATTTTAAAGCAATCTTATTAGCGTTTTTATGTTTGTGTTTGGTTTTCCTTTTTCTTTTAAAATAATGCTTTTTAGATGGTACTGATCTCCTCCGTCTTTTGTCGGGAAATTTCGGGCTAAGAGAAGCTATTTTTGGCGTAATGCAAGCTTCACAGAAAAATTTCCCAAATATTTTGAATCCATTTCGAATAAAATCCTTAGCCCTTGATAAAATGGACTAGAATGGATTACTTATTTGTTTAATTCGATTCTCTCAGAGTATTTATCTTAGTTTTTTACTTTCTTTGAATGATTTTAATTTCCGTTGACGGTATAACATGTTCTGTTGACCGTGTCCAGGAGTTATTTCTCTCAAAGAATACTTCATGTTTAATTATATAGCATTGCACTTAAATGATTTCCCTTTCTATTCACTGTTGTATTGCATATTGAAACCGATTATCACACCCATTCATCTCGCATATTTTCTAAATGTTACAGAATACAATTAAATATTTCGTTAAAAATTCATTATTCTCTTTTCAAACCTTTTCCTTTCTAGATAGGATAAAATAAAACAATTTTAATTAGAAAATTCCTTTCCATGTTGTCACTCTTAAAATATTAAAATTGTTTGAAGAATGATTGAAAGCTATAGGAGAAGAAACGTTACAGAATAAATACTTAATTCGGCTGTAAAAATGTATAAATTGAGCAGAATAAAAATTCGTGTGGACAACACAAGTTAAAGCATATTGTTATGTTAGCTATTCAGCCCTTTTTAAAATTTTTACGTTAGAGCTAAAAACAAATGAATAATGTAGTTCGTAATTAATTTGCTAGTTTCAAATATTGTTTAAAATTCAAATACGAGTTTCGTGAAAAGTTTTCTAAAAACTCGTGAAAATCTTTTAACTTTTTTAGAGTTTTTAAAGTGTTGAAAATCTGATAAACAATTTAATCCGAATATGCTTTTACTATACTTATGAAAGGGTTTTTGTCCTTTTTTTTTGAATAAATTTTCATTGCAGGAAAAAAGCACTCAAGTATAAGATATTATTAAATTCAAACGATATAACATAATTTGGAGATTTTAAGTGCTTCTGGAAAACTTTTAATTTAATTGGTTCTCGATTTTTTTTTTTTTGGAATTTCGAAAACAAAATTTTTTTATTACACTGTTAAGATGTTGAACACCTTGTTGTTTGGAAAATTAAAATAGAGATCTATAATGAAATACAGCTCTTAATATTCTTAAAGAATTGTGAAGGGCTATTTGCGATGTATAAAGGGAATAAGAAAAATATATTAGCAAAATACCGAAAGCAAATTTCTGTAAAGCCAAAAATATAATTCAACTTTCGTTGTGCATTTTTTTAAAAATTATTAACTAATTTCGATTTTCCCATTTTCCGTTTACTTATATAGTTTAGTGATGCACATTAACTTTTCATCATGTCAAGAGTCATAGTGCAGAAGTCTATTGAATCCGAATTAATTGTTCCCAAATATTTTGATTATCCGAAATTTATTCAGGCGTTGAGTCCCTTTCAAATACCCAAACAGTTCTGTAGTGTAGTGGACATAAATGCTTGAACGAGCACCAATTAGTATTTGCTGAAAACATACAAGTGATGATGAGATATAACCATGAAGTCATCAATAATACAAAAAAATGAAGAAATTATACCAGTCATTTTGTAAGTTTATAAGGGTGATAAAAACGTTAACAAATGCTTCACTTCATAATCAAAGAAACACACATCATTGTTTCAAAAGAAGTTTCCCATGATTATTTCTATCAGTTCTTTTCAATAGTCAGTTCTAAGCCAATTAATACCAAATTATATCCTGTTTTTAAGAAGTGGCGTTTGAAATATGTTCACATCATTGTATCAAAAGTGGTTTTCAAAAGCCATTTCCATCGATACGACCTCCCCCCCTTAATTTAAAAGAAAAAAGATTGGCACTGAGAACTATTATAAATGCCTTGAATTATTTAACTGAAAATGCAGTCCCTGTTTCTTTTCAATGCACTCCTGTCTTTTTTCAAAAACAATGTTTTTAAATTCATCTTCAGTTTAATAAGATTTTTAGTTAAATGATGCTAGATTAAGGGTCCTTTTGTGTAATTAAAGCTTATCGTACCCCAAAATTCGTTAGTTCCACAGTTAGAGAAGTAGAATTAATGGAATAATGCTACACTTATCAGACGAACCATTGCACACATGATAAGAGCTATTATTATGGTGAGAAGAAAATGAATTGAACAAATAATTTTCGAAGGCATTATCACACTACAACAAAAAATAAGTGTTTTTTATTTCAAAATTTGAAAGAATTCCTTGAAATTTCTCAGAGGAATAGTTTAGTTTAGATTTAGGTATATTAACGTCCCGTTTTGAAGCAACACGGGGGCTATTTTGTGACGGACCTCGTAATTTTGAGCTGGCACCCCCTCTCCAAATTTCCACGCCACACCAACGGGAGGACGTTTGGCCACTACGTATGATTTAGCGTGCAACAGATCCCATACACGGAGGATCTTCAGTGGAATCGGGTTTCGAACCTGGAACCCTCCGGTCCCAAAGCCGATACCTCACCACTAGGCCACCGCGGCCTCTTCTCAGAGGAATAATCTAGCTTTATAAAATAGTTCTTTGCATATATGTTTTATAAATGATGTAAAAGGTTTCAAAAGTGTCATAAAACGAAAAGCATAGATCGTCACTTGACGTATTTATATTGACCTACAAAAAAAAACCCACAAACGGGTTTAATACCAAAAATAAAGTATTAACGGAATTTTTGATAAATTTATATTGCCGAAACCATGATAAAGTTCTATGTATTTGTCATGCCGTGTCAAACATTTGGTATTGGAGGAAATTATGTTATAAGAAACATGACAGAATTTTTCACAACGATAAAAAAATTTTCTGTGAGACATCAAGTGTCATAATATGACGGTTTATAAAAGTAGGAAACAAAATAATGTAGGATTTATATACAATGATAAAAGCTAACGGCCTGTAAAAAATCTTCAGGGAAACATCAAACGTCATAACACTAGATATGATAGTTTATAAAAGTAAAAACAGTAATAAAGTGTGTTTTATATTCTATGATAAAAACCAACAGCTTCTAAATGTTTTAAAATGTATAGATAGGAAGATTCTCTTACCTAGTCCTGTATGTTTGTGGCAGCGAATTAAAGAAAAGCACACTCGATAAAATTGAAATGCAGGGGATTCACTTAAAGTATGAATCTCTGTGAAATTAAATTAGCATGCAGTGTTTTAACTCCAACAAAAGATTTTTGTGGATGAAATAATTGTTGCCGATGATAGTTCGAGTCAGTTTCACATCGAAAACTCGTTTGGGGTTGTTCGATGCTTCAGGTTGGTATTATTTGTAGCAACATTAAACAGCCGTTAGACAGATATTAATTACAAGTACTATATTCTATGCTAAGCTGTTGATTTCATTTGAAGATACATTGTGTTTTAACAGAATAAGTCATACACACAAAAATAAATAATTAAAATGGAAATTCTCCCACAAAGTTCTGTATGTTTGGCGAGTATGAATGAAAACAACACACACATAAACTCGACAAGATTTAAATGCAGGGGACTAAATTAAATTATGGATTATTGTGGAATTTGGAAAACAGTGCTCTCTAAACAACAAAAGATTTTTGTGAGTCAAACTAGTGTGACCGATTCGAATCCGAATTAATTTTATATCAACAACTGGTACGGAGATATTCTATATTTCAGACTGGTATTATTTTCACAGTCGGTAGACATATATTAATTACAAGGCTTGTATTCTACGCTAGGTTTGTGATCTCAGACAAAGATACTTCGTGTTTTTAATTAGAATAAGTCATACACACAAAAATAAATCATTAAAATGCAATTTTATTGCTGGATGATAATTAGTATACAAGATATAACAGTAAAAACCAACATCTTAATCACTAAATTGAATATAATCACACCTTGCCTTTCGAACTAACTGAGAAAATAACTTTATTTTGCGATGGAATAGATAGAGAGAGTAATAAGAAAGTGATGCAAATGAAAATATAACTAATCGCAGATGATTGCGTCAATGGAAATATCAAATTGAATGTGATCGAACCTTGCCTCTTGAACTAATTGAGAAACCGAATTTTCCTTTTTTACGATAGAAGAGAGAATAATAAATGAGAAAGTGCTGAAAAAGAAAGTTTAATTAATCACATATGATTGCATCCATGACGAATATCAAAGTAATTGAAATTTTTTTGACATGACAGATGACTGCACAAATGATCAATATCAAATTGAATTTGATTCCACTTCAAACTGAATATGATCGCGTCTTGCCTCTCGAACTAATTGAGAAAACAAACTTTCTTTTTTTTACGATGGTAGAGAGAGTAATAATTGAGAAAGTGCTGCAAATGAAAGTTTAATTAATCACATACGATTGCATCCATGACGAATATTAGAGTAATTGAAATTTTTTTGACATGACACTCTAATGTGTCAATGACTTTTCACAGGGTCAAAAGTCACTTTTCATGCATCATTCTCATTATCAGTTTTACTCATGCATGGTAAAACACCGATAAAAAAAGAAATCAACACAAGTGAAATTTATATTCTCTATTTAGGGTTCATTTATTTCAACCACAGGTTTATTCATTTATCACCTTGATTTTCTTGAAAATAATAGCCAGGAAAGCTGTTATATCGACGTAAACATCATTAAAATGTCATCAGCAATCCAAATAAACCATGAACATTATTTATTTGCTTGTTTGAACGGCTTCTTTTATTATTATTTGTTTATTTACCTTCTATTTTGGGGTATGTTTGGAGATATCAAAATTAGGTCATTCATCTACACATAACCGTGAAATCGAAAATGCATGTTATTTTATTTCAGGTCGACCACTTCATTAAAAAAATTCTGGTTCAACTCCCACAGTGTGACAAATGTGTAAACTGAAATGCTGATTGAACCGAATGTTCCGGGATTGCTCCGTAAGGATAAATTCATAGAATCTCCACTTCGTTCTGAACAATGCATATCAAGACTTTCCTTTAAGGCGGCGTTTAATTATTGCATGAAAATATTAATTATTGTTTAATTATTTCAAAGTGATAAAATGTGTTAAAGGCTTTCTGTAGCATCATTGTGTGCCAGTTGCGTAGCGACCCGGGGGGGGGGGGCAAGGTGATAAATTCTAAGATTCCAATTCAATGGTCAGGCAGTGATAAAAACAAGTACTTTTATTAAAAACATTATAGTCAAATCGGTTAAAGTTAAATTAAGAATCATTTAAGAATTTAATAATCATTGTTAAGCATTTGCAGCATTTAAATTACGCCTAATCCTAATAAATTTAGACTTTTGCCTAAAAGTAATGCCTAATAATGCACGCATAGCATGTAGCAAAAGATAAGGGAGTTTAAGAACAAGAAGACAGCCAGCAACTGCCAAGCTTTATTGCTCGCATTTATAGCGGTATGTAAGTTGCATAAACCTGAAAGTGAATCGATGCTACTGCAAACGCTTAGTAATTTGAAGTAGCGAGAACCATCATATCTAATCTGGGTTCGAAGACTTCGGACCCTGATATTTTAAAGTCATGTTTCCTAACAAAAGGGGGTATAGATGCCCGGGGCGCCAGTTTCAGGGGGGGCACTTTCAGGGGAGAAGTTTCAGGGGGTGCTAGTTTCAGGGGGTGCCAGTTTCAGAGGGCGCCATAGAGTCAAAACATTACTACATTTATGCCATTTATAAAATCAAAATATAATGAGGAAGCTTAAAAATAATACCATACTCGTAGCGCAATTTACTGTTTAAGACACTATTGCCGACTGGGATAACAAAAAAATCATACTAATTTCCATACCGCTTACTCTCGCTACACTACTTGCCATGGTGACAAAACGTCAATGCAATGATGTCACCTTCTAAAATGAAATACGATCGGGAGCGAAAAAATGCTGTACCCCGAGTGCCGTTCATGCAAGCTAAGCCACTGACGGGGGGGGGGGCGAAAAATCGTCTTCTGACCCAGGCACAACTTGACTCGATACGCCACTGTTGTGTGCAGTGAACATTGCGTTTGAAAACTCTATCGGCGAAAATTTGCTGCACAAAAGTTTGACTTTTTGTATAAATGTATCCGAGTATAGGTAAATAGTACTTCCTAAAATATTTGTTTTTCAAGGCATGGAACTCTCATTGGTATTTTAATAGCCTGCTTTAAATTTATTAAGTTGTTATGGAAATTAAATGAATTTGTTTAATGAAAGGATAGCAATTTTTCTGTTTGATAGTTGGATGAATTTGTTATAAGACGCGTGAGCCGTGCTAGGCTGTGCTATGCCAGAACTTTCAGTATTTTTTATGAGTGTTTAAATTTAAGATTGTAAAGTTTCTGTTTGTTGTAAACAAGTACTTATGAAAAAATCTTAATGGATGAATTATTTGATGTTTATATCCGATAGCCATTTGTTTTAAATTCCTTGTTTAAAGTGTATATATTTTTTTATTGTTTAATATTGAGTTAAACCTTATAGAATAAGTAAAATGTTTTGCACTAATCTTAAAATGACAGAACATCGAAAATTTATTTTTTTTCCTTTGTACTACATGTTCGTGAAATTGCGTAAAGATCGAATATAGTTCATGTTAGTCCACTTCAATAAAATTCCAGAAATATTTTGAGGGCTGTAGGCGCAAACCATTAAGACTCAAAAATTTTTCTTCTGATAATATTTCGTTAAATATTGCCAGATGGTTTGCATGAACTTGATCATTGATACTCGGTTGAACCTGAAATGAAGTTATATCTCGGTATAATTTAAAGTTATTTTAACCAACTTTGTTGAAGCCAAATCATTTGATTGCTGTTTTTGTTCCACCCTCCTGTAAGTGAATAAATTTTCATCCCTAATCATACAAAGCATATAGGATAAAGTTGTTAGCAAGTTCTTAGGTATTGTGCACGATTTAAATTTGTTAAATTGTGATGATGTTTTGTTTAAATTGAGAAAGCATTTACTTAAACAGAAAAAATAAAAATATAACAATATTGTATAATATCAAAATGTCTAATAGTATCAAAATATGTAATGTATGATTTAAAAATATCTAATGAAACAATATATGAATATCTATATTATTAATGGTATTTTGATGAATTTTATTTTTTGATCTTGAATTGCTGTTAGATAATCTTATGTGTATCATTACAAGAACAAAAATTCCAATATATACATAAGCATAACTAATATACATTTCTTTTTTTCTCTTAACAGATAGATAGCTTTCAAAACCGGAACGATCAAGATATTGATGTCTTCCAGTTAAACAGCATATCTTCAAAAATATCAACAGTTCCACCAGTCATTTTGAAAGTTGTCACTCAAAAGATTAAACCTAAGACCACAAGTTCACCAACGCAAACGTTTGTTGAATCTGCAACTGCGAAAAACACTTCAGAAAATCCAAACGTTTCCGATATAATATCGAGACTCATTTCTGATATGCCCATTCCAAAGAATCCAAAGAACTTCGTAATATTTGCGCCGGTAGCAGATGAACCAAAGGACATGCCTAAAGGCAGGAGATTTGACGGCAAACTTGTTCTCCATGATGGAGATGATTTGATGGCAGAAGAAAGCGTGCTCTCCGAAGAATTTTCTCAAGAAATTCCAGATGAAAAGGTTGCATTCAGCAGAAGGCGAAAATCCTCCAGAGAAAATTCTGCTTATTTACTTGCCGAAGCAAATACTCCAGATGTTAAGCAAAACTTGAAGATGAGGAGTAACAGAAAACCTCATGCCATGCATGATAATGGCGAGACTGATTACCATCCGAAGTCTTCAAAAAGGCATCTCCAAAATGAGCAAATCGCTTCAACACTAAAATCGAACTCCATTTCAAATCGAAAAGGAGGTGTTACGCAACCACTATCAGTAGATAAAACTGATGAACATGATTTCAGATATCATGAGCAGTTTGGTGCTGGTCCACATCCAGTTTATCATGATGCTAGGCCTCAATACGAACAAAGTAATTTTAATAAAATTGCAGGTAATTTACAATCACAATATCCATCTCAAAACCAAGCGAATTCTGTTCAAATTCCTCCAAGTAATTTGAATCCAAACAAGGGAAGTAACACTTTCAGAAATGCACCACAGAATCCACCACCTCCCAATATTCGGCAGCAACACCAACAAAAAATTTCTCATGGGCAAAGAATGCCTTCTCAATCCCAGTCACTTCCAGGCCCACCTCCAAGTCGACAACTGTTCCACAAACCCCCTCCTATTCTCGGTCAACCTCCACTTCCACCAGCTACTCAAAATTCTCCTGCTGCTCCTTTTGGCCAACATCTGTCATCACAGAGCCACCCACAATCACAAGACTTCGGGCCACCACCTCCTCATCCTCCTCAAGTCAATCCATCCTTCCATCATTCTTCTGGTCAGCCTCCGACTTATCATCCCCCACCCCCGCCTCCTCCTCCAAGTCAACCTTTACATACCAATCAAAGTCCATTACCGCTAAGTTTTGCTAATAACAATCTTCAGCATTCTGCAAATTCTTTCCAATCAGATATGTCGAATAATGGGCCTCAGTATTTTGCTCCTCCTCCTCAGACATTTCATACCAAAACTAGCTACGATCGGCCATCTCATAAGGGCTCGTCTGGATCCTCTTTAGCATCATATGAAAGAGTGGCGCAGAGTACTGTGGGCTCGTCTAAGGACGGCCAACATCACCATCATCACCACCACCATCACCACGAGCCTGCTGCGTCCAATTCTGATCCCATAGGGGACGTCAACTTGTCGGATGTGCCTAGAACGAATGATGCGGATAGACTGGGCAGCATAGGCATTGGACTTGGACCACCACCGCGAGGCATAACCGTACAGATTGGGGGAGGAGGTGGTGGTGGTGGAGGAGGTTTAGGCGGCTTATTACCTCTTGGGGCTTTAGGAGTGGCCAGGAACATAGTAGCTTCGTTGTTGCCAAGACCTTCTCTCGGAATGAACTCCAAATTATACTTTGGTGTAGAAGTTGGAAAAGGAGGAGGAGGTTTGGGTCTATTGGGTTGAACACATTTTAATTCAAGGAAAATAGTATGTCTTATTATAAATTAGTGGGGAATAGACACCAGAGATCTATATTTTGTTATGGTTACGAATCAAAGTTCTGATGATAAAACTTTGGAATTTTGCCATGTTACCAACTACCAGTTATAAAATGCCAACGAAGGAATAACAATGGAAGCAAGAAGGAATATCAACGTAATCATAAAACAAGAAGATACGACTGTTTGTGACATTTTAATTTCTATTAATAATGTATAGTAAGAAGCGAGAATGAAAGTAAGGCCGTTGGAAGTCTGCGTTTACTCCTATTGAGCTTATACGATTTATTAACCCCTTAATTGTGTAGATTTTTGTACTATAAAATTAGATGCACCCCCAATTTTGGAGATGCGCTGTCATATTGATTCAACCACATGTTCATAGCATACTTGAGATGTATTATCCAGTTGCAACGCCTATGAATGACTTAATTTTAGCTTATAAGTTTAAATATGACAGAATTCAATGTACGAGTGGAACTTGAGCAAAACAGTTAAGGGGTTATAAAGCAATGAATGTTTATCTTGAGGAT
The DNA here is from genome assembly GCA_013235015.1 of Araneus ventricosus. NCBI lineage: Eukaryota > Metazoa > Arthropoda > Arachnida > Araneae > Araneidae > Araneus > Araneus ventricosus. Next base: position 1,809,287 of record BGPR01000048.1, on the reverse strand, counting down.
TGACATTTTAATTGTCAAAGGTGTTTTGCGACCAAAAGACATTGCTAAGCTATAAATCACGTGAACAAACAGTGGATAGTTTCTATCTCGATGTCCAGTAGCTTATTCAAATGATGCAAAATAAATAATTTTGTTTGATTGAATCTGGTAGCAGGAAAATATGTAATGTTTTTTAATCATATATGTTTTATTGCACCTTATCATATAGTAGACAGATATTTAAAAGCACTATAATAAGTGAATATTAAATATTGATAGCTGAATCATAAAACATTTATATTGAATGCACATAAAATGTGATATAACCTTATGAATAATGATATTTAATAGTATATTGTACAGATAAAGATATTGTACAATGATATTCAATAGTAAATATATTGTACAGATAGCAAAGTATTGAACATAAGCTTTCAGATTAATGTGATAATCTTTGGCAATCATGAACGCCAAAGATGACATACCGAGATTATTTTTAAATGAAGAATTATGTATTATTATATGCATTTTTTGTGTCTTGTTTGACGTCTGAAAACTTTTTAATAAAGAAATATATTTGTATTAAGGAGTTCTGTTGTCTTTAACCACATATTTACTACACTTAACCCTCAATTGCCCAGTGTTCGCTAAGGAGTGTTGGAGCCTCTATTCCGACAATGTTAAATTTTCCATTTCTATGCATCTTTTCTCAAAATCTGTTATAGATTCAAGTTTGAAATTTTTTATACAAATAAAGTACTTCTCATTGTGTTGAACATAATTTTTAAAAAATTCAAAAATTTTTTTTTACAATTTTTTTTGTGTCAAAACCGGCCGATAATATAAATTGGCTATTTTCGTTGTACCTTTTTACAAAATCTGTTATAGGTACAAGTTTGAAATTTTTATACAAGTAAAGTACACCTTTCTCATTATACTGAATGTAGCTTTTGTAAAAACTCAAAAATTTATTTTTTGCAAATTTTTTGTGTCACAATAGGGTAAAATTTCATTATGTCTAATTAAATATTTTGTAAGTTTATAAAAAAATTAAAAGTTAACCGAAATTAATTGTAAATTAAAATTAAATAAGTAACTGTTATGGTCATAAGGAAACATGTAAAAAATTTTATTAAATTAATTTACAACAGCGTGAGTGTTTATAAAAAAACAAATTGACGTTTCTCACTTGAGGCTGCATCCTTTTTACTTTGTACGCTTGAGAATATATTTTATTTTATAATGTTGAAGGAAATTCCTTAGTCGTATTATTAGTTATTAAAATTCATCTGTGTTTAATATTATAGAATTTTATCAAGGAAATTTTTTTCAGAAATAAAGCCCAGTGTTGTCAGTTGGTAAAAAACAGTTTTTTAGCCATAAACCATACTTAAATAAATAGTACTTAAAGTATTTTTCCTATGTTTTATTCAAGAAATGACAGTCAAAACACATTTTTAAATCAATTTTTTAAAAATCGGGCTTTTAAGAGTTAATCCCTTAATAGTGCAGTACTCTGTACCGTCTAGTTAGATGAACCCTTCTATTCTGGGAATGGGCTTTCGTATTGATTCAACTCCGAGCCTTTAGAACACTTGAAATATTAATAGATTGCCGGTCATTTCTTATCGAATGAAAACGTCCTTCAGCGACTTAATTTTAGATTATAAGTATAAAAAGCCGTAATTCGATGCACGAAATGAGCTCCGGAAAGACTGGTAAGGGGTAAACGAATATAATATTTATAATTTTATTAATATCAGTAAATATTAACCTTTGAATATGACGCAAAAGCTTATTCTAAAATTAAATTATCACATTTCAAATTTTTATTTTAAGTATTTAATCTTGATGAAAAGTTCATTTCACATTAAAAATTGCAGGTAAAGTTGTAACGACCTTATTTCTTGAAGGAAAAAAATATTTAACCTAGAAATTGACTTAATATTTCTACTTTTTAAACATTTGTCTTCCTATTTTTAGAACATTTTACTTTTTGATTAATGAAATTAAAATATTTGTTTAGTATATATTTATTTCAGATTTACTGCAATTTATGTTTTATTTTGTTTCAAAATTTTCCACCAATAGCAACAGAACAGGAGAAGAACATTACCAAGAAAGATATATATAATGCGTACTAAGTAATAATAACTTGATTTGTGTACCCGATTCAAATTTAGTTTACTAGCCAAAGAAAATAAAAAGCAACAGATAAAAATTCAACTAAAAGACATTTTTCTCTCGTAAAAAACAACTTATTTCTTCAAATATTTATACTTATGTGTCTGTGAAAATATCGGCAAAAATAACAATTTTAAAGAGACGTTTTTTCACCTTACAAAACGCTTTGCATTTTCAAGATGGCAAGTTTGTCAACTTAACTGTATCGCCAAATAATTAAATTAAACATTTTGACCTTAATTGCATTCACAATTTAGCAGATACAAGTTTGGAAGGCTTAATGCACCGTTCCGAGTTTTATTTACATTCTCTTTCGACTTTTTTGCAATTAAATCATTTGCAACGCCTTAAAATTTATAAAAAGCACACTTCGATCTCTTAAGCATAAATCACAAAAAAGATCTTGGACTGAGAAGGTCAATTAGTTACAACAATGCAATCTGTAACGGTGAATGAGTTTAAATGTCAGTTGCTAATGATATATTTTTGTGAACTTTATTCTAAATTAGAATCGAAAAAAATAAACAATTCCAAGTTTCCTGTAAACTATATCCCATGAATTGGTTTACATCCGACACAAATCCAAAACTTTTCTGTGAAAAATAAAAGCCGGAAATTTTTATTTGAATAATTATCAGCTGAACGGCTTCGCTTAAGCATTTTAACGAGCCAAAATCTTTATCAGAATTTCGAACGAAACAAGAATATCAATCTGACAAGTAGACAGTTTTTATTTTTAAAATATGTGTGGCACGGGCCTAGTGTTATTAATGAAAGGCAGTATACAATGTGCAAGATAAAGAATTGCAGTGAAATTTCAATAGGCAGACACCTCCCTCAACGGCCACTTGTTTGGCACGGAATTTTAGGCGCATAGATATAATGGTAAATTAACCTTTAGAACTCTAATCGGGGTTTGGCATTCAAGATTTCACAATAGCTTTTCAGTCGCCGATTCAAACTTTGACACAGAAGCTTCTGTCATGGTTTGCGAGCGACACTTTCAGCTCAATAGACTTTAAGACAATAAGATTTTTATTATTAACCACCAACGAAATGATTAAAAAGAAAATTTTTAAAGTTACGTCCGAAAAAGCTGAAAGATTCGAGGAAACACAAATTGTGGGCTTTAAGAAAAACTGGTTATTGTATTAAATTCACTGTATTTAGTTATTGTGTTTACTTTAAAAACAGTTATCGCATGCACATTATTTTCCTGACCTCTGACGGACATTTTCGTTGATCTGTAACGAAAATAGCTTTCGTTTGTGAAGTTTCTCAACAAATTTGGACTAAAAATTCGATTTTAACAAAGCGAAGAATCTTCAAGACGAATTGTGAAAATAATTGAAATCGCCAAATATGAAATTATTTTGACAGCAAATCTTTTTAGGATGCCCTTTACTATTCACTCTTTGAAATAAAATTTGACATTTGCTTTGGGCTCAGCGGTATTTTTGAAATTGATTGAGACTTAATGATGAAAAGAGCAAAAAATGGAAATAAAACAGCTGTAATTAATGGAAATCAAACACAGCGTAATAAAAACATCCTTCAGTCTAATTTTTGTTAAAAGTTGCTTATTGGACCAGTTAAAACATTTTTGGTATCCGTAGTCGGAAGTTTTCTGTTTTCCGAACTTTAGTCCGGTTAGCCAGCGCTCTAGGCTAATTAAAAACTGACGTTAGGGGATGTAATAGTCTGATGGCTGACTTCCAGATTGGAGGATCGCAAGCTCCTAACCCAATTTTATAGAGTGGTGCATGTTAAAAACGCAAGTTGTTAGGATAGGTCAAACATCTTGACGTTGGTGTGACGTGGAAATTTGGAGAGGGGGATTCTGGCTGAGATGTACGTGTGAGAATATAAACACTTTTCGAAAGCATTAATTTTAGAAGTCTTTAATTGCTGTTGGATTATACGAAAGCTATTCCTGGATAGAAATACCATAACGAAAATTAAGACTTGGCATATTATATTAAAACCAATTATATTCAATTAAATTTGGTGATTTTATAAATATTAAATGAATTAACTGCTACGAATAATTATTTCATGATGAATTCGGTCGTTTTCCTCCTTTATTATTAATCCAAATCAATATCAAATTGATTTTTAACTTCAATACGATGACACGGACGATGTCTATATCGATGTCCCATTCTCATAACTTTCCCTCCCGCAATAGGTGTGATACACGACAGACTGAAACGTTTGCGATACCCTCTTACACTACGAAACCTTGATGATTTTTTATAATTCAGAATGAAGCTATCAAAATAGGATACAGAGGACAGAATGCTTAAAAAGAAAATCCATGTTGGCATACTAGATTTACCCACCTTCACTTCCTGCTCGAAAAACAAGCAGCAACGTACTCGCGATGCAATCGGCATATGTCTGTTCACTATATAGAATCAGAAAGTTGAAACTTTAATCAATAGCACTTCAAATTAAAAGTGGATAACTTCATTATTTACTTGATTAAATACACATGAAGATGAACGTCAATTTTATGGAATGAAAAGGCGGATTTTATCGCAAAATTAGTTACAAAACATAGCCCATACATTAACTAGATTGCATCAGAAGACATTCTTTCCTGTATGAAGCAAAACTCTAAAAGAAGAACTTCAGAAAATTACAGAGATAGTAAAGAGAGACGAAGAACTTGGACAAATCCCAGACATCAGATCCATTTCCAAATGGACAAAGAACAGAAGAGAAGACATAATTTGCGCCAGAATTTTTAGTAAAACATTAATAACTCCCAGCCTTTTGAATAAATTTAATCTTTCTGGCAATCCATTGTGTAATTCAAGCAACGTTATGAACAATCTGGATCATATTTTACTTCACTGCTCTAGATATTCAACCATTCGTGGTCATCTCTGGAGCAAACTTGGACTCGTTTCTTCAGCAACCTATAGATGTAAGTAACTAGCAAGCAAAGTCTGAGAATAAACAGAACCTTCATATTTTCCGCCAAAATCTGAAGTTTGACATTTTTTTAATTTGAACCTTTTGTGAATACGGGAATGATGGCCTTTGCAGTTAAAAATCCCGAAAACTCCTCAAATCAATCAATCAATGAATGTGAATTTGTCCATTAAGTTTTATTTCCATTTTTAAAGTATGAATATTTTACTGTGTGCCTTTTGTATCTATCGTCCTACCCCAGTTTTATTTTTCGTCTCAACTTGCTTAAATTGACATTAATGTCTTATTTGGTGCAATATGACCCACTTATATTAGACCACCCCCACCAATATTAGTCTTTCGCCACAAAAAAGCCAAAATCAAACCAAGGACATCAGATGCAATTTAAGTCGCGTCTATAATGAATGCATCATTATAAATTTGCATTAAACAAAGAAATTGAATGTTTTGAAAATTTAAAAGCAGGAAACTTAACAAATCATCTTCCACTTTGTCTTGATAAAGCCTGCATTCTCTTGTTAACCAAATTAGTGTTATGTGAAAAAAGAAACTTTGCATTGGACGACTCGTAATAGATTGAAATAGATTTAACGATTTCTTGCATCTGAGAATGTCGCACTTAAATTCGCTGACAGCTGGCGAAAAATATTTTAGTGTTCAGGGAGCTGTCACATTCCAATTGTTGTGAGCGGCAGGGCACGAATATAAAACTCTACGTCTAGTTAAAATTTAAATGTTATCTAAATTATTGGTGCGATAGTATCTTCCATCTTTCAGTTTAACTCGGCAATTCAAATGAAAATTTTGACAGGACAAACTAACTCTATAAGCGAAATCATGGTAAGTCACTTCAGCAATTGATGCATAGAAAACATTTATGCACATTTATTTCGAATATGACAGCTAGAAAATATAATTATTTGAAATACTAGCTCGTGTGATAAAAGTGCGAAAAATTAAAATCGGCGATGGAATTTATTAGATAATGCCTTATATGCGTTTACTATAAGACTTTGAAATGAGGGTCACGAAAAATTTAATGCTCGATTTTTCCAAAACAATTGTATTACAGATTGTCCTCTTAATCAAAATTGCAGGTGGTTCAATTTTGAATAGCAAATTTTGAGCACTCAGTCGCAGATTGCAACAGTGACCTCGGAATTCATCAGTAGGTATTGGTTCTCTACGATATAACTATGTCTAATTCCATGTTTAAATATTAACCACTTAGGATACTTAAATAATGCAGAAAATTGCATTGAAATTTCCGAATGAAGTTACGATACGAATTTATGTGAAATGGCAATACACAAGACGTGTTGCTAGAAAATGTTAATGCTGCAAGAACACAGGAACCATCTAATACGCAATTATTTATTAATCACAAAATACAACAATGGTACATATTCATGAATACAAAATATTTAAATGGCAACTTGAACCGATTTGCTAAAAACACAATATCGTGCGCTGACGATACATCATTTACAAATCCTTTTTATATACAAATTAAGCACATCTTAACTAAATTTACTACTATTAGAAGTAAAAGGATTTTTTATAGGATTAGCTCTAAAATGAAATAACACGAACATAAGCATCACAACACATAATAAGCTACATTTGGCTAGAACGAAATGATCAATACAATGTGATAACGATGCAGTAAGTTGTAATACGTATAACAAAATTTGTTGGGGCACAGTAACTAGTAACTATTTGAAATTTCCACACTTTTCGAGCCCCATTTAAAAATTTGATGGATAAATAAGACATTTATCCTCAAGCAAAATATTAAAATTCTGCTCACTTAAAAAAAAGATCGTAATTTGCCAGTGAGCATTGTAATTACGCAAAGCAATTTTTCATTCTTAAAATTAACATTTAAAAAATTCAATCGTCCTCATCGACTATCATTAAGGTTGATGAATTTAAAATATCCATTTAATACAATCAATTTCAAGAGAAACTGTACCATATAGGATAGCATTAGAGTTTTGGACCTAAATAAGGATGCATACTATAAATTCACAATTCATTCACATAAAAGTTCATATATTCATATGAAATTCATAATGAATTCGATTCAGTTGCAACTTCGGTTAGATTTTCGACTGTACTTATTAGCAACAATGATAAAACTGATTATAAATGAAAAGCTCAGTATTGACAGAGTTCATTTAGAATGATTTGTGATCACCAGAGCAAATTTGTGGAACAGCAAAAGTGGTGGCTATAAATGCAGGTTTTCTTACGCTCTGTTTGCTTTCGCTGCAAGACGGCGAGTTTGAATCGGCCGACATAAAATGCTTTGAGGACAGGCACGGCGTATAGAGTGCGCCAGTGGGTATTTATCATAAGCTGAATGAAAACTATCGAAAGTATACAGCTCACCCCCGTCTAACCTCGTATCAACATTCCTCCTACTTGTTCCAATAGTTTCCACTGACAGCGAGTCGGTTAGTTTGGTGTGATTGGACTTGAAAGTGCATGAAACGCTCCCCATAACACAACCCGGCTATCACGAAGCGGCGGAAAATTATTCCTACAAAGAAATATTTGGCTGTATTTGAAGAATTAAGCAAGAAAATAGCAGCTGAGGACGAATCTGATTCATTATATCTCGATGGAGAAGTAACCGAATACAGCGACTTAAAAACCGATTCCGAGACCGACTTGGTTTGTTTGAGGGTTTTTGGCGCAAGGGCCAGTATTTGGCCATGCTGCGCCAAACAAGGTAGTAATATGTAAAAGGTAATGTGTAAAAAGCTAGTAAGCGGATATAAAAACAATCAATAAAAGTCAAATGCAGAATAAATTAAACTTTCACATGCTTATTTAGCGAGAAGAGGTATAAAGGAGCGAGGTGTAAAATAGTTGGAATAAGTTGCTTAAATGTGTGGATAAAAGCCAGTGATTTTTAAAAATTCAAAGAAGTAAATGTGAGGGTGCCGACCAATCATTGTGGTTAAAGTAGGTGAGCTCGTGTTAAAAAATCGCAAACGATGGATGTTAAAATGTTTGCATTCAATGAGTATGTGTTTCACAGACATAGTACAGCTACAGTGTGGGCAAGTAGGAGCTGGCTCACCCAGCAGAAGATGACGGTGGGTAAATCTGGTATGCCCAATGCGAAGTCTGGTCAGAATTGTGCCCCTTTTACGGTTAACATCCTCTGACCAGTTCTCAATAACGGGTTTAATGCTGTGAAGTTTATTATTTATTTCTTGGTCCGAATGTATCTGGCACTTCATTTGTAAACAGGATTTAATATATTTCTCGAGACCGCCAACTGGCATGGATTCATGTGAAAAGTGTGTGGCTGAATGAGCATTACTGTCTGCTTGTTCATTTCCCACGATTCCTACATGGGAAGGAACCCAACAGAAAACTAGAGAAAATCCTTGGGAAATCAACTTTTCGTAGAGATCCAACACTGAAAACACCAATGGATGACTTTTACAATGCAAGGAATTCAACTCCTGCAAGACGCTTAAAGAATCTGTATATTGCATATTTACCAATTGGACATTTTAAAATCTGTTTTAAAGCGTGGAAGACAGATGTAATCTCTGCTGTGAATATTGAGCAGAAGGGGAGGAGAGTAAAAGCTGAAACCGATTTAGGAAAAATAACAGCAAATGAAACTGAGGATAAATTTGACCCGTCTGTATAAATAGGGACAAAGTCATGAAATATAAGTCGATGATCTGCAAATAGTTGCTGAAAGATTGTGTCAGACGTGTTCGATTTATCGAATGAACCAAATGGGTTCAAATATTTAAATTCGGAGTCTTTTCAAGGAGGTAGGAAACTCGTTTGCGGAGAAATTGGTACTTTATGCAAATTAAAATCTTTCATAAAATTATGCATTCTTGTGAAAAAGGTTGGCACAGAGGATGGTCTTGCTTGTTGTAAGCGATGTAAAAATGGGCAAAGTTGAAATCCATGACATGGATGCCTAGTATTGGATGAAATGCGCAAATAATAGTGTAAGGAGAGCATTTGACGTCTGATTTCCAGAGGAGGTTCATGGCAGTCAACATATAAACTTGAAGTTGGTGATGTTCTAAATGCACCCGAACAAAGCCACAGTGCAGAATGATGGATAAGATCAAGTTTTTGTAAAATGCTTTTTCGAGCAGAACCATAAATTGCACTACCGTAATCTAGTTTGGAGAGGATAGCGGCTCGATATATACGCTGTAATGAGAGCCTATCAGCTCCCCATGAGGTATTTGAAAGTACTTTTAAAATGTTGAATCACATCTTTTAAAATGTCGCATCTTTTTCGTAAATATTTTACGGGCGACAGAAATGCGAGTTTACGATTAAAGAGAATACCCAAAAATCGGACTTGATTTTCAATTTGAATTATCCTACCATCCATTTCAATTTCAGGATCTAAGTGAAGACCCCTTTTGCGACAAAAGTGAATACCTGAAGACTTGGATGCAGAAAAGTTAAAACCATTAAAACCAGACCAGTGTTTGATTTTCTGAATAGCAGTTTGAAGTTGTCGCTCAATAAAAGAAATATGGTTCCCTGTACATGAAATGTACAGGTCGTCGACATATAAGTGTCCTTTGACAAATGACGGTAGTTGATGTAAAATATTGTTGATTTTGATAATGAATAGAGAGACACTAAGAACATTGCCCTGTGGCACGCCTTCCTCTTGGATATAGGAATCCAAGAACTCAAACCCCACTCGGACCTGAAATTTCCGGAGTCTCAGAAAGTTTCGAATAAAAATTGGCAGGTTTCCTCTTAAACCAAAGGCATACAAATCGCTTAGAATCCCATATCTCCAAGTGCGATCGTATGCCTTCTCAATACCAAAGATGGCAACTAGGTGTTTTTTTTTCTGAAGAAAAGCAAGACGGATATCTGTTTCCAGACTTAAGAGATTATCAAGTGTGCAGCGGCCTTTCCGAAAACCACTCTGATGTGGGTGAATGATATTATTTGTTTCCAAATAATGTACAAGTCTCCTATTAGCCAGTCGCTCAAGTAATTTGCACAGACAACATGTCAAAGCTATCGGGCGATAATTAAGAGGGTTAGTGGCATCCTTACCCAGTTTTAAAATTGGGATAATTGTTTGGTGCCATAAATTAGGAAAAGTTTGCTCTTGCCATATTCTATTGTAAAGACGCAAGATGTTTTTCTGCGATTCAATTGTTAAATGTTTAATTAAAATATAATCAACGTTGTCGGGTCCAGGAGAAGAGTTGCGAACTGTAGAAAGTCACGACTGAAATTATAAAAGTGTGAAACTTATTGTAGGGCAGATCAGATTGCGTATTGAAGTTTAGTTTTGTTTTTTTCTTTTAATTTGTGAGCCAGGAAATGGTCAGGATAACTTCTGCCGCTAGAAATCTGAGCCAGAGACGAAGCTATAGTATCTGCAATTTCTTTTGGAGAAGAAATTGTTTGATCATTATGGGTTAAAGTTGAGATAGAATGGGAAGGGACATTCCCACAGGCTTTTTTAAACTTTTGGCCATAATTCTTTACTTGAGGTTGACGAAGTGATTGTTGAAATGTATTTTCGCCACGACAGTCTTTGACTGCCGCTGTATCCGTCTGGAATACGCTTTTGATTTTTAAAATTTTATTAGGTTAGTTGTGGTTGGATGATCTTCGGAAGATATTCCAAGCTTTTTGCTGTGCTTTATAAGCTTGTTGGCAGAGATCATTCCACCATGGTTTATATTGTCGTCTCCGAGTACCCTTAGCCAATGGGATGGAAGCATCTGCTGCAGTTTTAATAATACTGATGATATTTTCTAGTGCCTCATCAACTGTGTGATTGTCTATTATGTCAGATGTGATATCAGCCAATGAGCTGAATTTCTGCCAGTCAGCAGCGTTATAGACGTATTTTGGAGAATAATAATGGTTAGCAGAATTGTGTCTATTGTCAGTGATTATCAGAAGGAAATGATCACTATTATGGAGATTGTCATCAACTGTTAGATGTAAAAACGGTAACAGAGCAGGAGTGCACAACGCTAGATCAATTGAGTGAAATGTGTGTGTGAGTAAGTGGAAGTGAGTTTTTTCATTATTGTTCAAAAGGCAGATATTGTGATCAGCCAGACCGCGAGAATTTGTTTCAGTTCCTCCCCAAAGAGGACTATGGCCGTTCAAATCGTCGAGAATAAGAAATGGAGAAGGAAGTTGGAAAATTAAATTATTCAATTCTGTTTGATAGACGGTCTGATGTGGTGGAAGATAGAGGCTGCAAAAAGTTATTAGAGATTTTATGTGCATACGAACGGCAACTGCTTGTAAATTTGTGTTGAGATTTAAACAACTAGAGGTTATATCATTTGCAACAGCAAGTGCAACACCACCAGAAGCTCTGGTACTAGAACTGGTATTGCTAAAGATAGAGTAATCTCTAATTTTAACTGTATCATTGTCTCTGATATATGTTTCTTACAAACCTGCATGTATTGCCTTGCAACTATTTATATCTTTCAGTTCAGAAGACTTGTTGCGAAAACCCATGACAATTCCAGGAAACAAAGGCCATTAAAAAGGTTAAAAAAAGCAAAAAAGCCTTAGAGCTTCTTGGTTGAAGATAGATCGTCACCATCACTTGTTGACATCTCTTCCTCCGAGTTTGTCATCTTAAAGGAGAGATCTCCGGTGGAATCCAATTCTCCATGCTTTTTCCTTGCCGAGGGTTTTAAGAAATCCTCTTTCGTTAAAGGTTTATTTGTTTTTCTTTACTTCTAAAACATTGACTTTTTTAGTCAGTTTTAGTTTCATTACAGGTTTAGAAGATTTGTCCTGTGCTAATTAAGATGCAGACAGAGTCATAGCAGACGAATCGGATTTTTTTGCATTAGGGAAACTTTGTATCAGATTATTACTGACTTTGCTAGGTTTAAGTTTAGTTAAAGGCGGAACGATAACTTTTGTTAATGTTTTCATCAGTTTGCGTGTTTTGGGACAGTGAAGATTTAACTGCTTGTGAGTATGAAGGCATTTCTTCCTGCGATATTAATTTTTTGGCTTCATCATACGTGATATTCTGCATCAATTTAATTTCTTGGATTTTCTTTTCAGTCTTCCATTGAGGACAATCTTTAGAATCTGATGAATGGTCTTGTTTGCAATGGAAACAGTGAGGATCTGCCTTACAACCATTTGCTGAATGACCGGCAATTCCGCAATTTGAGCATGTAAGTTGGCCTCTACAAGCAACCTTCGAGTGCCTGAACCTCTGGCAATTAAAGCAGCGTATGTATGTACGGTTTAACAGGAGAGCGAAAATACCATGCTGTGATGCTTGAAGGCAACTTAGATGAACTAAACGTTAATATAACATGTTTAGTAGGAATGATATCGCTTCTCCTCCTGATGTTTATTCGACGAGCGGCGATGACGCCTTGTTTCGATAGACCTTCAATAATTTCCGATTCAGAAGCCATCATCAATTCCTTATCACACACCACTCATCTACAAGAATTAAGAGCTTTGTGCACTGTAACAGATAGCTAAGAAATTCTTAGATTATCAGTTAAAAGAAAAGATTGTTTGAATTGCTGATGCGGTTTCGATGAGCAGGTCGCCAGATCTCAATCTTTTAACACTTTAGGCTTCCGCCAATAGCATGTAAACCCTTCAATTGCAAAAGGTGATAATTTAGATAACTGATTGTCAGGAAGAGATAGAATCAAAAATCGAGCTGTTTGTGATACCTTGTCAATGTCAATGTTCAGATGCTGTTCGGTCGGTGATTATACAAAAGAACCCATAAAAAAGGATAAAGATTCGGGCCCCGACGGCACCACCCACCACGGAGCCCAACAAGAGAAGGCAGTTGCTAGCTCTGGGCATCCCCAGCCTCAGTACTTGCCTTGTATGCTAGCCAGGATCTATACGCTAGGGGCCACTTCCGGGTACGTCTACCACCCTTAACGCAGAGCCCCAGAAGTTGACCACTGTCGCTTGATCCCCTTGAGAAGACCAGCCGAGTGGCTGGGATACCGGCCGATTGATACACCAGGGACCAAAATGTACCACCCGTCTAAGGGGTCGCCACGCACGGCCAACACGTGGGGGTATATTGCTGTCCATGAGAAGCAAGAAGAAAACAGAGCGGCAACAGCTTCTCATGGAGAGCTCCCTCGCCTACTCTCGAGGGAAAGAAGGAAAAAGCAAAAACTCAAGGAGAGGAAAAACCAGAAAGGAGACCAGACGCTAGGGTACCTCGGGGTCGTGGAGCCCGTCACATCTAGAGAAGATGTGCCCCTGAGGGGGGAGACCGACTTGGAGAACAATACTTTTCACGAAGAAGAGAGACTCAAACTCGAACACAAATGTCTGTATCGTCCATTCAACATCTAATCTTACTATACCATAAAAAATAAAGTTATGTGCAAATAAATAAGCGTAGAGTTGGAAGTAGCGAGATGGCGCATAAAGTGCGCCTCCTTATTTCAGTGTTCTAGAAAGTTGCCTGCCCGCAAAGGGTTAATGAGGGGGTTCCAAGTCGCACTGCATAAATACGCAAAATGAGGCACGAAAAGATAGGAGAAAATTTTTTTGCAAAGGATAAAGATTCTATTTTATTTTAGCTATAAAAGTATTACACGAGAACATGTTTTAAGCACTTCCAGAGTCTGATTTTTGGAACTGGAAGTGTGGCTTAATACACAAACTCTAATCATTAGAATAAAAATAACTAAATTTGAAGCAGTTTTTTTGTTATTTTTATTCCCAAATTTCCACCAATATCAAAATCAAGAATAGAGGTTAAAGGTGCGCTAGAAAATTAAAATTCCGAATTTAAGTCGTTACAATATAAAAAGTTTGTGAATTTTAAATTGCTAAACTGGGCACGTGCCACTAATAAAGCTAAGCCATTTAGCCGAAGATGAAAATCGATGCAAAAAAAATTTTAGCCAAAATGCGCATTTTGCTTTAAAATTTCAGACTCCATAAACGATTCTCGTTTAACCCTTTTCAAGGCCGTGGCAGGAATATTTGCCACCAAACTCAGATTTTTAAATGTAATTTTTAAGGTTAGCCCAAGTTCTAGCCAAATTTTTCAATGAAGCGAGCTCGTAGATGTTCCAGTTTCTTACCTCAAACCACAACGAAGATCTTGACTTGGTAATTAATTAATAAAATTAAATAAATGCCATCCAATAAACTAAATAAATTTCTTAAATCTCAATTCGAAAGTTATTTCATTACATCATTACTAGAAAAAAGTGGTAATTTAAAGGGTTGAGCAAACAGAATTAACTCCATGAACTCTTATAAACTTGAAGCATCTACAAAAAGGTTTCGGTAATTATATAGGAGTTCATCCATAAAGGCTGCGTAAACTCGATAAGGTAAAGGGTCAATGGATCTGAATCACGAGATTAAACTCATTTAGCCTAATGAATGAAAAACATTTCACTACATTCATCGATTAAATAATATTTTATACGAAATTGATATAATACAGGCATGCAAGTATGATATTATAAAAACAGTTCTAAAGTCATAATTAATACAAATTACAAAAGTTTTGCATCGCGTGATTATGAATTCAGTTCATATTTATTACAAAAATCTTCGTATTTTCTACATAAAAGTTGCAGATCAGGTTGAGGCAAACAAAGAATGGGTATACACACTATGTGCTTCTGAACTAATGAATAATCATCACTTTTACGCAGAAAAGAATTTCAGTCAATAAGAAGCTATGTATAATGACGCCATTAGCAAGAGTTTAGAATTTAAAGAGATAAAAATATGAATACTCATTTTTAACAGCGTTTATACAGAAGTATTCAACATATTTGATCTTTAATATGATATTCAATATACATGTTTAAGATAAGAGTCGAATGTGAACATTATTCGACAGTGGTTTTATATTATTAGTTTAGAATTAACGAAATCGAAGATATGGAAATGAGAATTGTGAAGTCGCCATATTAATAGACAATTCCATTTCATTGCATTAGACAGTCCTCAGTTGTTGCTGCACTGTTACATTTAAAATATACTGCAGAGTACCCAAGAGATGTCTGCTGTAAAAGAACTTCACTCATAACATACAGGGAGACTGGGTGATGTTCAAATATATTTCATTGAAATGTTTCGTTTTGAATGGACTAGATTTGCCTCCATTTTTTTATAGTTATTATACAACATAACTATTACTGGTCTATAACAGATTTTAGTACAAATGAATCTTCAAATAAATAGCAAACTTGATAAACAGGTTCAACAAACAGATTAATTATATGTAAATGAAAGTGAAAGCAGGATTGCCAGCCAAGACCACAAGCAAAACTAGACATGATTAACAGTTTGTCCGGGAATTTCTTCGCTCACGAATGGATAGGAAAAACTTGTCTAGCACTCATTTTTAGCATGAAGTGATTCTACAGCAAGAAGTGAACATGTTAGACATCAACAACCGAGTAAATGCATAAAGATTCCCGAGATACCAATGAAAGATTACCATAGGTGTTTGTTGAAAGAATTTTCAGAGGGAAAACAGCTACAAAATAAAATGGTTAAGTTCCAAAATTGCGACGCAGTCAACGTTAAAGGAACAACCATGACGATTGATATAGAAGAGAAACGAGATGCATCAAACACGGACGATTCTTTCTTCAGATTTGGACACGATAGACCAAAAAGTTGATAGTATGTTGCATGATTTAACTGCAGAAAAGGGTTGGGTTTGTTTCATGGCCATGCTGCGCCAAACACTTGATTTTGAGGAACTAATCCAATTTGTCCGAAGGACCCACACACAAACAAAGAAAAAAAAACCAACTGAAAGAACTCAAATAAGCTCATAAATACCAATATCACGTAAAAAATGAAATAAATTAGGGTGGGGGATTTCACCTAACAAGTCTTAAATGTTTCTACCAAAACGATTCAGTCTATGAATGTCGAAACTCGGGCAGTGCACTAGAATATGTTTAACTGCTAAGTTACACCGACACCGCGTGCATGTTGGCGGTGGTTCAGATATAAGTAAAAATTTATGCGTCAAACGAGTGTGTCCAATTCTGAGGCGATTTAACACGACAGATTGCTTTCGGTTTAAAGCATAGTTTTTTTAAAGGCTTTACCATCGGTTGGATCTCGTGCAACTTATTTTGATTTTGTTCGTCCCAAGTACTCTGCCATTTTTTGTTAATTGATTTTAACGGCTTGCAAAGTCACATAGGGGGACAAAATTGTCCACTACCGTTGCAGGTCTCCTAGCAGCTTTATCAGCCATCTCATTCCCTATAATTCTCGAATGCCCCGGGATCCAGCAAAACATTAATTTGACAGGAAAAGGCCGGAATATAAGATAAAATGCAACACTTCAGCACTATAGGATGGCTTAAAGGGGGAAACACTTCTCAGTGCTTCGATGGCGCTCTTGGAATCTGAGTATAAAATAATCTTTTTGTAGTCCCCGTCTGCTATTTTGACCAAAGCCGAGTATATTGCATATACTTCCGATGTAAATACGGAGCAAAATTCATGAATCCTCCAGAACCTATTGAATTCCTGATAACTACAGCCGTACCGACGAGGCTATGAGCCTTGGATCCGTCAGTAAAAACAGGTTCATAACCAGAGAACTTGTCTGATCATAAAACATGCTCTGATGCACTAGATTTAGGATAGTCGTTTTGTGCCATTTTTCAAAAACACCGATAAAATTTAGACTTATCTTTCCATGGCGGGAATTCATCAGATTTGTTAAGGACTGGGAAATCAGCAGTATTTATGCTCTGCAGAAAAGGACTTGAAATGTTCAGACTGAAAGAAACTGGAAGAGAAGGCATTGATTGACGAACAAAAAGGTGTGGTAACCAGCAACCATTCATCATGATAAATAGTTAGAAATGTGCCATTCAAAACTAAAATGATTTAATCGCAGAAAGAGCATAGAGCATGCTGAATGGGTAAATGGACTGGAATTTCTTCCAACAGGATTAATTGGGAATTTCCTTGCCAGCAAATCAAATTTCGGCAAATTCTCTTAAGTTTAAAATGACAGAACTGTTATTGCGAATGGCTTAATTTCATTTATCGAGATAAATTTATAAACAGGAATTCGTTTTTATGCTTAAATATTCCATGCCTGTGTAAGAAGTCAAACTATATGATTTGTACTTGAATAATCGGGATGAATGTGTTGTCTGTTGGGAGCTCGGTGAGAGATATTGTGGAGTTCGATTGGTTTCTACTTAACCGATATGGGAAATTGTAGATTCTCTACATTAATGCATTCAGTGGCGAAAGAAAACACCCAGTGAATGAAAAAATTAGAAACTTTTCAAAAAACGACTAGAAGATTTTTTTTCCCCTAACTGCATTGATCAAATAAAGATGACCAAAGACAACCTTTGGGCATACTCTCTTTGCATGTAATTGTGCTGAAGCTTTGTACAGGCTATTGATACAATATTTTTCCTTTATACGACTGTTTTATTATAAAACGATAAATATTTTTTGTGCAAGCATATCAGTAATGTAAATATAATGATGCACTACTAGGCATAATTGTTTGCAACCTGTATAGTAAAAAATGGATGGCTTAATAATTAACGATATTTGGAGATGAAGGCATGCGAAAGCAAGAGGAACATGAATTTCAGACAGAACGTAAGCAAGTGAACATTTAACAAATCAAATAAACAATTTCTAATTTCACACCCATTTGCGTTTCAAATTGTCGCAATTGTAAAGCGCATCAAATTCAAGCTCATTTTGAATATAGAATATAAAGCGACTGAACTGGATCGCATCTCTACAGGACATGGAAGAAACGTGCACATTTTCGTTCTACGCTGAACATATCGTGGAAGAGTCACTGGCAACTTCTAAGATCGCCTTTACAAGCGTAATCGTACAGCTGAAATGGCGTATCTGGGGCCTTGAAATGAAATTAACGCATTTTTGTACATTCTTGAAAATTAATATTTCACTGAATTGATGCTAGAGCAGTTCGTTTTTGAAACATGACTCTACAAGACATGCGAGACTATTGATTAACACCGATTAACTTCAATGTAAATAAGGAGAATACCCGAGATTTTTGTCCCATTTAAAGTAAAAGCGTACACCCAGAGATTCTGAGAATAAAAATTCGGGAAAAGTTTAATAGAATATTGGAATTCTGTCAAATTTCCTACAAAATTTAGAGAGAATATTTTTGTAAATAGAACATCTACATCGTACCAACTATTGGCAAGGAACTTTATACTAGAAAGTACTTTTCTTCTAAGAATTTGAATAAACTTCGGTTCAAAATATACCATTCGTTTTTCTCTAAAGCTGCAGTTTCTCACCAAGAATGAAGAATTTGGAAGTTCAAGTTCTTCGTGGATCTTAAAGCTGATCACACGAAATGGTTGCTTCCCGATACATATTTTAACATCTAGCTCTCCGTTGTTGGCTCCTCTAAAAGGGATACGAGTTGCATGCCTACTTCACCCTCAAGACGCTTATGATGTAATTTTTTGTTCAAACAATTCAGACAGGATTTCACCGAGGTCTTTATTACTTGTTTTGGTTGCTAATCAAAGTGATTGAATAGTATTTTAAGGAATGTAATCTGCGAATGCGACGTACAAAACGCATCTAATTAGTTTTTGGTGAGTAAAGGGTCAATATCGGAAAGGTTCCTGCAGTTTCAGATTATCATGAGTTTTTGTAATCGCGATCTCTTAAAGGCAAATTATCCATGTTACTAACACTTAAATATATAGAAGCCAGGAAATACTGCATCCGATACGTTTTAGGTGAATTCCAACACCTTTTTGAAGCTATTTTGCAAGACTGATTTCTGAAAACAGTCGGTGAAAAGATTTAACTACTTTTAGGAGGAGACATTTTACTTTGTTACTTTAAATCGAAAAAATTAGTCTGGTGGTTTGGAAAATGGCAACCGGATCGTTTATCAAGTCGACTAAATAATAGTGTGCATTATACTTTAAACAAAGCTATTCTAAATTAAACAAGAAACCTAAGGCTAATATTAACAAGGAAATTCTGTAATATTTTATTAATTAAGAATTGATCTATTTACCGACTGATAAAGCTGTAGATGCCGATTTCTATAATTTTTATAGAAGATATTAATCTAAAGAGCATTTAACTGCATAATATTCTGAATTCTTTGTTCCGAGACGAATGTATGTTTAACCATCTTTAAAATAAACTTATTTATCTAAGGTAATGCGCGTTTTTACTTTCCTGTTCTAAATTCAAACATTACTAGAAACACTGGGGGAGGGGATTCATCTCAGAATTTGCTTCATTTTGGTTATTTTTGAAATTGCATTTTCCTAATGTTTTTGATCAATGAAGTTTTATAATTATATTGAGACACCATATGGATGAAACAAGGAAGCTCAACATTTTTAACTGTGGGGTAAATGCAAAGATGTCACCTACGTTATTCACTTTTTATCCAGAAAGATCATTATTGCCAATGCAGATGTTAAATTTCTAGTGTTCCTCCGTAAGTGCAACTCATGAAAACTGAACAAATTTAACAATTAATATTTGCATGAAAAGGATATTCCCTCTAGATAATTTTTATTTATATAATTTAATGCAAAAAGATCTGAAAAAGGGGTCGCGACTCATGCCAGAGGAAATTTCGATCCAGAAGACCCTGTCCGAGCTTCGGCCAAAACGAGGAAAAGCACACCCAATTCATTTGCATATTGCCAAGCTATAAAAGCTGTACTTCAAAGGGTTTGATTCAAGCTGTGTCATAAGACCAAATTCGCGTTTGCATTATGGCAATTAAGGAGAAATTTTGTAAATGCTATTAACGAATCACCAACAGATGATTTATCCTATTGTAAATATGCATATAAGCCTTAGGAAATTGATTCCAAGGATCAGTGAGCTTACTAGACCTAAAATGCATGTATCGCGAAATTCTACTACTAAAACTATTTAATCTTTTCAGCAAATCCCATTTTTGGCATTAATAGCAAACACTTCTTGCAACATTTAAAAATAGCCCATTTCAAATACTGATTAAATTTGTCAGATAGGGAAATAAGTAGGAGACATGAAATATTGCAGACTTAAATAAAATGTACAAACATCTGTAACTTCATTTGACCGTTTTTTAGTTTCCAAGAGAAATTAACTCTGTGAGCTTACGTCGCATAGTCCAAATAAATTAAAGTTGACCAACCCCATTAATCAAATCGGGTAAATTGATTACCTTGGCCACACTGCCAAGAAGTGAATAACATATTGAAAGTGAGAAGTTGAGATAAAAGAGAACAGGGAGGAACGAGCCTAACAAAAGCGAAGGACAAGCATGGCTATACCATTCATTGGGAGAGGGGAAAAGATGAGACACGGCGAAGAGATAAGCGAGAATGATAAAAGGCAGGTGCTAACTGGTTGTTGAATTGGATCAAAAACTTTTGAACAGGATAAGAAGGGTTCAAAAATTGTTAAAGATCTAGAATTTAGACTAAAATGCATGTATCGCGAAATTCTACTACTAAAACTATTTAACCATTTCGGCAAATCCCATTTTTGGCATTACTAGCAAGCACTTCTTGCAACATTTAAAAATACCCCATTTCAAATACTGATTCAATTTTGTCAGCGAGTGAAACAAGTAGGCATTAGCGACTTTAAATATTGCAGTACTTATAAATAAATGTACAAACATCCGTAACTGCATTGGACTGTTTTTAGTTTCCAAGAGAAATTACTCGTGGCATGAAAAATTTGCAAACTCGATTTCAGCGTGGCTTTCTTCATTGATTACAACAATATCCAATTAGATGTCAGTTGTAATTACTATTAAAAGCTGAATAAGTTCAACGTTCATGGAAAATGAATTAAAATTTTGTTTGGGATTTTCATATTTTGTAAAAGTTGAAAGCGATACTCAAAAGGAAATTCTTTTCCTTTTGCTGCCCAATCTTTTTGATCATGCTGGCCAGGCATCATCAAAAACTCTCCGAATCCCTAAGAATAGAAGATAACCAATTAGTTCGCTAGCAAAACTAATTAGCCATCTTATGTTCAACTGAATCGACAGAAGAAATGCGTAAATATTTCTTGCAATTCCAGGAATGTTCAACTTATCCAGTCTTTAATGATAATTACAATTAAAATCTAATTGGATATTATTACAATGAAAAGAAAGGCCACCCAGTCTGAAATTGAGTCAACAAGTAATTTTTTCCAAGATATCTAAATTGCTTTTGGAAACTGAAAAAAGCCGTCAAATACAACTACAAAAATTTGTGCATTTATTTATGAAGTAAAGCAGCATTTTAAGTTGCCAATACGTACTTGGTTCTTTCACTGGCAAAACTAAATCAACTTTCGAAACGGGCTACTTTTGAACGATGCAAGAAAATCTCCTAAACTTCCAAAAGTGTTTGCAATTAATTCTAAGAATATTTGCTAAAGTGAAAAGATTAAGGGAAAAATGGTTCTAGATCAGGAATTTCTCGATACATGCCTTCTGGTCTAAAGAAGTCATAACAATTTATGAACCCTCTTATTCCGGTTCTAGCAATCCCGAAACTTCTTTATCTACTTCAACAGCCAGTTAGAATTCTCTACCTTTTGCTTCTTGCTCATCTCTTTACTGTGTTTCCTTTGCTTCCCTTTCCTCTCTCCCAACGAATCATTTTGCACCCTTCGCTTCATTTGTTAGCCTCGTTCTTTCCAGTTCTCTTTTGTCCAAACTTCTCGTTTTCAGCATGGCATTTCATGCTCGCATCCTCTGCTTGTAGCCTGGTTCTTTCTGTTGTATTTGCCACCTTCCTAAGCGAATTTGTTGCAGATCCCCTCTTCTCCCTTACCTTTGCAATCTCATTCCTTGATTACCTCAACTTCTCGAATTCAGTGTCGTATTTTATCCGCTTCATCCGCGGTGTGGTCAAATCTAGCTCTCGTGTCACGAAACTCCCTTACGAACAATCCCCTTCTGCAAGCTAAGCCCTCACCCTGGGAATACTTGTTCAGATCAGCATGTTGGACAAAGGTTTTTATATTGTATCGAATCTCTCCTCTCCCCGTAATAAATTTCGATGTTTTAACCGCCGTCAATCTTGTTTAATTATTTCTAGATTCCTCATGCTACCCCCACCAGCCGCATGGTATATCTGCCCCGCTTATCTAGTCATTTTCCTCCATCTAAACATTGCGTCTTGGTTAAACTTCAGCGCTTCGTTGGTTCTGCTAAGGAGACACGAGTTACATGCACACTTTACTCTCAAAGTGCATGTGTTGTAATTTTTAATTCAAAGACTCAAGACAGGATTTTACCGAGATCGTTATTACTTGTTTTGATGGCTAATCAAAGTAATTGCGAAGTCTACTGAATTTTATCTGCGAATGCGACATGCAAAATACAATACGCTTCTAATTAGTTTAGGGAGGACAAAGGGTCAGCATAGTTATAACAATATCAAAGCGGCGTATAAGACCTCAAACACATCGATAGTTTAAGGGAGAAGTATTTGAAAATAAGTTACAGTAATAAGTGTTATGAATGAAAGAAGCTCATTTTCTTAGACTCTGCTGTTCTTACATTGAAGAGGTTGATGTAGCCTACACGAAGGGCATCTTTTGACTGGTTAGATGCCTTAAAGTTTTATAGGTTCCGGATAGCTTTCTAACGAGACTTTGTGGCTGAAAATATTAAGTCGTCGATTCTATTATGAATCCAGTTCATGTTTCGACATTAAGACATTCGTCTTTAAACATAAATTTGATGCTTACCATCTATTGCCCTGAAATGGTTCCATGAAGCAGAGTGAGGAATTTTATAACCAAATTTCTAATCCAGGAACCGACTGAGTGCACGAAATACAATTAATAGATGCTGAAACTGTACAGAGGCAAACCTGCGAATCTATACATTTTATCCGACAGAAGCATCAATATTAGATTGCTTCTGCAGCAATTTGTTTAAAATAATTAGTCTCATTTAATTTAAAGCACAAAAGTTAATTTTTAATGATTATAGTTTTAGTGCGAAAGGTTCAACAAATGGTTATTGAAATTTAAGGATATCAAGTGTATTATTGTCTTTCTATGGAAACAAATTTTCATGAATATTCGAGTATGAGCGCATTCCTAGAGTGTTCAAAAATATCAAAGTTACTAAGTAAAGGCGACAAAAAATTAACAGAATTAAATTTACCCAATATTTCGGGAAGAGATATCCTAAATAAGTCGGTAGAATTATTAATGACAGTTGTGAATTAATTTTGTCAAGAAATTCGAAAAAATTAAGGACCTATTCAGTTGTATAAACATCAGAACTTTAAATTTTATCTTATTAGAATCCTACATTAAGATTGCCATTCTCCGTACCATCACATTACCCTAGACTTTGCAACACCACCAATTTCCAAAATGAATAACAATTTAGTACACAATTCTTTTGATAACGAAATTAACTAACAAATTTCTAGCATAAAGCAAGTTATGAAAGTTGGAATATTAATTCAATCAACAGAAAAATATTTTATTACACATTAAAAACTTGCGTATTACATGTACTGGAAAAAATTAAGTTAATAGCCGATTAGATTTAAAAATTTCGTTTTGCTAAGAAATTGCAGATATTAATGCCTCGAGTTATCAACTTATTGTTCCAACTGAGAATTTCATGAAATAAAGAGTTTGTAAAAAAAATAGAACTTGCGATTTATTTGCACTTTTTGAAAAATTTCAGCCAAAAGATTCCAATATCAAACGGGAAAGTATTTAAGACACGATTTTATTGAAAATTTTATTACTATTCCTATTTAAATTATTTCGATTATGATGTTGATCAGGCATCATAATCGAAAGATACCTTTCCTTCTATGAAATATTTCGATTATGATGTTGATCAGGCATCGTAATCGAAACATTCCCTCCAAAAGCGCAGAAGACCACCGATCGACTTGCCGGCAGTCTTTCAGTAATCTTCCGATAGTCGATATTAATTATAGCTGCTAACTTTTTAACTGCCAAGTATTTCAATTGAAAAATTAGATTTAGGAACAGAGAAAGCGATATTTTTTTAATTATGAAAGCCAGTTACTTAACTCACTAAAAATATTTACCAAGAACAAAGGTGGGGGAGGGATGGAAGCTGAAATTAATAACTGGAGGAATTAACATCTAAAAACTAAATTATAACCTAATTAAATTTTGATTCTTTTCGTTCAGTACATTTAATACACAAGTTCTAGAAATATTTCATACACTAAGAAGTATTTCGACAAGGTGACTGAAGAATTTTGAATTGGATCGAGACTCAACGAAAACGAATTTTCATGCAGAACTAAACTCATCTAAGAACTAAATGACGATTTTATCTTTTCGGTTAAGACTCATTTTCAATTTGTTCAGGAAATGAACTGTTATGTTGAATAAATTTTTCTGCATAGCTGCCTAATCTGTTTAAAACTCTAAGAACACTTATATTATTGGGAAGCCTTCTGAAATCTTCATAAAATTCGATCTATTAATGAAAAAAATACGCTATTGATAACCAATATTATTTAAATTCGGGCTTCGAAATTAACAGCGAAGTAGAAACCTTGGGCGCGAGAATAAAAACCTCATTTTAATTTTTCGTTTGAAAATCAAACCTAAAAAGCGGAAAGAAAAATTTATAGGCCAATCAACGTGAAGAAAAGGCTTTCAAATACAAACTATTGTTATTAATTTTTTCAGGCAGAAGAAACGGATTTCGGGAAGTCTAATAATACTTGTGTTGTAACCTTAATAGAGATAGGGGCGAGTGATGGTATGGTGAAATTTGATAGCGCAAGGGCCAGATTTAGCTATGCTGCGCCAAGTATAGGAGTGAATGAGTGAGGCATGGAATGTCGGAAAACGGTAACGAGCGAATCGTCCACACAGGTGGGAAATACGTTAGACGAAAGATCTGCAGCTATGATTGAGTCTAAATGCACTTAAATAATTTTGTAATTAAACATTCAGTATAATGGACTTGAGTGCAAGGACCTATTTATGCGCTTTTGTATTTTCGAAATTTCAACTTCTGGGCAGAAACTACTGGAGAACTCGGAATTCATGCTAATTTGTGTACAAAATATGCTATGCACGAGTCTTATCCTTCACCATCATGTTTTCACACCATCCAAAAATAAAATGGATTCAACAGGTTACAGACTCAACCTATAGGGAATAAAAAATGCTAAATAGAAAGTTTCCAACTCCTTCAGGTGTCATTATCTAGACACGTTGGTAGTTTAAATTGTTATTGAAAAACTTAGGCCGTCGTATTTACCTCTAAGATAAAATTAAATTTGAGATTGAACAAGAATCGTATGGAGTTTCTCCTTGGACAGTCAATCTAACTCCTTTGAAAAAGAATTTCCTTTGGAGTACCGGCGGGGGACAACCTTTACATCAACAATATTGTAAGAACTATCATTCGAAATATGTAAAGGTCATTTGATGGAATGCCGAGGTGCAACGTTCAATGAAGCAGTGAAAGACGAGCTATGAAGTAGCCGAACAACGGCTATTAGGCGTGGCAGGTAACACGAGTTCAAAGTACCTTAAATACTAAATAATTATTATTTAAGTGGAAATTAGTGCATATTCTGAACTGAATTTCAAGCGTTAAAAGTGAGATTACAGTGACAGTAAGCCACTTATATGTGGAGCAAGTGACATTTTTGCGAAATCGTGCTACGAGTTGCCGTTTTCATTTCTTTTTGAAGATTCATCTTTAATGCATAATATTCATAGAATTCGATAAATGCCTTTTACTTTTCGAAATTTACATCCGATCACGGCAGGGTTACTACGCATTTGTATCCAAATGATTTATTTACTAGTATAAATCATAGAAGAAAGTTCCAGTGTTACATTATCTTCGAAGAGTCTGCAGTATAACTAGCAGCGAAAATCATAATTCTTTTCCACAAGAGCTTACAAAGGAAAATACTCCTAGAAGTAACGAGAAGAAACAAACATTGATAGTTTTAAAAGAGTTAGACGGCCCGTCATATGTTGAAAGGATACCATCATCCCACTCTGCTCCATATCGGAACCCTTAAGGCGGTCTTGGCAAAACCAAAATATCAACGACACGTCTTTCAACCCACTATGGCACGTTAGCAGCCATTGATTAGAAATAAGTAATCACCAAGAACAGAAAAAGGCAAAGGTATGCCAGATGACTACAGTTAAAAGTTAATCCAAGATCCGTCAACTCATTATTTTAAACTTAATTTGGAAAATACATCGAACTCGGACATAAGTAGGGTACTTTGAAAATATGCAATCCAGAAAATATTTCCAGAAAATTTCTTGCATACTAGTATTAGCAGCATACAGAACAAGCAATATTTAAATCAACTGAACAAGTATGAAACCTAGTAAAAATCGATTCATAGATCCTAGTCCATTTCGAGTAAGCGTGAACTAGATTATTCCACTAGTTGCGAGGCGGATGCAGCTTGTTAGACAAAAACCACGATATTGCTCATCGAACTAGCCATCATCTTGTCTCTACATCGCATTGAACTGAAAGTGCTTCCATTTAGGACAAAATTAGAAAGCTCTGAACGTATGACCCTTCCATCATTTCTCATCTCGGGACCAAGACAGTGGAAACTTACGAAATTCGTGGTACACGTACCCATTGATTTATAGACCTAAAAATCTTAAAACTACGAAACTTTAAATATCATAAGTTTCTTCAGTTTCCATAAAAATTACAATTTCGAATAATTAAATGTCACAAACTTGCTAAACTTGCAAAGGAAATTCACTTTACTCAATACGGATACCTGCATGTCTAAAAAGGAGTCAATATATACTAAACTCTAGACAAACCTTGATATTTAGTTTAAACTTGATATTGATTGCATCCCAGAAATCCTATTAAACTACAGAATACAAAAGAGGATTGCGAAAGAAATCTATGGATAATCGCCAGAAGTTACGTTTTTCTACAATTTTCCCGATTGTGTTTAGTTAATATTAACTTGCATTAAACTTTGCTTGCTGTACTAAATTTCATAAACCCATAAACTTTATAACTACTAAAAATTTCGTGTGTTTAAGTGCATGAGGATATGAATCTTATTGATTTTCAGAAGTTCAACACAAGCCGAGAACATTTGCCAGTATACAAGAGTTGCAACCTCTGCTAAAACTAAATTTTTACTGCATTGACAGCTGAAAAGCAGTCGTTTCAACGAATGCTATTTGTTAATGAAAATACTAGATGATTATACATAAAAGCCTGATCATGAAAATATAGATTGTTCAACAAATCGTAAACAAGTTCAACTAGGAATAGGTTTAGTCACCGAATTGAACATCACCCAGTCTAAGCATGCATCTTTTATATTACTGATTTCAACATGAAAGACAGTATATGCCATTAAATATACAAATCAGAAAAATGAAACTTAAATATAATTACCATCTTGTACCATAAAGAATTAGTGCATATACTGAATAGCACAATTTGTTATAAATTGAAAATCTAAGGTTCTATTTCTAATATTCTGCAGACACTGCTTGGTACTAGTGTTCAAGTCTCCGGAGAATACACACTTTTGCTGATAAAGTTTCATAGAGAGCATCCACTGAACAGTAGCAGCAACTTGTTTTGGAAAGGTAAAAGAGGTATGATAGAAGAACCACACATGGTTCTGCTGCGCTAGATGAATGGTTATTCTATAAACATAACAAAATAATTGTATGCCCTGAACTGGCCAAGATGTACCAATTTTAAACGTTTAAATGCTATAAAAATACACAGGTAGATTTAAATATGTTCAAAAACTCGTAAAGTAAAGCGCAATACATTTTTAAGAACAAAATATATTGAAATAAAATAGTTTACCAACCATTTAGTAGTAATTTCAAATAGTTCAAAAATTGGCAAATTACGAACTTTCTTGAATAAATATAGATTGATTTTTAAATATCGTTCATGTAGTTATTGGAACGTTGAATTGCTTCAGTATTTCGATATCAAACATACTAATCCTATGATATTTAGGAGATGTTCCAAACGCCTACCACAATCGCCTGAATGCTTAGTTACACATGTTTCCTTCTGACCCACGAATTTATGCGACAATCTAATTAAATGATGCATCCGATGTGGACTAAAATATCCCAAGCAAGAACGCCAAGGATACAAGATCTTTTAGTGTGTGTAAGCGATTTACCTTTTCTTATTTAACCACAGATTTATATAAAAATCAATGCACGAATCAGATACGTCCTTATATGCGAAGGGACCACATTTCTAAAATATGACAAGTCAGCTGTTCAGCAGTTGCAACTGAAATTCAAAAACCAGTCACATTTGAACTAGAAATCAACTTAACATAAATTTTGATGCAGTCTTGAATTTGATTCGACTTTCCCTGGCGCAAGATCCTCAAACGAGAGCAGTCTCTTGAGAAAAAAATGCATTACATTTTCTTCTGGGACAAATGGGTTGAGAATATCTCTAGGACTTCTATTAATTAGCATATGTTCAGTTAGAATAAAAAAATTCCAATTTCGCTTCTGTCATATTAGAACAGGGGAAACAGTCATTTTAACCAAGATATTTATTGGGTATCACAAGCCCAAGCACAGAACATATCCAAAACACAGAATGGACAGAGTTAAATTAATGTAGAGTATAAACAATATTAAAAGCCAGGAAGTAGTGCGCAAAGGCCACCACGCTTGAACCTTAGTTGAGAGTTTCAACTATTATGTTGCTTGCAGTCAAATAAAGGGCTCTAAAAGTAACTACTAATGGATAAGTTAATATTGAGCATAGAGGCATTAGAGTTCATATTCTAGTTTTGAAATAGATGGTCAGATAAAGCATCCACAGCAATTGAATGGAGACAGATTTCCAGAACGTTTTAAAAGCGACATTAGAAACAAAACATGGAAAGAATTTGTCATCGCAATCTTCAGCCATTGAAAATTTAAAGTGAATTGTCTTTCAGCATCGGATGCCTTACTATTTAGAACAGAAACTTTGATCTAATGAGCGCAATATACCGAAAAGCGGTCATAAAGGAGCTCTTGAGATATTCCTGCATTAATCTCATCCGTCTTTATAGGAATACGAAACATGTTTGGTCGAGTTAGAAGCAAACAATTACAAGAATCTTAAGTTTGGAGAGAGTGCAATTCCGCCTGTCAGTCCTTTGAACCACTTCTCTAAACTTGAAACGTTTATCACCACGTTCAAACCCCTTGGGCATCCAATAGCACGCATTTCTTAGAATTGCGATTACAGTTTCAATGATTATCCTCGAAATCCAAAAATCAAGTAACGAGAAATGGCTATTTGCTCTACTCATTAATATTGCTGGAGATAGTTTCAAGTATTATGCACATGATCAGTGGCTTACAAGTAATTTTGAACTTTATTTGTGAAACTAATTAAGTTAAAAATATTGAATCATTTAACAGAACCCGTAATCGGAAATCTAACGCCTTGTTTGCCATATAGAAATTAGATGCAAGCTCTGAAACTGTAGATGCGCGAGCTAGAGACAAATTATGAATCGAAAATGGCAAGCGCAGTTACTCTATAAACGCCTATTGATACCAATTTAATCCAAATTTTTCAGATAAATAGCGAATGTTAATTATGCCCTGCTATTAATCCAAATTCAAGTATTAAACGGGATTTTAACCGAAACACGGCCAATTTTATTTTAATCGTTAAAGTAATTTATAACATCGCCATAGAATAAAAGTTGCATTTTCCCGTGGCATTGACCTAGTGTTTTAGGTATCCCGAAGATTTTTCCACGGTGTTAGAAGTATAAATTAAGCTTCTTTATATCTTTGAATAACCTTCAGCCCTATTTAAATTCAAAAACCACTGCCCTCCCACCAGCCGGCTGGCATCCCTACCACTGTCTTTACCCCTAATCGTATCTTCCCTATCGAATACTTCACTTGCTGTACACTTTCATTCCTCATTTTCATTTCTTCCACGTCTCTAACTGAACATTCATACGTTCCAATCACCACAAGACGCTTTAAATCAAGTCTAGTTTATATAAAGAAGCTTAATTTCATACTCGTAACTCCGCAGAAAAAGCCCTAAACCAATAACTCATAATCTGAATTCCAATAACGGGTAAATTAGTTTAGCTCTGCAATTACTTATCAGCTCATTTTTCGAAGACTATCCTAAATTATGAGGACAAGTGGATTCTAAAATGTTCGGTTAAAACTGATAGCTATCGTTTTAACTTGAAAGCTTAAGTTAACGGATTTACTTCATACGAAGAGTACAGCGTTTTATGGCCAAATTTCATACGAAAAGTTTTAGTTTTGCTTCCTATCCAATTCCTGGAGATTCGATTCCTACCGTTTGCTTTCAAAAGTGCATCTAATTTAGCAGTTTAGTTAAATAACCGAACTTTTCTGCTAGTACCATCAATCTAGTTTTATAACTTTTAGAGAAGTGAATTGGTTTTTAAGCCGATAACCTCTAATTCTTAATTTCTTTCTAAGAAGCAAAGATTTTAGAAGACAAAATAAACTTTGCTCGAACCAAAATTTTAACTTTAGACAAAAAATCTTGTAAAAAGTCAAATTAAGATTTACTCTAGGATTTAAGAAAATATCTTAGATTTCAGCCTTAAATTTTAAAGAATTTACTGTGAACCACTGATCACGTCCAAAATACAAACGTGTAATTTTATATGAACCGAGGAGTAGCGCCAAAATGAGAGTTTGCATTTGTTTTAGAGACCAACACTGAAGATGCCGATGTGTTGCCAAGAGTTAAACTACCAATCCTACAATTTTCACTGCACATTTACTTTGGTAAAATACCAAGATGATTTCATATAATAGATCGTAAAGCAATGCAGAAGACTCCAGGAACTTACAACAAATTGCTTGAATCAATAGAAATTTTAGCTTAGCCTTATAACTCTGCCTATGCGAGAAGAAACCGACTTAAAGTTGCAAGGAGCCATACCTGATCTTGAAGCGTCGATTTTCATGGAAATTGAAATGAAAGTGCCTTTCTTTGGTTTCGCTTAGTCAAGCTTGAAGAAAATAATTTCTAAATATATGTATGCTACCAAAAAACAGAATCGTTGAAGAGGCCGAATGAATCAAGAGGAACGAGTTCTCAGAATTGCATCGAAGTTTTCTGCTGCAGACACTTTAGAGGCATCTTGTCTAGAAATTTAAAGAACATTGGCCACATGACAACTAAATTCCCCCCTCAGAAGGAAAGAAACAGCCAATTCCTTTCCTGGAATTGAGGCAAAGACTAGATCAAAAACTGCTTGCGTTTAGTTCGCAGGATTTGATGGCTCGGCATCCATATGACGTGCAAGTTTTTGGCAGTGTAGTCAATCGGAGCTTTCGAAAATAGGTTAGCATTGAAAATATGTCATAATGGAAAGTAGAAGTTAAAGATGTCAGAAAGTTTATGAAAAATGTAAAGAATTTTAAGTACGACAAGGCCAAGAGATAAAACTAAACATGTATCTCTGCTGAATATTCTCGAGCTTACAAGTTTCCGAAGTCCATGCGAACTTGGACTTTTTGGCAAGAGCCTCGGTTTAGTAGTCTAATGTTCATTCCATTACTTTTATTGAAAAGGTAAAGTTTGTATCCTCAGAGTGGAGAGATACACCATCCTTAGTTTCATTCCCCACTGAACAATTTTATTTTTTCAAATAGAAGTTAGATTTATGCAT
Source organism: Araneus ventricosus (assembly GCA_013235015.1). Lineage (NCBI taxonomy): Eukaryota > Metazoa > Arthropoda > Arachnida > Araneae > Araneidae > Araneus > Araneus ventricosus. The sequence goes on along the minus strand of BGPR01000048.1, from coordinate 1,777,458 downwards.
AAACGAGTGGAAATGATGGAATGAGTGTACCTAGAGGTTTCTAGGTATCATTAACAAATTTTAGATTGTTTGAATTCATCCAATATCCTGATCGCTCAAAGAATTCAGTTTAGAAAATAATCTAGGTGACCGCTATATTATATATTATATATATAGGTGACCACACGGACGTATCCAGAGTCGATAGTGATGTTGGGTTCGCAGGGTGTTCGCTAAAAATAATTTATTCAGTGGCGGAATTTGTCAATGACGCCACAGGCGTAAAATTTCTTTTAGGTCCATGTTTTTTTACAGACATTTTCTATTAATTCCACAAGGAACTCAATGGAAACAAAAATTAGTAAATAGTAAACATTCCTCTAGAGCTTTCACCTAGGTAACGAGTTAACGCCCACTTCTCAAAAATAGCAACTGCAGGTGAACCAATTGATATTCCAGTATTCTACTTGTGCGTAATATAGAAATAAACGTCACTGTAGAATATTGGCAAGATTGAAACTGCTACGATATGGTGGAAGGTGTTTTGGTCTTCATTCCATCGGTAGATATTAAACTAATTACTTATAATTTAGTGTTTTCTAATCAGACGGATCTATACCTCACTATTTGTATCGCTTTGATGTTTTTAGCTCTCCATTACACATTTCTATTTTTCAACTGGCACACGGGTCTTTACATATTTAACACTTGGAGGACGACTCATGCGGGCGTGCCAGCTGCTTGGCACATTCTCTTCCGACTGTCATAAATACGTGCCGGCTCTTGGCTACCGACTGTCACGTCAGAGTGACACCAGATTTAGTGCAATTAGGCTTAATTAGAAAAAGTGCACCGGCCCTGAGCTTCCACACTCGTTGGGAATCGTCGACCACAAGGAACCGCACGTTTTCCGTCCGGCCGTCTTCAAAGGGTTAACTGCATTCCCACCATCAAATTTCACTTGCACAAGCTGGCGAATTCAAAAGGGGATTAGCTCAAAAATTTATCTGCAACAGGGGATTAAAACCAGCGACAGGATTTGCAATGAAGGTGTCCCGGCACATGACACGTCTCGTAGGATTTTATCATAATTGATAATTTTAGTACTCATGATGCATTATTTGGATTTGAGGTGCTTGCGTTTAATGGTTATTTTATTTAATTAGTTATGTTTGCATGTTCGGATTGATCTTATACTCTGCTCAAATTGCATTTCCGAAAATGTGAAAGGAATTTTTTTTAAAATTATGTATATTGATTTTTAAACCTGTTCGTCCTCTCCCAGTTATTTTAGGGCCTTACGCGCTTTGTGACATACGGGTTGGGGAAGAGTACACAGATAATTCAGGTTCCCGATCTGTAGCAGAATTCTCATCGAGTAAACAGCCGTTGCGAAATGGCTAAATGGTTGGTAAACTTTCTGATGTAACACTTAACTTTGAACTTAACACAAACTAAGAACTAATGAGAAATGCTTCACAATATTTACATCGTTACAAGTTTAATCCATCTGTTATGCCAAGTATATTAATCAAATAACCTGCAGCATGTTTTGATGTTGGAGGTCAACTTGCTAACCAGCTTATTTAAATCATTTGAAGCGATCTTTCATCTGGATTCCATCAGAGGCTTCGACATGGTTGATGGGATTTCCTTGAAGTTCATGCACTTTAGATGCGGCGTAATGCGTTTCCAAAACAGATGACATTCAAACAAGATTCCGTTCAATGATTCTAGAAAATTGAACAGTGAAATTAGAAGCAAGCAGACGATATTGATTTAAACATATTTACTTTAAAAACATTAGGTACACAAAGCAATTTAACAACTTCGGTAACGGACGAAACCGTTTCCCAAAAAAATGTTGGAATAGCAAACAACTTTAGGATTAATATTTCAAAACAAATTCTTCAGATTAATGTTCGATTATGATCCATACATTTCCTGAAAATTCAAAATACTGCTACGAAAATATTTGGAAATCAGAATAGGTGCAATTAAAAATTAGGTATGCTCCATCTTGTCTTACACCACATGGAATATTTAGTGCCAAAGTAGAATCCGCCCGTTTTTAAGACATTCGAATTAATCGGTTCATAGTTTCTAGACCGTTACGGAAACAACTTAAAACTGTTTTAAACTTTTTAAATACTGCAAATATTGAATAGGATAATAACAGTGTTAATTTATATTCACTCAAGTTTCAATTTCATGAAGTTTTCAACAAAGTTCCAAGTAAAGCATTTAAATCTATACAGTTATAAAACGCCTTATAAATTAAAAGTGATAAATTCACATTCCTTGTTCAGTTCAATCCATAGAACTGTTTGTCCACCTGCTGAAATATTCTTTATAGGAAACGAATACCTTATTTAATAAAAGACGAATTACCAATTTTAGCATAGAAAATTATTCGAATTTTCTAGCTGTTCTAAATTGTTCCTCTGGTTTGGTTTGAGTTTCGTGGCACAAGAGCCTGCTTGTAAAATTTTCCCTCTATTTACAAATTACGACTTCAGACTGCAGTTTTAAGCAAAAAAGTCGAAGTTTGACAGACTTCAAAAGCTATAAAGGGAAAATAATGAAAAAAGCCATCAAATGTACGACAAAAAGCTGCAGTCTTTCATTAAAACCCCTATCGAGTTCTGTATCCTTGTAAAGCAACTAGTCTTGAATCCTGAAATATTAATGGTAAATTGGCGATTGCCAACAGTAGATCTACATGAATGGCAAAACCGTTAACTTAATTGCTTCGGCACATGTTTATTTAGAAGATGTTAACTATAAGCCATTCATCCTTACAAATTTCATAGTATACAACTAAAAGGTTTCTAATCAGCAGTAGACCCATTTGTAAACATGCTCGAGAAACTGCGAAGAGTCAAGACGAGATATTTGTAATTTAAGTGGATAGTATAATAGCTTTGACTAGACTGCTAGTACAACTGATCTCTGAAAAATTGAAACACCAAGAAAATCAATAAAATCCTATGAAAAGAAATCTCATTTTTATCAATTATAAACTTGGTTTCATACCATGGCTCTGGCGACTCGACTGTTCGTTTTCTTTTGTAGCATTGGAGAAACTGCACAGCGTTCCTTTGAAGCTCAAATCCTCTTCAAGGCATTTTTTCTTAGACAAGACAAAAGAAGCATACCCTTGTACTAATGCTTGAAATCTGGTAGAAAACCTCGCATTTCTCGGAATCTCCACTGGCAGGGAACTTTCCATATCACGAGTTAACATCTGAAAGGAGAATAAACATCTTGAACGAAAAGACAACCAGAAAATCTACAGCATATACCCCCGATAAGAGTTTCATTTCAATCATTAAAACAGGCCATTGAAAGGCAAATCCGTAAGTCCTGTTTTTGCAGATAAAGCACGCTTTTCATTATTTTATAAATCATTGCTTGAGAATTTCATCAACTGTCGTATTTCCTAGGATTAAAAGTTTATTTAAAGTTTCAAGTATACTACTAGTTTGGTTTAATGGTACAAGAGCCAATTGGATCACACTGCGCCAAACGTTCGTTGTTTCAAATCGCATATAAAAATTTAAAAATGTAACCGTTAAAGCTAAATCATTTTAATTAGATGCCCTTCCCTTAAAAAGAAAACACTTTGAGACTAGGATTGTCCCCTACGATGTCGGTTAAGTCAACGATATGCACTCCAAAGCGAGTGTCTTTGGGCAAGTATATTACCAAAAATTCCTTAAAACCTTGGCACTCAGACGTATACTCTCGGGTATCATTCTAGACTGTTCATTTTCTAGTTTCTTGAATTTTATCGTTAAAATTCCCTACAGAGATTAGTAGCAGAAAAATATTTGGGTAATCAACTTATGCAATTATATTTTACACCTTAATGTAATAAGAATTCACTCGTAGTTTCTGAATTTAAGGATTTCTTTCCGAAATATACGAAATTAAACTTATTTTCACCTAGCTACGCATCATAACAGAACATAAATATTCTACGCAGTCCGCCATCAATAATAACCATAAATGATTGAATTATGGATTACATTTAATTCGATGCATGCAGCTGATTTGGCAAAAATATCAAGAAAATAATATCCGGAAACACATGCAAGTCTGTATTGCTACTGCTACAGATGCTTCCATTCAATAAAAGCCTTAAATAAAAGACTTCATAATTTCCAACTACTTATCCAAATATTTCTTTTAACCGGTCGAGTTACAGGGAATATTTAAAGTTAAAAAATTTCGATTCATACTTTTATTGAAATTCAGCTCTAAAGTTTGAGATTCAGGAGTATGAAGAACCGAAGTAATTTTAGTAACTATTACCAAGGTGACGAATTTTTAGCATCCAACAAAAGCCTTAATAAAAATCAAATAAATGAAAGCTAAAAATATAAATAAAAGAAACATTTAATTCATCCCAACAATGCAGAATTGACAACATAACAGCCCAGATCTGTTTCTCGGTAACGCTCTGACGTCGACAATAAAACTCGTGCCATAGCACTGCGAGACGGTAAACAGCATTATTTCATTGTTGGAGAACCTAAGTTTCAGTAATTTTAAATTTAATAAAAGAGTAATTGTTCTAATTTCAAATTTAATAGCTCTAAAAATAGTGATATAAAATTTTCTATCGATTGACATAAAATTTCACTATGATCAACAGTTCCCGAGAAATATTAAGTTAAATTAATCATACATTTCAAATTAATTTCCGTTTTTTAATAGAAAGTAGTAAATCACGTCAGTGGTATATCATGCGCGTGATATAGTTTGGATGCCACGATGCATCTGTTTATTGCAATCGTGATATAATTTGATATTTTTTGGCAACGTTAAAATTTACACAAAGACATCTGAAGTACAAGGAAAATAGTTAAACAATGAAAAATACTTCACACGGAATGTTGTTTGATTAAAGAAATATGTAAATAAAAAATATCTCCTGTCGTAAAATGTTTATTTTATTCGTTTTCAATCAATGTTAAACATTTCTCGCATATATATTTAAACACGTCAAATATGACCGAAAATCTCTCGAATGAAGAGGCAATTTGTACCCGTCATACCATGACGGGTGATTTTCTAGTAAACTATAATATGATAAATGCATAATAAAAACATTTATAGCATCATTTATTGTACACTTTGAGGAAGGGCAGAACTTGCAAAAGGACGTTTGGTCACCTTACCATTACTTTAATCGTCCATTAATGGCAATATAGATTACACATTGAATTTGCATCTATATGTATAGCGCATTAAAATTGAATTTACCGATTCTTTTAATTTACATTCTCATTTGGACTAATTATAGTTTTAAAGGAAAAATTTTCAAAACCGGATGAATATAGAATATGTTTTATATCCGCGAGATACATTGCGACTATTTAAGGATGAAAATGATTGCCAGCAACGGAGGGTTACAAGATAATAAACTTAAAGGAATTCAGTTTTATGATGCGAAAAACTTTGGAAAAACTGATTGCAGAATTCCATAGTATAATGACATACGAAATATATTAAGGACTAAGTTAAAAATAGGTTTAAAAACACATTTATTAGTGTATTAAGAATAATTTTTAAATAAAAAATTGTAGGTCACAAAGCAAAAGTCGTAAAAGCAGGGGGGGGGCGAAAGCTACAAAATAAAATTAAGCTTCAATGAATATAATACAAGAAAATTCCTAATAATTCCTTAAAATTTAAAATATGAATGATGGAAATTCCAATTTATTTATAATATTTTTATCAACGCCTGACGCTTTTATACTTGCTTCGACCTTCAGATTTCATAAAAATTGGTTACTTTTTACTACTATACTAACAAACGCATGTTTTAGAAATTTATCTCCTTAAGTTAATGATAAGCATTTTATAGCATTCATCATTAACACAATCACTTTTAGCTTTCTTCGAATTGTCAGCTTGAACGACTCCTACATTACATTAGAAACGGACAGCTATGTAAATTAACTTCAAATAACGCATAAAATTTCTATCTACCCTTAACCTTCTCAAACCTTAAACTGCCGGCAAGATATTTTAACTGGAATGCAAGAACTTTCCAGACAAAATTAGTAATTCCCGCTTTTGACACTATTGTCAGACAGACCTCGCTAGAAACGCTTTAACGAGGTCAGTGGATGAAATACCAGGAAAGAGTTGTTCAAAATTCGTGATGGAAGAGAGCTACATGCTTATTTGCAATGCCCGTTTTCTCCCCCTCTTCCACTATCAAATTGCAAATTCATTTTAATCCAAAAGAAACCTTTCATTACGAGAAGATTTGTCATGCCGTTCAAGAGCTCTAAAACTCGGAAATTACAGCTCTCGATACCAACATGAAGGAATATATTTTGATAATTTATAGAGCCGTAGAAAGAAGTATTCTTTAAAATACCCATAATATATTGAACTTCTAATACTTAAACAATTTCACGCTGTATTGGTAACAAATAGATATTTCATTACTTTCATTCAATACATATATACCAAAAAATGTGAAGGACAACTTAGACGTGTAATTTAGCATTTGCACAATTTTACATATCTATATATTCCATTAAGAATTCTTTGACTTACCATGCTCGGAAGTTCACTCTCATAGTCAACCATTCAATTCATGAATGGCACCAATGCAGAAACTATCCATGCTCTAATTCTTGAAAGAGGTTCCGTAACACACTGCAAACACAAGAATGGCTCATTTTCTAATTCTTGGGAGGGTCCAGCTCAGTAAACTTCCAAAAGACGATAGAGCCATTATAAAATTATCCAATCCTTGTTTATAAATTATGATCTTTAACGTAAGAATTCAACAATTCGAGATCCAAAAGCATCACAAAGTTCCACTCCGATACAAAAATTTTAGGTGCATGAACTTGCTTTATCACCAATGAAGTAAAAGTTTTCGTAGACGGACAAGAGATCATCGCAATTCAGTAATTGAGAAGCCCAACCAACCTACTGCAGTTCCATATATAAACTTGTAAGCATTAAGAAAAGGTGCGCGTTTCTATGCATTCACGACTAATGAGACAAGCATCATCTGAATAAGATCGGTTCTTCTTCACTGTGATTGGTTTGGAAAGTCAGCTACTTGCCAGAAATACTGAGTGCTAATTCAAAAACCACTCTCCCTTAAAACAATAAATTAGTAATATGAGCGATATTTTTTATGTTTAAAACCTAAACACGAACACAAATTATATTTTTGTTACACTTTACCTGTGATCTGGAAAACAACATTTATTGATCCTAAGCATCGAACCCTTGATTTGAGTAACTTAAATTTGAGGTGTGCTTGTTCATTTCAAGCCGGTAATTGTTTCAAATCTCTACTTCCAGGACTGAACTTTCATGTGCTTGTTTATTTCTAGTTATTGCATGTA
>BGPR01000048.1:1736462-1770081 GCA_013235015.1 Araneus ventricosus | reverse complement strand
CAGGACTGAACTTTCATGTGCTTGTTTATTTCTAGTTATTGCATGTATTTGTTTATTTCAAGCCACTAATTGTGACAAACCTCCTACTTCCAGGACTGAACTTTGTATGTGCTATCATTTACATGAATGATGCAAGATTTGCTGCATTATGTTAGGTAAATGCCGATTTTTGAAGCAAACCAAAAAATTTGCTGAAGATAGACCAGACAATTTTGAACCTTGGTCGGAAGGTAAATAAACACTTCTGGGGTCTATTCTGGTACCCCCGGTTGGGTTGGGTTTCGCACGTTAACAACGTAACCCAACCCAACCGGGGGTACCAGAATAGACCCCTCTCTCTCTCACAAAACGGCGCTCTCTTCTAAAGACATTTACACCTCGCCAACGTGAGCGGCAGATTCAACGTGAACGGGTCCACATAAATGTCAGTTCTCCTATGAAATCTGGTAGCGAATCCGCATTCCTTTGAATCCGAGAAGATTTTGAACCAGGACATCACGGCTTCCGACTCCAGCATGACAGGATACTTCGGGTGTTTATCTTAATGAAAATTTAGACAAAATATACATAACTTATTAAAGATATTGAAATTTGGCATTTGATTATGAAGAGAAGTCTTAAATCGTTTTATTTCTTAAAAGTTTCTAATTTAAATCGAAGATTATAGCCATTTTTGTATTTTGCTTCGTTATGTTTTCATCGTTTCTTGAAGAAAATAGTACCACACAGGAATTAGTTTCCGAGATATAATTTATGTTAAAAATAAGTAAATTAGATTTTGGCAGGTTTCTTTTATTAATCCGATCGGCCTTTTCTACTACAAAAGAATAAATATAAATGGAGTTTGATGCAGATAGAATCTCGAAAATTCAACTCGGCGGAACTCAGACTGAGCATTTCTCGAACCAGCAATACCTCAGAGACTGAGAGAAACAAGCTTTCTTAAATCATAGAAGATTATTTCGAATCACGAGTGACTGTTAACTACTTGACCTACGAATTTAGTTGACCATGGCTCGAAATGAGGTCCGTCCCAAAATAGCCCCCGGATAGCTTCAAAATGGGACGTTAATCTAACAAAACTAAATTAAATTGCGAATTTATTTAACCTCCTAATTAGATGGAATATACTTTATGGGACATTTATTTTTTATTTCAATCCATATAAAATTGCAAAAGACATTTGAGATAACTGAACCTGTCCAAGTGATTTTTGTCTTTTAAACTAATTGCTGCTTTGAGTAAATTAATACTTAGAGATCCATACTAAGATGTCAAACGCATTATAAATATTATATTGCTAAGGTGATCTATAAGCGAATATTTGACTATGGGCTCGGAAGATGGTGTTTTAGAGAGTCGATTGTGCAATTGCCGAGCCAACCTGCGCATGCAGTCTAGATGTATGCTACTGTATTTCGTCGAAAATAAGGCTCGGTTTTATATTAACTTTTGTTCTTAAGGAAGACGCATTAGAAATTATTTTCAGATGATGTTTTAATTTTTCATGCAAAGGCAGTTCATATCGCTGCAGGAAACCATCTATTCAATGTTAAGATCAGAGGCGGCCCGAGGCCCGGGCAAACTGGGCAACTGCCCGTGGCGCCAAAACTGGAGTGGGAAGAAGAAAATTTTTAATAGACTTGAGAAATAAAATCAAATACTCTTAAAATGTGTTGAATATATTATTTTAGTTTCAATAAGACCACTTATAATCTTAAATGTAGCCGAAGTTAAAAATTCCCACCAAATTAAGTCATACTTGCAGGTAAAAAGTACATATTTCTGAGTAAGAGTTTGTCTGACGTTTAGAATACAGACATTATAAATTGTAAAAAAATACGTTGGTTGGGGGGCGCCATATTGTTGACTTGCCCGGTTGGTAAAGATACTTCGGGCCGCTTCTGGTTAAGATGCTCTGAATTCTTCTGATGATATGGCATTTTTGTGGACAAACTTATGTTTCTTCATTCTTATTTAAGAATAATATTTTATTTTCATATTCAAAGGTTGTATGCTGCCTTATTTTGGTTCCAAAAATAATTTTTTTCAAATTTTTTATCCTTATTCAAGTTCTTATTCCATCCATCTTTTTCTATTTTGAGGTCTCTAGTAAAGGGGAACAGGTGAGAATCGAAAACTTAAAAGTGAGAATATCATCCTGAAATGCTTCGTATATTGAACATTTTCATTTTGCTATTGTAAGAGGGTGAGATGCTGTCTCGGATTTCATCGAAGCTATACTGATGAACTATTCTATTTGTCTAGTTTGTTGCATTTTTGAATCGTCGTGTTCGCAGATAGATAGATTTTTCGACTATTACAATACTTTCTCTTTGTTTACTTCATGGAAATAGATAGATTTTTCGACTATTACAATACTTCGTCTTTGTTTACTTCATGTGAAGAAAGTAAAAAAGTAGTCAGAAACTGAGATTAAGTTGGAAGAAAGAGAACAATAATAAAAAGAAAAAAATCAGAGGACTTTTCTAGACAGGAGACACCATCTCTTCAAAATTTCATTTTATTCAAGCAATAAAGCTGACATATTACTGCATTTTCATCAGCATAACAAAAGCGATTGTGATCCAGTTTTAAAAACCGAAGAAAATGCTTCTCGGAAGCAAAAACTAAACCGAGAATGGACGTGAAAAGCGTGAAGAAGACGCGAACTGTGTCACACATGGAAAAATAATGAAATGGAGTTCTTAGCCCCAGGGTGGCAATAAGTAATTCAGAGCACATGTCCAACAACACAACCAACGCATTCTGAGAACAAAGAGAAAAAAAGTAAACTTGTTTGAATCGGAACACTCGTATATCGCCAACGCTATCTATTCACTGTCTTCTCCAGACCTAAATAAGTGAATCTTATTTCTGTCGTGCTATTATAAGTTAATTAAAAAGTGAATGGGGCATTGTGAGAGGTTTTAAAGAGAATTTATTACAGGATTAGGAGGCGAAGGGAAAAGTAAGATGACTAACACAAAAGTGATAGTTTAAATAAATAGGAAATTAAAAGTAAGCCGTTCACGTCTATTAATAGATGTATTTTAGTTGGATTAAAAATATAGTTGGGTGTATATATTAATAAAGCTCATGTAAGCTGTTAGTAATTATAGTTTATTGTTTGACGATTTTTTTTTTAATATTCAGATTAAAGTAGTTATTTAGGAACAGTTCTTATGTTCAAGTGAACTCATTTAAATATCGATCTTTATAAGAATTAAATTCGCTTAATGTACAGTGTTGTTATAATTAAAATTCGCCTTTTGAGAAGGTCCTAGAGTAGGTTCTACGGCTCCAAACGGCACAGAATTTCATTAACATGTAGTACGAATGCGCTGTGTGAAAATCGATGAAAAAATAAAAAAGAATAATAAAGAAAGAAAAAGAAGAAAAAAGTTAAAATGTTCGTCGAGAGGTGGCGGTACGCCAATATCTGAGGTGATTTTTGCAGATTTTTTTTATTACTTAAGTAACATTAAATAACTCATTTGCGGCTCACATAGCTCATTTTTTTTTAAAGTTTAGCTAAAAATATTCCCGAAATTCAAATCTTAGCACAAAATCTTTTTTCGTTTCAAAATACCGTTTTTATGCAAGACAATGCACCACCAATGCATCACAACATTTTTTTTCTAGTTTTCATAGAACACATTACTGTGGGCCACCAGCCGCAGCCGAGTACCTGTAGATGGCGCTGCCATCGCGAGTGACGTCAGAGAATCAAGCTGCCGAGAACAGAAGAAGAGACGACGAGGTGGTTGAAGACGCGTGAACTACGTGGGTTTTTCCCTGACAAAGACAAAAGACGACGATGTGCCATCCAAAAGCCTATTTAATGACGATTTACTTCAACTGTACATATCTTTATCTGTAAATATTGCTCAGTATATTAATGTAAACTTAATCCTGATAATATAACCATTTAGATTGATGAACTGTGTATTATTATTATGGAACCAAACACTCAGCCTGCCTGATGACCGCCTACATTACTTACATTTCATACTAGCGAAATTTCCTTTTCTTTTAGAGCCATAGAACCAAGTCTATATCATTCTGAATAGACGACCTTTTATTATAATAACCCTGTGTGTTAAAGATGAGAAATTAACACTATAAGCATTACATACATTAAACAGGGTGTCCACACATATCGTGACCCAATAGCTAATTTCTAAACCGTTAGATATAGACATATAGTTCCAATTGGAAAAATGCTTTAAATGAAGGGAGAATTATAATATATGTCTTTTGAATGACTAAATATATGACTGAAAAATTTACGAAATGTAACTTTTTATACAATCCCCCGGTCCTATCAATCATATTTAGTAAAATATTCTTAACACTCAAAGAATTTAAACAAAAAAAAAAGTCCCACTCTTCTGCGACTAAAAATGAGCGAGTTATGGAGCTTTGAATATTACTGATTTAGATCAATTTACACCATTTCAATAGCCGTCTTGAAGACGATCCACCAATCAATGCACAGCACTTGCTCGACGAGGCCGCTGATTGGTTAAAATCATGAAATTCAGCTCCATAACTTCATTTTTGGTCGCGAAGAAGTGGAACTTTGTTTCTTTGAATGTATAAATATTTTACCAAATATGATTGATAGATTCCTAATTTGACAATGAAAAGTTAGATTTCAAATTTTCAGCATTCATTATTCATTCAAAGACATATATATAATTCTCCTTCTACTTTCAATTAACATATATGTATATCTCCTTTGAAATACTTTATTTCCCGGAATATGGACACCCTGAATCTAATATAAAACACGTGTTATGAATCAATTGACGTGACAACAAAATTATATGGTAAACACGACACATCGTGCCTATCGAAGAGTCTAAAAGCAATTGATGACGCATCCACAATCCACAAATACAATAAACGTGGGGTGCCTGACATAAGCTACCTTAAGTCCCTCCCACTCCTCCATTCATAATCACAAAACGATTTTCAAACTATTTTTAGCACTTTTGAGTTTTTGGAATGAGCTTCGACTGCCTTCCATGGATTTATGCCTTTCTGAAATTGCTTCTTCGCGTTTGCTTACATTTTTTTTTTTTGTTTTACCCTTGATTCTGGCTCTTTTAATTGTTGTAATATTTGGGCATAATTAAGCAATTAGGAACTACCACTTTGTAGATTTACGATAAACTATTTTAAACTTTACATGATCATGAGTAGTACGTTATGCAAAATCGAGCCGACATCAACAGACAACAGACTTCTTATAAAGCCTCTTATAATTAAGTTAGAATGCCGTAAAAGTATAATTAAATGCGTCGGTTTATTTTTAAGCCCAATGTCACTTCTTCTCTTTTTTGTCACATCTGAAACAAAATTTGAGTTTTTATCTCATTTTTCTTAAAGCGGTCTGTTATCGGACGTTGTCTGCAGTTAGTGGCAACTCTAAGGGAAAACCTACGCTATATATCATTACACTCAGCTTAATAGATCAAAATATCATCCTATTATACTTTAAAGTAACAAATATTTTATCACAATTTAGTTTTAAACATTATTAATCAATGCTCAGTGTAATGAAACTATATATTTGAAATGAAACTTGTTTAAATTTATAAATCTGTTAAAACCAAAGTGTACGGTACATGCCTCGCCATGCTGGCGCCAAATCATGGAAAAGTCGCTAAACATCCGCCATGTTACCACATTTACCATATTACCGTCCACCATTGGGTTACCACATTTGACGATTTATCGCCAAAAAATACAAGTTTGGCGCCGCACCGTACACTTTGGTAATTAATTTAGAATGTATTTAGAATGTAATTTATAATTAACTAGCAGTACGCGCACGGCGATGCCCGTGGAATCAGGACTTCAACAAAATAAAAAAAATCGCCCACAATGACACGAAAAAGTTTTCAAAACAAAATTAAAACAAAAGATACACATTATAGATTTTTCCGCTATAATAACATGTAGAAAAACAGTACAGAGTACATTAATCCAAAACAATATAAAAAAATTGTTGCCCGTGGAATCAGGACTTCAACAAAATGAAAAAGAATTCTTAGAACATGACAAAAAGCTCCGAAGGTTATGACGTCACCTGACCCTTCATCCAATCAAATTGAAAGCTGCGTTCCGGAAGGCTATCGCTGAAGAAATTTCGCTCGACAAAAATAACTTTCATCTGCCCAGGAATAATTTAATTTAAAAAAAAACGGGAAAAGATATTTTAACCGTTCTTGCTTTAAATCAGAGAGAACCGTTCTAGTTATAAGCTGAAAAAAATTGAAAATAATAGTGTTATTAGAAAGTCGGATGCAACAAATTTAAAAACAAAACCAACATTTAGGTGCAAAACTGACTGATTTTTAAAAAATTCTCAAAATTCAGTAATTTAAGATAGAAATTCAAAACTAACTTCATTAGAACGGAAATCGCGTGCTCTTTCCGATGGTCTATCTATTTTTGTCGTACAATTATTTGAAACCATTCTAATGAGAAATTAGTGCGAAAAATCAACCAAAACAACACAAAACATTAAATAAAAAAATTTCTAGATTAAAATTTAAAATTTCGGCTTCGAGGTGCACTCAGTCACCATTACGACTATCTGTGTGCCAAATTTCATGGCTGTAAGTGCGATAGATTCGTCTGGACATCGCAGACAAACACACACACACACACGCACACAAACATTGCCTTTTATAAGTATAGATTTAGAATGCTGTAAAATTTTAATTTTTTTTCTGTAATATTTTACGAGAAATATTGTATTTCAAAATTATTCACATTTGAGTTATTTCTTAATTGAACTCGTATACTGCGTCCATTTCTTGATTCGACAATTACTCATTTCAATTAATGCTTTTACTTGCGTTGTTTTCTGCAATAATAAATGGATAACGTGCATAATTTTTGACACAGAAAACTAAATGAATCTTTCTCGTGCATTTGATTTTCTGTACTAAACGTAGAAACAAAACATCTAAAATAATTACAATATCTAAATATAATCCCATACGATGCGTGTCTACTGTGATTTGAGCGTTAACATCTAATTTATTCAAGGTCAGAGATATGAAGTAGACCATAAGTCATTAAAAGTATCATTACATACGTCAGTTGATAAGAGCAGCCGTGAAAATATGCAAAAATTTCAAAAAAGTCTTCAAACTTAAAAGGAAAGCATCTAAAACAATTACAGTATCTAAATATACTCCCATATGATGAGTGTCTGCAGTGAATTAAGCTCAGCATTTGATTTATTCGAAGTCAGAGATCTGAAATAGATCATATGTCATTAAAAGTATCATTAAATGGGTCAATTTATAAGAAAAGCCATAAAAATTTGTAAAATTAGAAATATTTTGTTGAAATTTTTATGAGATGTTAACCACTGAAAATAGCATAGGCAGGAGACGTAAACACATAAGTTTGGAAAGTTATATATTAAAAGCCTTGTTGATGCTTTTCCCATTACCCATTCTTTATAAATAGTATTTCCAACCGAATTATTTTCATATTTGAAAGATTAACTTTTAAGGCCGATAAACTTTTAATCAAGAATTTGTACTAACCTAATTCCATTTTGGCAACCGATCAGTGTCATCAACTCCTTTCGGCTAGTTTAGGTATTTATGGGTTTTCCAACTAATTAATCTGTGCTCATTTGGCTAAAATGTGGACAATATTTTTTGCCTAACTTTTAACCAGTCGAACCATTAATCAGAAATATTCTGTGTTTAAAAGGTAACATGTAGCTTTACATATTTTACTAATAGCTGTATATTCCATGAGGAATAAGCTTTTAGGAGTAAATGGTACTTCATAATCGCTTCTTTCTTTAATATAACAATATGCAGCGAAGAATTAAAAGTGAAACATTAAGCTTAATTTTTGTCTATAGAAAGTATTTATGAAAGGTTATACTTATCATAATTATGCTAGTTCACAAAATTAATCATTTACATCCAAAATATTACTATGTTAAACTTCTCGCAAAACATAGCTATAATATAAAACAGAAAATACATGTGTCTGTCTGTCACAAGAGCTGCTCCTGTTAACATTTGTAAATTTGTTACGTGTTATGATTAGGCAGAAGTGTAGGGAATTTGGCAAACTTGTTACGCGTCTTATAATTAGGCAGAAGTGTAGGGAAATTGGGAAGGTCTAAGAGAGGTCACCGCTTCAGGTGCTGTGATTTTTCTTCCATTTCATGTCCACGACACTGCTTAAATAACTATAAGGTTATAGTTGCAGGGCATGGAGTGGTGTTATGGTATGTCACAAGAGCTCCTACGACACGGTGAACAGTATCTACATGAAATTTGCACATGCCACTCTCGTGTCCATTTCTATGTCAACTGTTCCATTTTCAACTTTCAACAGTAATATTTCTAACGTATTAAATTAAGAGGGGAAAAAGATTATGACAACTTCTTAAATGAAAATTAGTATTTAAATGAACTGAAAACAGCGACTCGTATTTTCCGCCAAGTGGTGCAGGCTATGACGGAGTGTAATAAAGCAAATATATGCGCAGTAACAAATTGAAGAATATTTGCAAGACACACATTTCTTAAGACACCTTATAGTAAACGCCTATATTTCCACGTGGATAAAACGGATTTGCAATTAATATCTTACAACAGGCTAAAAGAATTTATATGGCCAATACTGAAATAAATTTGGAATAACAGGATTAATTAATTTAATTATAATGAATAAAGAAATAGCTTGAATTTATAACGGACGAAGCCAGGTAATAAAGTTAGACTGTATATAAATTTGTATCCGTTTCTAAAGTCCACAAGGAATCGCTTTACAAGATTGTAGAAAAATATACCATACTTTCGGTTCCATAGGAATCCTGTTACTTAGCAGTGCACCAATTTTGTTCATAATAGGGCCAAGGCCAAATTTCCCATAGGGTCAACCTAGGCCATGGCGCCTAGGGTGCAGCCAGTTAGAGATATGTACAGAAGAAATAACAATAAAATTAAAATATACTGAAAATTTCAGTACTATTTTTCAAAGGCAACTTAAAGTACGGCTTTTTGCTTTCTCGTATACGAAGTATACAAAGAGAAAGTATTGCAATCGTCAAAAAATTCGAACTCTAGATTTTGATTAATCCCCGTTTTAGACCTCCCCGAGTCCGAAAAACACAATTTTAGAATTATGTCTGTGAACACGATAATTCGAAAACTATTAGAGCTACGGGGATGAAATTTGGTATGTAATCTTGACACATAATTTGTAGGTTTCTGTCAAATTTTGGACAAAATCCATCTATGGGAAGTCTGTCTGACCATCTTTCCGCGTTCGTGCGAACACTTTAACTCAAAAACTTGAATAGCTAGATGGATAAAATTTGCTACACAGTTTTATCATCAGGAATGTAGGTCCGTATCAAATTCTGGGCCAAACCAGCAAATAGTTGACTGTCTGTCGGTCTGTATAATCGCATACTTCTAAACATTGTAACTCGTAAATCCTACGGCTTTGATAAATACAAATTGGTATGAGGCCTTCTAGCATTAATTTCAGATCCATGCTCAATTTTCGTTTCAATCGGTTGAAAAAAAGTTGTTCAAATCGCCTATTTGTCTTTTCTCATCACACAATTATTGCATAATTGCGCGATTCACTTGCGCTAAGCCTTTCCGCTTCTACCCACGCCTTTCGCCTCCAAGCTTCCGATTCCCAAGCTTTTTTTTCTCTACTGCGTTAGGGATGCTTGTTCGTTTTACTGTCTTTCAGCTTATTTTTTTCTCCACATGTGTATACGAGGAAGTTTAGGGGAGACCTCTCCCGCTGGTTACATTTATATCCATATAACGTTAAACTCATCTCTACAGTTTGCGTTATTTTGCTCATTTACAAGCAAAAAGCACTTTCTGTTTCTCTCACACGCTCAGTATAAACTACGTGTTAAACAACTTTTTGAGGGTGAGAGAGGGTGTAGAATTATGAATTTTGACCTAGGGCGTAAGCAGGGGCGGCGCCCACCCCTCCCCCCCGCCGGGGAAAATTTTTGTACTTGGTATTCAACTGTAATTGATAAATAATAATCTGGCGAAAATTTGAGTCCAATTTCATTACACTCGTCCCCCTCCCGTACAGCAGGTCGTGCCCCCGTCGGGCGAACTCTAGCGCCATTCCTGAGCGTAAGAAAATGTAAATCCGCCCCTGAATAGTGTAGTCTTTTCATAAATGATTTGAAATGAATACAGTGGTGAAGGATTAGTCATTTAGAAAGTGCATTAAAAAATCATAAATTTTTAACAACATCTGAAGGGAAGAATGAAAGCACCTTCAGCTTCTTGAATAAGTTTCTCTCTGCAAGCTTTCTAATATATCCCCCTTCCCTTGTTTGGAAGTGAGTTTTCGAAATTCTTTTCCAAAAGAATATCTGTGACTGAATTTTTCAGAAATAAGTGAAAAGCATCGAAATAAACTGAAGTAGCACCTACAACATACATCAAAATAGATTGCATCTCGTTATGAAACTTAGAAATATCAAATGAAATCTGCCACGAGTATTACCAGAATTGTTCAACCAGGCGGAGAAAATTTAAGTTGGTATACGATCGATCGTGCTGCCATCTCTTATACATTTACAAAACAAATTGTAGTTCGAAGCACAGTGCAGATTCACGTTTTATCATGATTCTTCCCAGAATTTATGGAGGCAGCTATGCAATCTGAAACCACTTTAAAGACCACTTTACTGATTCTTTGTTAACTGTTGTAAACTGCTCCTAAATAGAACCATTTGCAATCCGTCGCTCATAATGCAATGATTATTATTGAAAAAATTCAGAATTAAGTTTGACTATAATACAAAAACAGCTGTATATCGAAAAGTGTATTTTGCATATGGTTTCCATTTGCACAGCTTAGTCCAGTTGTTGTTCATGCATTTCTAAACCCATATTTTTCGAAAAATTTTTACACAAACATTTTTTAAAAGTGAAAGCGAATTTCAGTTGCCGAGATGTCAATCTCTGAGGTACTGTGGTTTTTACTCGAACATAAAGCGCAAAAGTATCATCAAGCGCCCGGAGTACGCGCAGGAATATTTGAACATCATAAATGAACTTTCTGGATTTTCATTTATCACAAAACGCAGTTTTGTCTGAAAACAAGCTAGAATCAAATTTTAATTCTAAGCCCAACGTCATTTCTTTTATTTTTTGTCACATCTAAAACAGAATTTGGCTTTTTATCTCATTTCTCTTAAAACGGTCTGTTATCGGACATTCTCTATAGTTAGTGGCGACTCTAAGAGAAAAGCTTCGCTATATATTATTGCACTAAGCTTCATAGAACAAAATACCATCCTATTATACTTTAAAGAAACAAATATTTTATCAGAATTTAGCTTTAAACACTATTAATCAATGCTCAGTGTAATGAAAATCTATATTTGAAATGAAACTTGTTTAAGTTTATGGTTCTCTTGTTACAGGCTTGCGAAGCGTAAAAATATGCCTTACGTCATTCGGCCGTCGACTTGTCGATCGTGTTTTCTGCGCACGATGATTTTGATTTCTTACCGACCATAATCAACCGTTAAATCAAAATCTCTCTATTTGACAAATAGATGGCGCCACGGAAGTCAATAGGTTTTTCAATATTCTACTTGCAAAAATGCGTTGAAATGTTTTACATTGAAGAAATATATCAACAAAGACAAAACCCAAATCGTCTAATTTAACTTATTTTTATTCAATTCCAAACAAGTGATTTTAAGTAAAGAATGAAATAGAGAGAATTAATGTATATGCAATAATCAGCTTTCTCGGTTATTTTTCTACACATTTGCGTTTCAATGAAAACAAAGGCATAAATTTTTCTGAATCTCCTAAGAAAATTCTTCCTGCTTTACAAAAATCAGCCTTTAAATCACGACTCAAAAAAGGAACTGGATTATTGAAACTGATATTTAGTCTTCAAGATACTTAAAATCAATTAAACCAAATTTTTTCGGAAGCCTTTTTTTTTTGGGGGGGGGGGGGGGGTTGAGGTTAGTCGTAAGGAAGTCCTGTTTAATAGCTTCATTCGATATATTTTGCGACAGACTTCGCAATTTTAAACGATGGCTCGGTGACGAAGTCATCCTTTTATCCAAGTTTCCTCATCACCAGACGCTAGCTGATCCTCTACAAATTTACAGTGCGTCGGGCCCATATGTACACTGCAGACCATCTTCGGGGCTGGGTCTCGGACCCGCGACCCTCCGATCAAGAGGCTGGGACTCTGTCTCAAGGTCACAGCGGTACCGAAGCTATTCTCGAATAGTGCGCAGAAATACCAAATGTTCTAAAAACGGCCACAACTAGAAACTTATCATTTGTTTACTTTTTCCTACCTTTTTCTTACGACTAACTTATGTATAAATGTCGGGATTTCCAGTTTTATTGGAAAACAGAGAAATCGTGTTTACGGAAACTACAGGATGTGATGTATAGAGGAAGTCACGACTTTGCAGTTAAAGCGATAGAGTTAGTTAGGGAAAAAGATTATCATCGTTAAAATCAGCATGAAACTTCTCGCTCTTTGTGTTACCTAAATTCCGCTGTTTCGCATGTTTCCTAAATTCTGCTGTAAACTAATGCCGTTCCAAAGGATAAAAAAGAGCTATCTTCTCGAATTTCGGGGTAGTCTTTCATCCCATATGGTGTCAATTTCGCGTCAAACGTCACAAAAAAATCAGAGGATTTTTAAATGAAAAACTACCATTTGCTGTTTGCATGATATGTTCGCAAACGATTGGGAAATATTTTTAAAACAATCTTTGATGCTATGATTTCCGTAATTATTCCATACATTTGTTTGCTATTTCAATAATGAAAGAAATATATTATTAAATGACAAAAGAACTAAATATGGCAAACCTGACATTTTAAAAGTCATCATACTAAGAAATTAAACTGACAAATTCATATAAAGAAGCCTTTGTTTGGCATGAAATGCAATTTTATAAAATAATTTCCATAATCAGCACAACATACTATGTTTTTTAAAATATGTTCAATACCAATTATGTATATCTTCAATATAAGTTTAAACAAATGTTATTTCTTATTATTCCAATTATATATTTCTTCTATATAAGTTTTAGCAGAAAAAAAACGAACTAAATGTTAAAAGCAAAAATTTATTTAGTTTCGTGTATAGATAATCTTATTTTCATTTCTCTCTACTTATAATGTTGGTATTAGAATTATCATACGCCAATTAATCCTAACTAGCTGTAGTATCTTAAAAAATCTCGCCCCTCTCTGCCCCACGTGACAGTAAAGAAAACGCAGATGTGAAGTCAGGATGTTAACTTCTTGAGTTGCCTGTCAACCCTGGGACGACGAGTAAGAGGGATCTGTTTAACAGGTTGCTCTAATACAATTAACACAGATAACTCGGTTAATCGACGGCGGTTATTAGGGACGCTAGGCGTTATAATGGGAGTCTATTTAGAAAGTGGCACAGATTCTGTCATTAAGATACAAAGCTTAAAGTCTTTGGAAATTTAACGTACGGCTTTAGCCATAGAAGTTTTTTTTTTTTTAATTCTCCAAATCAAGTGAATGCAGTTGTTAAATGTTTTGTAGTAATTTTTGAATGCTTCGTTATTTGGCATGCGAACTGCTCTTCCTGAATATTCTAAATTGCATTTTCTTTTTCAGTTCCTTGAAAATGTAATTACGAATTAGTTAATTAAGATTTTTTCATTCTATTCTTTTCATATAAGAAATAAAATTTAAAATGTTAGGAAATTCTGTATTTAATATATGAAATAACTTGCATTCATTTCTAAATTCGCATTGTATCTCGTACTTTTTACTATGGACGAGTTTTTTGGTTTGTCTACATGCCTGTACTACATATTTCCGGTGTAATACTAAGTCAATGGATCTTCAAAGCGGAAGTCCAACATACATGCAGATAAAGTCAAGATTTTTAATGTAAGTAAACAAACCAGAAAACTCGTCCATAAGATTCGAAGCATTCTTTCCTGAAGATTTTGAGTCATTTGTTTGAGCTAGTCACTTCACTTGACATCTAAATTCACAGCTATTTAATCGGAATCGTATGACTTTGTCTAGACGATAACCGCTGCTTATATTTAGATCTACTGAATGTTAGTGGAGTATATATATTACTGAATGTGAGCGGAGTATATATGATATTGAATGTTAGCAGAGTAAACACATACACAGTTATAAATATCGAAAAAGAAGAAGTTTTCTCTGCCGTTGTTGACGTTTCAAACGAACAAGTTAACATGATGTTAAAATAATATTCAAGGGAATATTTTTATTCGATTTTATTATAATCATCAAAAAGTAGTTTGCCATTAATCAAGTAAAATATTGGTTCCCTTAAGTTCTTTAGAAAACTCATCGGCTATTAAGGGATATGATTTGAGTTATCAAATTTGGGGCATTAGGGATTATTATAACATCTTAGTTTTAATTTTTGCTCTTCAATGGGTAAATATATCCAATTCTTTTAATAAGGAATGAATGATAATTATTCTTTATATATTTTATAGCGAATCTATTTAAAAGATATTAATATCAAAAATAATCTCTTTACTTGATACCATTTACTTTAAAAATATTTGCCTTAAAAATCAGAGAAATTTAAATGCTCCTAGGCGTAGTTCTTTTTTTTCTATTTAAGTGCTAAACTGATACTTTATTTTTAGGTCAATTAAGAACCGAAAGAACAATCTATTAACTTCCTTCTCGAGAAAATTCAGTTAAAAGACACTTTTCTTCAAATCAAGAGCATTACGGATCCAGTCGGAAAAAAAATTGATAATTGCGCTGCGTTCTAATTGTTACGGTTGGAATCATTTGAGATTTTACAGTGAGAGAGGGCATAAAGTTTGGATCTGTCTATAGTTAAAGTTGGGCCTATTATTTATAAACCTAACAAAGTCAGAACATACAAATTGGACAGATATGTTGCTACAGTTACACTCCCACTGAAAGCAAAGTAAATAAATAAAAATGCTTGTAAGCCAATCAAAATTGATGAGAATAATATAAGGAATTTATTTATTGCATCATGTATGACAAGATTTATGTAAATGCCGCCCAAACCGAAACCACACGGGAAGCAGATGAGCTGCCATGAAGCAACCCATCTAGCAAGAAGGTCCCATAGGAAACCACAGACCGACAAAAGGACAGAAACCGAGGACCGTCAGCTTCCCAAGCCGAAGCCACACGGGAAGCAGATGAGCTGCCATGAAGTAGCCTATTTAACAAGAATGTCCCATATGAAACCACAAACCGACAAAAGGACAGAAACCGAGGACCATCAGTCGGCTCTTTCACACCAAGGTCCTCGGACTGTCAAACAGAAAAAAAAGTCAAAAACAGTAAAACTAAAGATCTACTCTGACCCACCCAAAGACCCTCCCCTACCCAAAAAAATAAAATCCAACCGGCTTCCTCAAAAAGGAAATTTAGACAAACAAGCCAAAAAATAATTTATGAAATGTAAAATAAAAAAGTACTATAGAATAACAGAAAGGAAAAATAAAAGGAAAGTAAATATAAAAACTAAATAAAGTAAGAAGAAATTAAATAATAAATAAATAAGTAAACTTCAAGTATTTAAATCTTAATAACAAAAGAAATCATGCGCCGTAACTAAGGTGGTTTGGTGGTAAGGTCTCCGTGTACGTTGGCCTGGTGCACATTTAATCTGAAGTCAAGGGCCAAACATCCTCACTTATTTAAATTAAATGCTTGAAATTAGATTAACATTAGTGTTTTGTATGTGCATTCTGGTTTCTGTAATAACTTATTTACATGTTTTTTCTACTGTAAAGGCATCAATTTTAAAAACTTCAATAACCATTGAGCTTGTCTCTCTTCGACTTTGGGGTCGATTCTGGTACCCCGGTTGGGTTGGGAGACGTCACTTTTCCCGTTGTTAACGTGCGGGAAAAGTGCCCCCCCCCCCCCCAACCGGGGGTACCAGAATAGACCCGTTTCTCATGTACAGGTTGATTTTGTCAAAACTAAGCCTACTCAGAGCCATCTGTAGCTCGATCTATCAGCTGAAATGCCACTATTTGATAGGGGAACTAATGACGACATGGGAAAAAGATTCCGTAAAAAAAATTAGTTCCAAAAATCGGCGATAGGGGAAAATGTGACGCTGTTGTAGCCTAAACAACTGAGAATTAGACAAATCAATAACAAAGAAGAAATTTCAGTACAACACCGCTTTAATGTAGCAAATGAACTGGCCCAAAGGGTTGAAAAGGATGATATTTCAGTGCACAATAGCACTTTATTCAATAAAAGCACTTCCTCAGCTTTGGCATAGACATCTTTCAATGTTACCACCCTTCTCGTGGACCATACATTGCATCTTGTGCAACTGTTGTTCGAGCAACATTTTTGTTTTTCCTTTCTGTTAACTTTTGATATTTTTTGGTTTATCTGAAATTTGTTTTGCATACCTTTCAGGTTATCAATGAAAATGCTTAACATTGACTTTCAAGCAATTTTTATTATAAATATAATTATTATAAATGTTTTGTTACAAAAAATAAACTGAAAAAGTTGTAAATTGGTAATTTTATTCGATTTTTTTTGCTGGATTTCAGGATTATTTTGTATATTTCCACCCAGGTTGTCAATAAATTGATTAGCATTGCATCACAGTGAGTTTGCAAGTGAAATATACGGAAAAAATATCAAATGCAAAGTATCTCCACCTATGAGGTAACTTTGCACCAAAATTTCGAAAAATCTTAGTTAATTATTAAATCAACGTCTGATCCAAATTTTGCTGCAAAATATTTCTCTAATAGTCCCTCAATGAGGAAAAAATTAGAAAAGACTTTC
This sequence comes from Araneus ventricosus, assembly GCA_013235015.1. Classification (NCBI taxonomy): domain Eukaryota; kingdom Metazoa; phylum Arthropoda; class Arachnida; order Araneae; family Araneidae; genus Araneus; species Araneus ventricosus. The sequence continues at coordinate 1,753,198 of BGPR01000048.1, read as the reverse complement.
TTTTAGAGAAATACATGTAAATAATCTCAAAATTCTGTCGGAAGTCATGAAAATCGGTGCAAAGTAACCCCGTTTTACAGCACATTTCAAATACATGGTCACCGCTGAACCCGGGATTTAATTTTATGAGGCTTTTTCAAAATTATCAGAGAAATTTTCAAAGCAAAAAGAGAAATATGTTCATTGGGTAAATCAACTTCAAACCCAAATTAGGAGCCCAATACAATTCTTGTAGGCACACTATAATCTAATTTATTTATTGATTTTTATTTTCTTTCCAATAATTTCTCAAAATTGAATTTTATTTTATTTCTACACTTACATAGACATAAAGTAAATGAATGAACCCTCAGTTTGCTGTTTTTTAATCTTGCCGGACATGACTGCTTTTCACTTGAGATCAATTTTGCATATATTTTCTTTAAAATGAATGTTTTTGTTAAATTGTTTCACAGAAAATTATGCTCTTGGCACGAATAATTTGATTACATTTTTTATGCTCTTGTATTTTTGAGTGGACAAAAGTAACGTTATATTTAATTTATAGTTATTTTTTATAATTTATTTTATTTAATTATTTATTCAAAAAAGTTTTCATCGGTATACTGCAATTTTTAATGTTATTGTTTTTCCCCCAAAGGCAATTACTTTTAAACAATTTTGGTGAATTTGAAAAATAAGTTTAAACATTTGAGTATCTTTTTTATTCCCAGCAAAAAAAACGTTTTCATTAAAATGTAAAGTGTTTTCAATCGATGACCTGAAAAACGATTTCGAAAGAGACTTCTAATTATATCCGGCAACCCTCGACTGCAAACGTGAAAGTGTAACGGTTAAGAGTTTTATTTTTAACGCACGTGTGCGTCTTTAATTTTTATTTTTCCAGATGAAATCAATCCCACGTGCGTTCATGTAGAAGCGATATTGATCCATTCATCTTTGAAAAACTGAAACTTTCTGACTGTAACAAAACGGTGGAAAAGAACCATTAACATTTTCTATTTAATAAGTAGTAATTAATTAATAATAGTTTAAATAATTTAATAAGATATTTTTAGTAAGATATTTTTCGAAACATCATCGAATTCGCGATCCGTCGTCAAACCACGCCAATCACGTCCATTCATGCACAGAAACACATTTCATTTTCAAATACAGTGAAATCTTTCTACAGCGGAAACCCTCGATTCCAGGGAAAATTGCCCGCTTAGAGGGATGGCCGCTCTAAAGGAGTTTTATGTTTCTATCAGTTTAGTTTTATGAACGTCCCGTTCTGAAGCAACACGCGGTAAAGGGGTCAATCTTGCAGATGGCCAGGATCTCATATTACTGTGAGTAGAGATGGACAGAGTCGGAAGTTGCTTCAACACATGTTTATTGTATGAGGCTTATTTACAGAGACTTACATACAAATAAAGAGTAAGGATATATATACAAGAAAATCCACACAGCGCCACCTACACAACTGGCACTGAATTCCTATCACCAGGGCTGTTTCGGGACGGACTACGTATTTTTGAACAGCGGTCAGATGACGAGGACGACACCTGAGCTGCCACCCTCCTCTCCAAACTTCTGCACCACACCAGAGTGTTCTCTACGTGGACGATAAATTATTAGGCAGAAGCAAGGCAATCATTCACTTTTTAACATGGCATGGACCTTTTCCCTGCTATCTCAGCAGGTTTAAAATTTTATCCTCACTATACTGTGAGTGTGGGTCGCTGAGCGACCCTGACCATTATGTTTTTAACTGCTCATATATAGCCCAATATCATTTGAAGAAACCAGCTGGCAATAATAAAACCTCGTGGTTCAAAAATATTTTAAATTGTATTCCTAATCTTAATAAATTAATTTTCTGTTTCAGTATCAGTGATACCATTTGTGACCACCTGAAATCAGCTTAACTTTAACCTTTTTGCCTTCTTCTTTATTTGCCTTGACTGGTGGGTCTGTGATCTTACTTTTATCCTCTTGTATATAAGTTGTGTTTTATTCCTTTTATTATTTTAACTTTGTGTATAATAGCTATGCACTTTATTTTCTTCTTTTACTATTTGAACTTTGTATATATAGAGATGTATTTTATTAGGTTGATTTCATTGTTGTACCTTAAAATTTTTAAACATTGAAATAATAATTTCTCGATATAATTAATCACCGGCTTTGTTTACAGGTGCAAAATGTAATTTAATTTATTTTTAAATAAATCCTGCTGGCTCTCCCTTCCCTCCGGGCCACTTAGGGCCTTAAGCCAATTGGATGGGCTGGTCCGGGGTGGGTTGCAGGCACTACACCAGCGGGAGGACGTTTGACCCCTCTAAGGATGATTTAACGTGCAGCAGGCCCCATACACAACGGATCTTCAGTGGAATCGGGTTTCGAGCCTGGAACCCTCCAGCCGAAGCCTTACCACTAGTTCATCGCGGCCTCGTTTCATGTTTTACAAAATATATATTTAATCAAACCCTAATTCCTTATTTCTAATAAAGTTAATATTAAGAATTATCTAACGTGAAAAGTACTTCGAAAGTTTCTGATTTCTTTGGAAAAAGATAAAATTTGCGTTTTAGTTTTATTTTAGAGCCTTCTCGGAGGTAACTGTTTTTAAGTTTTGCTTTTCTTTATTGGAAAAAACAAATCCCTATTAGTTTTGTCTCTAGTTGTTAAGGTATGGGCAACGATATCATCTATTTTTCCTAAGTCTGTTCAGCAGATGGTTTCATTTCTGATAGTCACAATCCGTGTCAGCAGTTTCTTTGTCCATATAAACGCCTGAAATACTACTCAAATGAGCTCTTGAATGTTCAACCCCGGTAGAGGCCGAAGTTCACTTTTCTCTTCACACTGAGAAAGGAATGATTAATTTAGATCTGATTTCTTGCGTTGTTTTTGAGTATGTGATTTTTTTCTTTCCTGCCTTTACTCATAATATAAGGTCCAAGGTCAGAGAGACGAAAGGAAAGTGCTCGATTCAAGTTGAACGGGTGAAAGCCCTGTCCGCTCAGAGGGGTTTGAGTGACCCTTATTAGAGGTTATTTTTACGTTATGTCTATGCCCCAAAATTTTCGTGGTCAATGAAAGAGACCGTTTAGAAAGGTGACTGCTATGCAGGGGTAGCCGCTTAGAGAAATTTAACACTGCACCATTTTCCCAATTAGATAAATTTTAAATCATCGGTAATAGATGCATTCCATGACAAAGAAGTTTCATAATTAAAATGGCAAATTCAATTGGTCATTGAAGCTCATTATTTCCAGTAATGGACTTTTGAAGAATACCTTTTATTTAAAAAGCTTTAGTCAGATCTAATGTATTAAATTACATTTCTAAAAAACATATTAATGACATATGAATTAGAAACTCTATTAAATATGCTATTATATTCTCATTTGGTGTGTTTTTTTCGCGGCGGCATTAACCACTTAAAAGTGATGGCCAAAATTGTGGAAACCTATTGAAATTTGCGCATTTTTTCGAATATCACCCGAAAAGCTAAATTGATTTTTCTTGAACTTCGACCATCTAAAGAATAGGCTTAAACACACAATTTGCATTGAAGATTCTGTCACGAGAGCATTTAGGGGCCTTGTCATTTAGTTTCTCTTAGAGTGTACCGAAATTCACCTCACTGCAATGCCGATATCGACAGGAATATTAACGGTATTGAACTAGAATTTTTAAATAAGTTGCCCTATATAACTGGCTTTGAAGACGTGAAAGAAAAGTTACGCTACCTTTCGCACATGCACATAATTTTTTTTTCTTTTGCTTTAAATACTCATATTTTCTCTAAACTACAAAAAATTTATTTCAACTTTTTATACAATGCTTTGCTAATATATTTACATGTATTCTGTAAGTTTCTTTCAATTTAGTTTAAAACTTTGCGTGTTACAAGAAAAAAACATGCTGGAAAATTTTGGATTTTTAAAAAAAAACTTTCATATCTTCCATTTTATATCTTCTATTTCTACAAAAATGTATATAGGCCATGTGTGCATATTCAACATAACCATTGATAGAAGTTGAAAATCATTATCAGCTTCCTGTGAAGCAGGGCGAGACAAAATCCCTTTTAGCCTTCGTCAACTTTTAGTCGGTCCCCTAAATGCCCTCGTGACTGAATCTTCAATATAATTGTGTGCTTAATCCTATTATTTACATGGTCGAAGTTCAAGAAAAATTCATTTAGCCTTTGAGGAGATATTCGAAAAAAATGTACAAATTTCAAAAGGTTTCCAAAATTTTTAACCACCACTGTAGTAGTGTAACCTGGTGCTCGTCCCGTGCCTGCTCTATCACTGATTAGCCTCTGGCTTACTAACTTAGCAATCCTTCTAAGTAAGTTATACATCATATTTTGGGTATTTATATCTATTTTATTATATCTAAACTTATAGTTATTTCAATTCATATAAAACACTAAAAGGCACCTAAAATGTGCATGCTTATCTAAGTGATTTTTATGTTTTAAACTAATTGTTACTTTAACAAAATTGAAGATTTGGATGTAAAAAATTCTGTAATTCGATTAATGAATCATGGATGCCATTATATGCGAAAAGTATACTCAGATGGATAAAAAGTAAATGCTATAAAAGTCTAAAGTTTAATCAGAATAGACGTTCAGAAGGAATTAACCCTTTGCGGATAGGTACAGTGTATATCGTGCGCCAGTAAATATGTATTAATAATTTGAATAGATATTAATAATTTGAATAGATAGAGTGGAAAGATCGGCACCCTTTAACCTCTTATTACTACTCCGATTACTACCCCGATAGTTCCCATCAGGGTTGCCATGTTGGCCTTTTTAAGGCCAAATTCTGAAAATTTGGCCTTTTTTTAAAAGCTCTTGGCCTCAGGAATTTTCATTTGGCCTTAAATTCATTTTTGGCCCTTTTTGGCTTTATTTTTCCTTTTGACTTTTAGACCTACTCTTAATATATAATTTTACTATTTTTCTAATAAACTTTTGATATGACACTTTTGAAATGGCCCACAGTGAGATATCAAACGAAGTAGTTCCAGGATGAGAAAGATTTCTGTCCCCTTTCTTTAGATTGTATAAGAGAATGCCTCTGAAGGAAGCAATGTTTGTCTCTGAGCGGCATATTAGAGCCACTCTCTCTGTATTTATTCGCATCTGTTCGTGGTCGAATTCTTTTAAGAAATGTTGGACACAAAAGCGTAAATTATTAGTATTATTATTTGAGAGGAATTGAAGGAGAACATCAAATTACAGATTTTGTAAAAGAAAAAGTATTTGTGTCTATAATTTCGGTATTGTTTAAAATACCTATATCCAGCCATTTAACAAATGTTTTAATTTCAAATCTAAGGAATAGAAAAAAGTTTTCAAAAATAATATGTTCAAAACTTTTTCTAAATTGCTGGACAATTGGATTAGGGTGTCAACTATTTAAATAACATCGAAACAAGAGCAGTGCATTTTTGATATTTTTATCACGTTTTGGAAACTCAGATATCTACTAGTTTTTTATGTTAATGGATTTTTTTTACTGGTAGTCAATTACTATGAGTGGGAAAGAACTTTTCATTTACTATAGTCAAATTGAAAAATAATATAGAACGTTGTTGTTAACAGGAGTTGTTATATTTCGCTCGAGCATTAAATTCTGGGCAGGTAAGAACAGAATTTTTTTTGCAAAGTCGCGCATGTAGATAATTAAAAAGAACTTTTCACTTAAATTTTCGTTTAATAGAACAGTATAATACATATGACAATCTAGTGGGATTCCTTTTCATGAAGAATGGTCATTTTCATATAACAAATAAAGGGGAAACGTGCATTTTAATGAAATTTTCAAATTTGGCCTTTTTTGGCATTATTTCAAAGACTTTTTGGCCTTATTTTGCTATTTTGATCTGGCAACCCTGGTTCCCACCGACCTTGAAGGAAGAAGACAGTCACAAATGCATGGAAGGCTCTCCATACCTAACTATCATGGAACGGCTGGGAACTATCTCAAGAGAACAACATTCGGCTATTTTAAAAGAATTGAGCAAGAAAAGACCAGCTGAGGACGAAGCTACAGCTGCATAACTATTTTGTGCTTTATGTAGTAAACTATACTGAATTTTGATTTCGTAATAAAAAAAATCAGGGGGTTATTTTCACCTTTTTTGTGCAAACGTCATTTTTCTATCTTCATTCATTTGCCAAGTACTGGTATTTAAAGTTGCAGGGGACTTCTAAATCTATATATAAAGTATCCCGACGGTTTTGGAGTTCTTTATCTCTCTAACTGTAACTTCGTTTTTCTAAAAGCGAATTCCGGAAAACCCACCCAAAAATAAATTCTTAAAGACAACGAACTAATGGAAACTACCACAACTTTTCCACAGGAAATGAATGGAGGTAAAAAGAATCCACGCTAGCTCATCAACATGGACACGAATAACCACATCTTTCACCCGCCACATCATTACATCACTTCTGCATCAGGTCCAAAGAGAGGAAAACATCACGGAAGTACCATTCTAAAGAATCAGACGCTTCTAAGATAAGCATCTATATTTAAATCCGCCACTTTGTTACAAAGAGAGTGAAAACTTGGGAAGTTTATATTTCCCCCCTTAACGGACGTTAATATGTGACCCAGATTAAATTGGACCTTTTTTCCGCTACCTGGACAGCCGATAAGAATTGGAAAGTGATCGCAGAGAAGTGAAGTGAGAGGCTATTGTATTGCGGTTCCTGAAGAGGCCCACTCTTAGGCGCAGCAGGGCGTAGCAAAATTTAGCGAGGAAAAAGAAAAGAGCTAAAATTAGGTTTCTATGAAGAAAGCATTAAAATCTGCGGTGTTTACTTGATTTTGCTGTGCTAATGTTTTGTGGTACAGTATGGTATGATCATTTATTTGATTGTTTTCTTTTTAAATCCATGTTGAGGAAGTAATCAAGGAATTCAATTTTGGGATTAATAGGAATGTCAAAAGGATTTGGGTAAAATGACCGAGTGTACTGAAATATTTTGGCAAAATCGGAAATGTTACAATAAGAGCTGTGTTTGGAAATAATCTGCGATGAGGTAAAGCAGGTATTACAGGAAATTCGAAAGATGTCTTGTCATAACTAATTAAGGTTGAAAGTATGTTACAGCCGCAAAAGGGATACGTTTTTAAAAGACTCATTGCTTTCTAAGTAAAATAATACTATTGTAACACATTTTATAGTAAAATTTATAATTTATTTAATTTTGATTTCTATTTCAGGACAAATCTGGAAATAGCAGTTTAATTTCTGAGTAATGTTCAGTCATCAACGAAATGAATGGATCACCTCTGTAATTCTTGCATATATTTACATTTATCGGTCTACTTTTCATGAAACACGATCTTCATGAAAAGTAGGCCGATAAATGCAAATAAATATAATATACAGTCCCTCAAAAAGTGGGCGTTGCATGTCAACAGTGGGAATTTGCTGTTTTTTGTAAATATTTCGAAAACTATTATATGTATATATATGCACTTGAATTTTTTGGATACCGGCGTTATAACGTCTCAGCTTTGCTCTCATGCAAAAATTTAACTATGTTACAATTCACTTTTGTTCACAGTCATATTAAAATGTTTTTTAAATATTTAATTTTTTTATTAATGAATTTTTTCATGACTTAATGTAAAAAAATTAATGTTCCTATAGTGAGTGAAAAAGTTTTGAGAAATATATAATACTTTCCGAGATATCGTCAAAAGTTCCTAAAATTCATTTAACATTGGAAACGCCATTTTTCAAAACCTTATAACTCTCGAAATTATCATCACAAATGTATAAAAATTTATGGGGAGGCTAATTTTATGACGGCGTGTCGATTCAGCGAAAAAAAATTGATAGTCGTAATGGGAAAATTCCGAGATAACTGTTAATTAACTCGGTTAATCAGTTTTTTCATCTGAATAAACCTGCCCCCTTGAGCCATTAACATCGACACTAGTTTTGTGAAGATGCGATAATATATATACCAGAATTACAGAGGTGTCCCATTCATTTTGTTGACGACTGTACTAAATAATTAATAAATATGTTCAGTATTTTACTTATAATTAGAAAAGAATATAGTGTTTAAAATTGAAATTAACATGTTTCGTCATTTAACAAACAACTCTACCTACCTCAAATTTTTGAATTTCAAAGAGGAATTTAAAATACTCAATTGTTCGCAACCAGTAACGAATGTTTTTGAAGTTTTGTTCACATCTGGTAGGAGCATGTTGTCTCATCATCTTGTTAAAAAAATTCAAATACTTCATTATTGTGAAAAATTGAGCATTTTCTTCCTCTTTGAAATTTCAAAAAATTGAGATAGGTGGAGTTGTTGTTAAGTGGAGATTTATTGACTAACTTTGAGTAATCAGAGAACCATGTATTAAAAGACAGCTATATAAAAATCTTTGGCAAATTTTTAAAGCATTAATCATATATTTTAAAGTATTATTTTAATAAAATTTACCACTTATACTCTTCTTGAATTTATTATTAATTGTTAGATTTCAATTCATTGTTTATAGCAGTAAATTCAAGAAGGATGAAGGGACAGAGCTTTCTTGAATGATTCTTTCTCGATGAGGAACTCCTTTTGTCATTTCATTTTTTCAGTGAAAAGAATATAATTTAATTTTGACTGTTATTTAGATACAACTAATTTTACTGGATTCCTGCTAAACTTGATTAACTTCAAAACATTTGTTAAAAACCCTTGTAAAAGTATTACAAATTATAAATAAGTTGTTTTAATAAAAAATTACCAAAAGAAACTTGTGCGCCACATTTTTATTCTATTAAAAATAATAGATTGACACCAATCGCTGCAAGCCATATTTCTTTTGATCATACCATCAGAAAGCCTTCTTTTGTCCAATACTAATTAGCTTCCGGATTACCAAGTAAATTTGTGCATTAAATAAGCACACACGGTTGCAGGGAATATATTAAAATTTCCACTTTTTTTTAATATGGATTATTTGGATTGAAATGTGTGACTAAATCGATCATAAACACGGTTAGAGGAAGCAAATTTCAGAAATCAAGCGATGCTTAATTTTGTATTAAATAAATATAATATTTAAAGCAAAATGCCAGTGTCCCTATTTTCTCCAAAGGTCCGCTACCTCTCTACCAGCTTGAAAATGTTAGAGCTCTTTATTTATTGCTCACTCAATTTTGTAGTATCCCTGATCACCTACTTTTAGCAACTTCATGCTGGACATGATGATAATAATAATAGTAATAAATTTATTTATAACAAACGTACATCAATTCCTTATTCAAATTCAAAAGTACCTTGCCATTAAAATCCACAAAGAGTATGAAAATATTTGAGTGGCTTGTTTGATATTTGAACATCTATGCAGAATTCTACGATATTTGAAAATCTATACAGAAATAATACATTAAACCTGGTATGAAATGTCAGTTTTGTGACCCTTCAATCAAAATGTGGAGTCATTTTGACTCCAACTCCAAGCTTAGACCATTTTGAAAGTGTTGGTGAATTTTATGAATACACAAATTGAACAAGTATAGTTTTTCATACAGATATTTCTTTCTTAAAAATTATCTAAATAAATTCTGCATCATTTGCAAGCTGAAGCATGTGAGGAACTTTATTAAAGCAGTCGTTAAACGTCGCATTTCTGTTTTGCATTGATTTAAACATAATTTTGAACCTGACCACCCTTGCGGTTTTGAAAAGTTTTCTATGGTTCAATTTGACTCATCAAATTTAGAAATATTCCTGCTGAATTAGAACTGGAACTCTATATGGACGATGTCTTACCCTCGATTGGTTAAACCCTATAGATGCCACAGCTAGGAAGAGGGGGTTTCCTCTTTGCCTGCAGCAACATGATCTCATTTGGAACGGAGAGAGGAGCCACCATGACTCCAGGTTTCCATTATAAGTGTTAAACAGAAATTAATTAAACAATTAAACCAAAATTTCTATCTAATATGACTTAAGATTTTCTTAACTTAATCCATTACACATACGAGGTATAAATAAAATAGTTAATAATAAACTCACTGAAAGTTAAATTCTAAAAACTAAATAAATGAATACCTTCTTAGATTGAATTCGAGATGTATTGATGTATATTGACAAATTCCAATGAACTTCAAAAGTTATTTACGATTATTTCATTTTCTTTTTCATGTTTTGAGTCCCCCTTGATTTTCTTTAGAGGAAAATATACGACCAAAATTAATCTTTATTTGAAATACTACTCTCTATAAAATTTGAATGCGTTTTATTTTGTATTATGAAGGCATTCAGAACTAAAAAATGAATGAATCCAAAAGAAATGTTTCATTTTCTACTAAAAATACTTTGACATTTGATTCACTAGCGATTTTTGATTGCCTCTTTCATGCGTTTAAATAAGAGCAATAATCACAATACTAACAACTCTAAAACATCATCAATGTTTTATGTTCGAAGCATCAAAGGTTTTTCTATAAGAGTTCCCTGACTTCATCTATAAAAATTGATCTAATTTCACACAAATAACAGATAAAAGTCAACCACAGATTAATAACAGGAAGACGCATTGAAGGGACGAGCTGTCACTCGAATTCTTAGAAAATGAAAGAAGCAAATGAACAAGCTCATCTCTAACAAAGTCAAACATTGATTCACGAGTCTGGAAACTAGTTGCTAGTTGTCAAACTCTGTGCACCACTTAGAACAAAAAGAGAGTAAGTTTGCAAAACAACTTTCGTTCCTCTCTCTGCGTGAAAAGTGGGATAACTCCAGAGCATGCTACTTTATGATGCTCTAGAAATAAACTTTTGCATTAATGGTGTTAGTTCACTGGATGAATATTTCATCAACAGATTTTATCAAATTCGAAATCTGTTGCCGTGTCTAAGGTTAATCATGCATATTTATTTTAGTATTAATGTTGCTTTTGGAATAGATACTAGACGGACGTTTAAGTGCAGTATTTAAGACACGCGTATGCATTCTTTTTTTGGTATTAATAACTTTGTTTTAATATACTATTGACGCATGTTACAAAGTTATTGCTACTGGGAAGTCCATTGCGTGATGCTACTGAGATGGACATTATAAATGCTATATCTAAGGTATGATATGTCTTTCTTTCGGTGTTAATGTCTCTTTTTGATATTCGACTAGCTACGTTAATGAAATTTGGTACATAGAGAAGCTGCTTATTTGTATCAAATTTTTGACAACATATGTCAAAGAGTCTATATATTGTAATATTCGTAATGAATAAAAAAATATATATTTGTAGAATTATTAAAAGATTTAAAGAAAAGAAATTAATTCGATAAAAAATCGTTTGGTCATAAAAGAAATTAATTTAAAAATAGCGTTTAGCTGAAAAGGAAATTAATTTTAAAATATCGTTTGACATTAATTATTTTCTAAAGGTTATAAAAATAGTGTGGCAACGATATATTTGTCTCTTGCAAACACTGCCTAGCAACGGAAAAGAATAATGATGATTGAAGATGGATTTCTATGTAAGTCAGTGAGGTAACGTTTGTGATGTAAGTGTATGTGTTTGTTTTACATGTTTGTGCTGTGGAAGACGTCCAATAAACATATTATTTTTCAAAAAGAAGGCTCCACGATTATTCATGCTATACTGAAATACATCACAATATCCATGTTCATGGGAATAGGATAACATAAAAGGGGAACGAGCTAAGCGAATGGAATTTTGTATATAGTCTTTAAACCGAAATTGTGAATCGGTATCAATTTTCGGACAAAATCCCACCGAGGGAAGAGGTACTTTACTAAAATGTCAAACTCGATTCTCTTCACTTTAGGTCGAAGCCAAACCCAAAACACATTATATTGTATCAAAAAGTCGAAGGAATAAAATACTCCCTGACTTTCCTCGGAAACTAGAACACAAATGAAGGTACTAGCGAAAGAAAATGACAAACGTCATTAAAATAACACAAAACAGCATTAATTTTGTAAAATTTCTGTCACAGTACACATTTATCATTTAAGAAATAAATGATCCTTTTTTAACAATAGAAACAAATAAATGAACATTGTCCGAATGCCACACATGATTGCTCATTTTTCAGAGCATTTTAAAGATGAATGATTGTCGTCGAAAATTCTGCCTTCCCTGCTAGAAAAATAAAGAAGTAGAAAAATGATAAATGCTTCATTTAACATATTTTTCTCAAAATATGATACTTTGAAGAAACTGTTATTCTGTTATCGTGTGCTAAGTATTTTAGTTTAAAAGGCTGACATTGAAATAAAAGTGAACCGTAGAAATATTTATTTAACTTTAAAAAACTTTTTAGCACACATGTCGTTTAATTATAATTTTCTCTAAAGAGCTAAGTTTTACAATTTCTTCCACGTTTTCCAAAATAGTTACACGTGAAAATCATAAGTTAAGTTTAGTTATATAAACTTCCCATTTTGAAGCAATATGAAGATTACTCAGGGACGGGCTTTTTAATTTTTAACCACGATCAGATGACGAGAACGTCACCTAAGACAGCACTCCAGCTCCAAAATTCGATGTCAAAGTCAGGTATCATAAAATCAGATATCAACACCAGGTCCATATACATGGTGGATCTTTGGTGGAATCGGGTTTCGAACCTACAAGTTTGAGTCCAAGTCGAGTTCTATCTGATGAAAAGTATCCGGACACTTTCGGATTTTCACACCTTTTAGAATTTCTCCTGAAAGGCTGAACTGACTGCCCTTGAACTTCGGTCATGTAAAGAATAGACTGTAACTCACATTTTGCAGTGAAGATTCGGTCCTGAGGGCAATTCAGGAACCAACCACAAATTGATGAAGACGAAAATGAAAATGACGAAAATTTGATGTGTATAATATTTACTTGCATTTTCGTAAACACAGCTCAAATATCCGGTCTTTTAAAAAAATCCCAAATTTTTCCGCATGTTTTTTTGCTTATAACATGTAGAGTTTTCCATTAAATTTCATGAAACTTCAGAAAGAGTGATAATATGTTAGAAAAGTATTGTGTAAAAATTTGGAATAAAAACTTTGAATATTAGAGAAAATATGAGTATTTGTGGTAAATAATTTTTTATTGCGCATGCGCAAGATATAGCGTAATTTTTCTTTCATAACTTCAAAGCGAAATATATAGGGAAACTTATCCAAAAAAATTTCAGCTAAATATCATTAAGATTTAGAAAGATATCGGCATTTCAGTGAACAGAATTTTTGCTTCCCTCTTAGAGAAACAAAATGATGGGGTTTTTCACAAATGGATATTTTAAACTTAAATTTTCGAATAATTTTATAGAATTTAACAAAGATTGAACATTCTGAATACTCAGGCAAACTTATAAACAAAATTCATAATGTAAATTGAAGATCGACGGTTACTATTCAAAAATTCAAGTTTAAAAAATATCAATTTGTGGAAAACCCCTCATCGTTTTGTTCCTCGGTCCCCTAATTGCTCTCAGGACCGAACCTTCACTGCAAAATGTGAGTTAGAGTCTATTGTTTACATGATTGAAGTTCAAGGCAGTCAGTTTAGCCTTTCAGGAGAAATTCTAAAAAACGTGAAAATCCGAAAGTGTCCGGATACTTTTGATCTGATAGTGTATTCCATCAACAACAGCCAAGACCATGGCTTGTGAAAATCGTAAGATTCCATGCGCATTGAAGAAATATATTTACGGAAAAAATAAAAAAATTACCTTTCAATTTTTGATATATATCATTATTTAATTTTTTAATAAATAAAAAATAGCTTCTTATTTAGCAGCTCTGAAGGGAAATAAACTATAATCCCTATTGTAAAAAGTTCAATGAAAAATAAATTAAATAATGGGTCTTATATGTAATTTAACAAAGAAAATGAAAAACTAAAAAATTTGAAAAATAAAACAATAAAAATTCGCAATTCTATTGATCCAGCAAAAGAAAAAAGTAATCGTGATGAAGCTCTTTGCAGCTTTATCGTCGTGGGTAGAATGGTCACTTGTTTCATCCATTCTACTATGCAGAGTTAAATTAAAACAATCACAAGTCACTTTTCCTTCTTAGACTATCCATAATCATTATCTATAATTGTTTTTAATCCGGGTATCGGCAAAATAGGATTATTGTTGTGTCCGTGAAATGGTAATGTCATAGTTTTCAACTTTCGGCGTAGGTATATCTGTAGTTCATCGAACTGAATGTAAAGTGTGTAGGGCGGCGGTTCTCATCCTTTCAGTATTTAGGACTCAATTTTCCACATCAGTTTAATCGTTTCTAGAGGAATTGGGCTTTTAAATAAATACTATCAAAATGCTTTTTGAGCTACTTTTAGGTACCAGTTGATGATATTTTATCTCGGCATTAGTGGAATGCGCCTTATGGACACATGTATTTTATGTGTGGAATGTATTTTATGGAGTGTTCCCTGTATAAGTGGAATGTATTTTATGTTCAGGAATTTGTTTTTAGGATTTTTTGCGTGTTTTGTTCCATGTACACACGGCCTCTTTTTGCCAGTTCGTGTCTCACTAAGAAGGTTAAGTTTAGCTAGAATGGCATTCTGCTTTGAAGCTACATGATAACTATTTCGAGACGGTTTAGATTAGTTATATTAACTCCCATTTCGGGGATGAGGTCTGTTTTGGGGTGGACCTCGTAATTTTGAATTGAGGTCAGAGAACGAGATCGACAGTTGAGCCGACATCCTCTCTCAAAACTTCTGCACCACACCAACAAGAGGACCTTAGGCCTGCGACACCAGATTTAATACGTGCCAGGCCCACATACACGGAGGATCTTTAGATGAATAGTGTTTCAGATCAGGAACCGTCCGATTCCGAAAGCTTACCACTGGGCCACCGTGGCTCTATTTTGAGACGGATCTCATTTTTTTGAACCATAACAATATAATTGTCACCTCATCTGACTGGAAATACCCCATTCCAAAATACCACACCACAGGTTTGACCTGATGAATCTAACTTTCACCAGGTCAACATACCCGGCGAATCATTGGTGGAATCGTGTCTCGAACCTACGACTTTCAGGTCCCGAAGCTGGGCTTGCCATCAGCCCACCGCTGCGGTTTTCTATTTTTAAAAAAATGCATGTCGTTGTTGATATTAGCACCTTAAAGTGCACTATGAAACAAATTTTGAAAACAACTATTTGAATTCACGAAGGTAGATAAATAAATTATGCGATATTAATCTGATATTTTTTAAAGTTATTCACAAAGGGAAATATTAATGTCCAAGTTTGGAAGTTTTTGTTAAAATATTTATTAATTTATGTTTTTTGAAGTTATATGCTAAGATAGTTATTAATCTGTAATTTTGAACATATATTTTTTTAAAAAAAACGATGCTTGTAATATTAGACAAACAACATATCGTCGCTTAACAAGCAACACCATCTATCTCAATTGTTTGAAATTTCAAAGAGAAAGAACATGGCCAATAAAGAATATTTATGAATTTACTTTACATCTGATCTAAACGTAAGATCGTATGTTCCTACCAGATATGAAAAAAATTAAGATATATTCGTTATTGCTTGTGAGAAATTAAGTATTTTATTCCTCTTTGAAATTTCAAAAAAGTGAGATAGGTGGTGTTGCTTGGCATGCGACGTTTTTTTTTTTTTTTTTTTTTTTTTTTTTTTTTTTTTTTTTTTTTTTTCAAAATTCGAAAGAATTTTCTCTGAGAATGCTATAAGCTAAGAAGTTGGATATCGACTAAATGGCAGATTTCCTCGTCTAACTATGGTTCCAAATACCGAATTTTGTTTCGATTAACCTCCGTTATTGTCAAAAGAAAAGTTTAATTTAGCAAAATAAACAATATAGATAAACTTCTTTGAGGAATTCTGGGAAAGGAATTATATATTTTTTTATTAAAAAAGCTAAATTTAAATCATTTTCACATCTCTTTACTTCTGCGTCAAAACATCACATTCGCCGTATTGACTCATATAACAACCAAAATTATTTATCACAATACCAAGCATTTCTAATTTTAAAATACGGCCGTAACCATCCCCACCGGAACTAGCACTCTCCACTTCCTCGTTTCCGAACTCAAAGAAACTGAAAATTCCACCAAAAGACAACCAAAAATCCTCATTGCAGAAATATAGATCCGTCAGCTGCCCACCATCTTTAACCACAGAAGACACGAGTTCGTTAAAGACTTGCACCACTTTAATCCAGAGGGATTCTGCGTTCTTTTCCAGGCGCCAAACTTGACACAGATTATGTGTTCGGATGTAGAACAGGGCCTAAGGGTTGATCCCGATGTCGATGTACTGAGGAAGGGATGTTTTTGGATTAAAAGAAGAGCAGCCCCACTCCTGACCGGTCTAGCGTCACACTTACTCCAGCGGGCAACTCGGCAACAACGGCACATCAAACATGGCCATGGCAGCAGCAGGGAGAGTTTTACTGGTCTTGGCTTTACTTGCAGTCGGTGAGTATAACTTCAATATTTTGGTTTATTAAGGCTTTATGGGTTTACGGTTTGGTTTATTTGAATGACAAGCAATTTTATGATAGTTACGTAAAATTTAGAATTCTACAATTTTGCCGACATGAGGCTATTTTTTTGGTTTGGGTTTTACAAATAGTTGCCTCTTTTTGCTAATATTTACTTGCAGTCGGTGAGTATAACTTCAATATTTTAGTTTATTAAGGCCTTTGGGGTTTACTGTTTGGTTTATTTGAATGACA
>BGPR01000048.1:1693920-1736452 GCA_013235015.1 Araneus ventricosus | reverse complement strand
GTTTACTGTTTGGTTTATTTGAATGACAAGCAATTTTAGGAAAGTTACGTAAAATTTAGAAATAGTCGGTGCCTCTTTTACAAATAGTCGGTGCCTCTTTTTGCTTATTTCTCCTTACATAAGGTGTTTTCATTTTGAGAAAAATTATCGTCATTACACCATTTAATTTTAATTTATCATTCCATATTTTTTTCAAATTTTGGAATGATAAATTTAATTTGATAGTTAAGGATAAGCCTTTGTAGGCCTTGGTTTTAGTATAAACGGCAAATATTTCTATATTTCGGTTAAATTTATGTTTTAAATTGGTTGTTAGTGACTTTTTCTTTCGGACACAAAATTATTGAAATTGACAAATACCCATTTAATTTCCCCCTGAGAGTTATGACTTCTACACCGTTAAGGATGTCTTTGATTTTAGGACAATTGGATAAATATTTCGATATTTCGTTTAAGATATAAATTTGATGTTAGAAACTTTCACTTAGAAGAAACGATTCTTTTTTTGAAATTTAGCTTAAAATTAATTTTATCTTAATACATATTTTTTTAAATTTTCTGAATATTTGACAAGTAAAACAAATATTTTTGTTGTATTGTAGTTATCATTAATATGAATTTCCATATTAAGATTTATTTAAGCTCTAAAAAAGATGTTAGGCCTCTTAAAAAATAATCATTTTTGGCATTTAGCAAACTGATATATTTACCTCATAATTTATTTCCATATCTTAGAGAAATCATAAAGGGATATAAAAAAGCATAAAAATTTTTAATTATTCCCCAAAACTCTTCATTTGATAGATTTAATTCTTTTTCTCCCATTATTTTTTATTCATTATAAATCCATGAAATTGAGAGAATCCATATAATAAAAAATAAATAAATAAAAATAATCCATAACAATAAACACAACTATGAATGTTAATCTTCTTTGGTTATAACCCGTGTGAAAGCATTATTTAATCATGGAATCATTGCTTTTAAGAAAATTCAAGCGACAAAAGATATTTACGTTAAAATTTATGGTTCTTCGATTTTGTAATGATATTTTAAAATTTTTCGTAAATAAATTTTTCGCTCATCTGCATTTAGCACCTATTTTTATGCAAACTCACTTGGCTTTAGAAAGTTCCAACCCAAACTACCATCGATTCGTTACATAATTAATTAATTCACAATATCTGAAATTTATAATTTAATTGTTAATCATTTTTAAAAAAATTTTTTTGGAATGGCTAAATTTGTTTAGCTCATTATTTTATCTGTTCTTTGTGGGCAAAGAAATTAGCTTCCCTTTTTCTTTCACTAAACATCAGAAGTATTTATATGCCATGTTTTCATGGATGTAAGAAACGAATGCATTGTGTCAATTCTCCATTAATCCTGTGGAATAATATTTTTGTTTATTTTACTGCCTCGATAAAATCAGAAAAATACTCGTGGCACTTCGATAAATCATTAATCTGGATATACAGGGTGATTCTAAAATAACAGAAAAAGTTTTAATAGTAGATCAGGCCTACGTAAATAAGTCATTTTTACAATAGAACAAGAGACGACAGCTACAGGGGTCTCTTTATTAGAGAATGAAGTAAAAAATAAATCGACGGAAGGCTGTCTCTGCGACATGGCCGCTGGAATTGAGGGGCGTAGACTTACTTACCTTACTCAACTGTGACTTTCTGTGACTAAAGTACTTGTTTGTGACTACTAACTCTATAATCTATAGTGACTATTAGTCTAGTGTGACTATGTGACTCTATCTATGTAAAATTCTTCGTGATTTTCAGCAACCTTGAAATTAGACTGTGATTAAACCGTAATTCCAAATTCTAAAATTATTTTAGAAATCTTCAATGTCTACCTTTCTCTGTTAAATGAAACTGAAACCAACTCTCTATGTTATTTCGTTGCGGAGCTATAAGCGTTTAACTATAGCACGAAATTCGACGCAATTCAACAATTCTAGAGTAATATTTAGCGCGATCGATGAATGAATTGCCTTAGTCTTCGTGTGCGCGCATCAGTCGCTGTGACGTCATCAAAATGTTTCGTGATTTTCACCAACTTTGCAGCTCGACTGTGACTAAACCGTAACTCCAAACTCTGAAATTATTTTTGCAATCTTTAATGTCAACCTTCCTCTGTTAAATGAAACTAAAACCAACTCTCAATGTTATTTGGTTGCGAAACTATAAGCGTTTAAAAATACCACGAAAAGCGTCATAATTTTTTTCCTTTCCCTACACACCATTAGACCACTATGGAGAGACGTAAATCTACGCCAAAACAGATACACCATATAAAGTGTATACAGAACAAGTTTAATGGAATTCAAATTCACAGCAGCGAAACAACACATTTGCATAAATAACAACGTCCGAAGCGTTTGTAGATTCGGACTGAAAGGCCTTTGAACTCTTACTCCAAAGGCTTGTTGTTGGTATTGTATCCTAATTGCCATTGTATCTGGCATGCTGCAAATGATTTGTAATAGTGTTATTTATGCAACAGCGTTGTTGTGCTATTGTGAATTTGTATTCCATTAAACTGTGATATACACTTTATGTGGTGTATCTTTTTCTTTTACTTAATTCACTGAAGCATTTTGCGTTTGCGAACTTTAGATTATATCGTAAAAATGGCTTGCTTCTGTATGCCAGACCTAGATACATCGCCTCTCATCATGAAAAACCTAATAGAAAATATGTTCGCGAAAGTGTTGTTTCGAAAATGACATAAAATAGTGAAAAAAGAATAAATAAAGAGGAAAATTTCTGTTTAACGAAATATTTTTTCTGAGAATCAAAACTTCATTTGCGCTTATTCTATTTTTTCTACTTTTCATTAAAATTTTGAAATGAGTTATTCATTGTGAATTGATTAAAATTGTCGCCAATATATAATGAAATTTTATTACAGATTTTTTTTTTTCTGAGTTCCTTAGACAAGCCATTATTTTTCTAAACGAGGTTTACCATTTTTCTTATATTATTTTTTTCTTGAATATATCATGAGAAATTCATGTTAAGAATAAGATTATTTATTTAAACAGATAAAAATAATTTTTAGAATGTTTTAAATAAAAAAATTGTCTAATTGCATTTTATTCTTTTTATAACTTTTGAAACATTAACCAGCGATTTTTTAAATAAATCTCATGGTTTTATTTTGTCTCCGTGAAAAAAGTGTTTGAGGCCTCAGTGATGAACCCTAGATAATTGAACAAGATAATTTTATCACATTTTTTGTGAAATTCGAGATCATAATGTTTTTTACTTTCTCGTATCCGAGGTATGAAAGAGAATGTATTGTAAAATCGTCAAAAAAAATCGACTTTGAAATTTTTATGAATCTCACGTTTATAACCTCCCAGAGTTAGAAAAATGCATTATTGGAATTCTGTCTGTCTATGAACACGATAATTAGCTAAGCAATGAAATTTGGTATGCTGCCTTTTAAACCAAACTGTAGATCTGTATCATATTTTGGGCGAAATCTGTCTAACGCAAATATGTCTGTGTGTTCACCAGAGTGCGTGTGATTACAATGACTCACAAACACAACTGGCTAGATCAGAAGTTCCCAACTTGTGGTACGAGTACCCCTTTGGGGTACGCGAAGAACCAGTTGGTGGTACGCGAATTCAAAGTCGGCAATGGCGGACACAAGAAAACATAAAGGATTAAAACGGATTTTGCTTCCCCAAGTTCGTGTGAAAAGTAAAAGCTGTGCGAGTCCTAAATCTAACCTCAAAATAAGAAAAAAAAGAAAGCAAAAGGAAGTGTAGTTTTTAGCTATCCTTATAAGTTAATACAAAATTATTACAATAATGATTTCATCTGTTTTGACGTTTAACTAATACCATTGTAAAAAATGGAATAAAACGTGAAATCAAAAATAAGTCCTGCAAATGTTATAAATTCCCGTCATTTGACTTTGAAGTTCATCTACGCCCTTAACATTGTTGATAAAAATTTATTTGTACAGACGGATGGTTGGAGAGGGGATAAGACAGTAGGAGGTACATGAAAATAAAAAAACACTAATCAAGGGGTACGCGATGGAAAAAAGTTTGGAAACCCCTGAGCTAGATTAATGAAGAGGGCCGCGGTGGCCTAGTGGAAAGGACTCGGTTTTGGAGCTAGAGGGGTTCAGGCTCAAACCAGATTTCACTGAAGATACGCCGTGTTTGTGGGCTAGTTGAACGTTAAATTAGACGTAGAGGGCGAAATGTCCTGCCGCTGGTGTGGTGCGGAAGTTTGGAGGGAGGGTGTCGGATCAGGTGTCGTCATCTGACCGAGGTTCAGAATTACGAGGTCCGTTCCAAAATAACTCTCGTGTTGCTACAAAACAGGACGTTAATATAACTTTACTTTACACTACGACACACCCCTGACTCCAGAAATAAAAATCTCCGGTTTTTAGTTTGGATGAGTGTGCTTAGAAACTGATTGAACAAAAAAATGAAAGAAAAAAAGTTTACATACAGTGCTTTAACATCGGCGAAAAACATGTGAAAATTATAAAAACGATGAAAAATGTGTATTTACATATGAAAAGAAAGACTCGCGAAGCAAAAACAATTTTAGGACAGGTCCCAAAAGTTCGCTGCATCTGTATACTTGTAGGAGGACTGATTAGGGTCCTAAGAATTGAACCTCTAGAGGGTCTTAATCCATAAGTCTAAGGTCTTGGTAAAGCAGAGAAATCTGGGTCGGAGTCGGAAGAACTGGCTGCGTCCGATGGCTGTTTTATGAGGTTCGCATTTTCAGTGAGGAAAGATATGAGTTTAGCTATATTTATTCTTGATAGTTTATTTGAAAGTAAGCTTTTCCACCAAAGTTGAGTGTTTTCTGCACTTGGCTTTGTAAAATGATAAGATAACGTCATGTGACAAGAAGTTGCGTGCTGGAGAGGGTCTCCCTTTTCCCCGCATGCGCAGATATCTGAATGATGAAGCCGGAATCTATAGAGATAGCTGGGAAAAGGATCGTGGCCTGTGGCGAAGAGGATGGATTCTCTTGACCATGAAACTGGGGTTAGAGTGACTTTAGGGAGAATATTAAAAATTACTCTCCCGATGTCGTCTGAATCCCAGTCTTGTTGCCATTTATTGAGAGAGAGATTTCTAAGCAATTTTTCAGATGACAACGTTAATATAACTAAACTGAACTGGATAAATGAAATTTTTCGCATGATTTTGTTATCAGAATTGTAGGGCTAGTTCAAATTTTGGACCAAATCCGTCAATGAATCCACTTTCGTCGATCTGTCTATTCGTGAGCATGCAACGCTATAACTCAGGACGAGACAAGCTAGATAAATGAAATTTATAAAATTTGCATGAAATTATGGAACTTTCTGACTATTCGGATAATTTTAAAAAACTTTTTGTCGTTTCGTTAATAAGATATTATTATCGTTTATTTAATAAGATATAAATGTGTGTGAAACAATAAAAGCGCAATCATATATTTTTAACAATGCCAATATGCAGGCAATTAATTCTAAATATTCCTTTTTTTATTCTATTTCTGTTCACTTTTCAACACTGATTTTACCATCAAAGTCCCTTTAAAACAATGCGTATACATCTGAGGTAATTGTAAAATAGAATTCTATAAAAAAAAAAAAAAGCTATAGTTGCGGAGAATATCATTTCTTAAAGTAAACTCAGAGAAGTTAATTTTCAAGGAAATTTCAAAATTCCACATGTTGAATGCATTAAGAAGAAGAAAAAAAAGCATTCATGATAATTATAGAAAACAATACCACTTAAAAAAACATTCGCAATAAATTTCAAAATTTCACATATTCAATATACAAAAAGAAATAAAACATACATATAAATTATGGAAAACCACTCGCAAAAAATACCTCAACCACTTTCAATATCATCCAAAGGAAGAAAAAAAACCAGGAAAAATTGTACAATAATTTTTATGAACATAGTTTGTAAAGGCATGAGGTGAATGCCATACATTTTAATATCCCAACAACCTCCATATCTGTAGAATGATATTCCTAAAATTGTTTCGCTCGAGGCTTACCATTAAATATGGTTATTTCGAGATGACTTTACATTTAATGACCACACTTGTTAAATAACCGAACGATTTGAATAAAACCTTTGAATTGCCAATGCTCTGATATGCCTGAAGACTTATCTTCCAGTAACCACTAACTAATGAGCAAAATAAAATAAAAATGCTCCACATTATACTTGTCAATCATTGTTCCGAATGTTCTTTCATTCTACGGTTCAATTCTCACACATGAATGAGCAGCAAGGGCATATGTGAATTGAAAGGGAAAATGCTTGAAGATCGACCCATGTTAAACAATCAGTGAAAATGCTCGATCATATAAGGAAATGTTTGATCACTTAAAACATAACTACTGTGTTTTCTCATCCGCGTAAAGTGCATCAGAAATGTTGCAACTTCTTTGTGGTTCAGTAGATCTGTGGGAGAGAGTGGAAATTTCCCAAGTGACCTTCTCAGCTTGCACTTTTGTTTGATTAGCAAGGATGTTAAATTACGATCAAATGGGTAGCGATGTCAGATATTGTATTTTATTCTTAGGATTATTTATTTTTTTTAATCTTAGGATTAACTAAATTTATTTGAAATGTTTCAAGACTGCAGCGCGATCATTCAGTTCGTATTGCCAAAAATTTCAAGTATATTTTTTTAAATGTTTAATTAACTTAAAAGAAGTAAAATACCAATAAGCAAAATTATACAATATAGAAAGGCTATGCGTATTCATGCTAATAAAATGTACTCTTTTATGCATGCTTTTAGTAACTGAAAGCTGAAACACATCTGTCATAAAATAATAAAAATAAAAAAAAATTAGGAAAGAATCTTTTATTAGTGTACCAAAAAAGTAGTAGCTTTAAGTAAACCGGAATTTTAATACCATTTTCAATATATTTTAAATTTTTAATGAATGTTTAAGAATTTTTCTTTCTTGTAATATTCATTGTGGCTCAGTTTCCTTATAGTATTATTTTCACTGCCTCAACCATTTACGATTTTATTTTCATTCCCAGATTTTCCATTAAAAATTAGTTCATACTTTTTAGAACTCTAATAAAAGCATGTTTTACAAACCTTTTTCGCTTCCAAGTCTTTAATATATTTCATCATTCATTATTATAAATATTATGGAATTTCGCAATCAATATTTTTCTCCAATTCGCGCCTTTTAAATGGAATCAAAATTTAATTAAAATTAATTGATCAAATAAATATTAAATTCTTAAAATGTTATATTGCAATAGGAAATACACAATGTACAAAATTTCAGAACTCTAGTACATCAGAATGTCGAAAACTCGATTCTCGTATTATCATGTTTGCTAACGTGACAAAATGTGACATGTGACGTGACGCTATGTGACAAAAATGAGGGTGATTATTTTATTTTGATACACTACCCTATGACACAAAGCTGCTCCCTTGTTTCCTGACCATAAAATATGTATCATGTCGAATCAAATATATTAGATGAGGAATGTTAGCGTGGTTAACTAGCAGATGAATGATTATAAAATTATTTCCCTATGTAGAGAAAAATTGCATGAATAAAAAAAATGGAAGTCAAGCAAATTATTAAATGCTACCGAATGTAATATTTCATAATTAAGACAATAATCTTCACTTTTTATAAAGCCATCAAGAGCGTACGCATTACGCTCAAATGTGTGTAGACAAAGATTGATAATTTATAAATTTAAATGCGAGGTCTGTTTTCGTATCTTTTGGCTTTGGTAAATTTGTCTAATACTTGGAATGGAAAGTATATATTTTGTAGAATTATCAAGCAGTCTCTAAAATGCCTTAGGTAAAGTATATTATGATTGTCATTTAATTAGAATATTTAATTTCCTTAGGCTTTACATACGCTTCATTCCACGTGTGAAAAGTAATACACTGTCTGATTCTTTTAGGTAAAGCATGAAACTGCCACATTTTTCACGAATTCTTAAGGCATTTTATAGAATACCCCCAAAAAGAAAATACTACCTCTGTCCCATAATAATAGTAGCAAGTGAATGTTTAAACGGGAAATACTGGCGAATGCACCTGTAAGTTATATTGTAGCGCAAAATTGCGAAGCCTTCAATCAAAATCAGTGTTTCATGACATCTGTAATTTGTTTTGACACATCTTTCAATTTTTAGGTTAACCTAATTATTACGAATTATAACTAATTTTCTAATTTCATCCGCTGATCGCAATCAATTGTTTTATTTCAGTTGAATATCAACCCACTGTAAAAGTAAGATGAAAAAAGAGAGTTTTCAAGCAAAGATCGAGTTAAGATTGTCCAGTTGATTAAGCTCACACATATAGGGAAAGCAAAGCTTCGCACCCAAGTGATCCTACCTACAAGTTTAGAAATGCAGTAACGAAATTATTGAAAAATCCAGAAACTATCTGAACACTCAAAATAAAAATTAGGAGAAATATTTTTAATTTATTGTTTAGTTTAATCAACCTTTTTGATAATAGATTTTGCGTTCTATATTTATTTTCTTTCGCTACTATTATTATGGGACAAATTAAATTCATCAACTGCTACGATTATTATGGGACAGAGGTAGTAATATTTTCCGTCTATGAAATGATTAACAGCTCTATAGAAAATCAAACGATAGATCTTATCCGTTACTTTATAGAGTAAAGTAATAAGATTTTTTCCACATTTGAAACACATTCTGTAGAAAACGAAAAAGAAAAGAAAATCTTAAGATATCTACACAAACATGACACATTGATGTTCTTCATTCTATAGCATGGCAGAAAGAAGGCCAGAATACTCCTTACTTTATATAGAATACAGAACGCCTATCTTTCACAGCTTGCGGGTAACATATATTCCCTAGGTATGTAGATAAAAATACAAATGCTATTTAGGCAAGGTATTAAAGATGCTTGTAAAATCTCTTGTATTAATTTCTTAAGACCCGCCTTCTATTCATATATTTCAAATCTATTTTATTGTTTTCATTACATATTCGCAAAGGTGCGACAGATACAATGAAGTTCTGCTCCGTGAAAGAAAGCAACTAAAATTAGACTTCTAAGGAAGAATATAAATAGCTTTACCTGATTTCATTGCGGCAACTCTCATAAATATAATACTGTAATTGTTTAAAGTGTTAACTCTTTTAATATTTATTTCAAAAAGTACTTAATACAAATATATCAATTGAAATGTCACATGCTAATAAAATTCGAGATAAAATTAAAAGAAATAGTTTAGATGCTTAACATTTATTTTATACGACAGTAAATAGTGTTCTAAGGAATTTTTTTATGCATCTTTCATTAAAAGGATAGCACGAATTTTAAAATTAAAATAATGCTTTCATTAGAAATATAATCTGTACATAACGATAATGTTGTCTTATCTGTGTTTCCTATCCAAAAACACGCGTGTTTCCTATTGGCCACACGCGGTTTACTCATAAGCACTTGCTTTTTGCTGAGTCCGCACCTATATGCACTTCATGCCAAGCACCTTATTCAGTTCTTCATATTTTAATTGAATGTCCAGTTTTCACCTTTCAGCGTCAGTCATTTTTAATGCAACATTTTTATCACTTAAAGACGTAGTGGGAGAGAATCCTCATCCTAGGGTCTTTGCTTTCCTACAATCAATTGGTTTTTTAAACCATATTGGATTGCTTTGTACTTCAGTGTTATCATTCTTTCCTTTTAACCCTTTTTTCATTTGAAAAAAATATTTTAGCACCATAATCATGATTTTATATCCCACCATATGCTGTAATTTCACCCTTGCGTTTGGCGCAGCATGGCCAAATTTGGCTCTTGCTCCAATAAATCCCAAACCAACCAACCAACCTATCCAAGAACACTTTGCATACCAGCTCCCAGAATTTGCTCACAAACTATTAAATCCTTAGTTAATTTTGAATTAAGTATATCATTTGTATCCACATTTATTCTTAAAGGTTTTATGAAATTAATGTTGAACAAAATGCATGTTTTAATAATTTTGACGATTCTAAAGATATGCTTCAAACGGATTTCGAAGCTTAATCTCCGTAAGTGTTTTTCCTCAATCAAAAATTAATTTCACAGTAGGCTATTTTACAATAATTCCTAATTTTGTTGTAGCGATCAAATATTCGTCTAACTTTTTTTAGTCTTAAAAATGCTGATTTTTGCTGTTGAATTTTTGCATCTATGTCCCTGTTATACTATTTGTAATGCGCTTTTAATATGCATCTCGACTATGTTTGTATCATTATTAGACGACGATTAAAATATGTTTATAATAAGGACTGTTCTCACCTATCTTCTCGTATCATTTATTTTTTCAATTTTTGCGTCATTCGTTTTCCTATATTCTGAAATTCATAAAGCTTGATTTGTCGTTCTTTCAACCTCAAGTTTTTACTTTCTTGAATACGAGATATAAAACAAGAGGTTCCTGAACCGTCAAAATATTCGGCCAGGAGATTTTGATGAATCTCCACGTTTTAGACCTTCTTGGGTAAAAAAACAAACATTTCTGTAACTATATCAATCTGTCTGTGAACACGATAACTCAAAAACTTAACTTAAAGAGATGAAATTCGGTGTGCAGCTTTAACACCAAAGTTGTGCATTTTTATCAATTCCGGGCGAAATTCGTCTGTTTATCCGTCTGTGTGCGACTGAACTAAAAATCTCAAAAACGCAGCTCACTAAATGGACGAAATTTAGCAGAATGTTTGACTACCAGGTTTATAGGTGTGTGGCAAAATTTCGATCAAACACACCAAACAATTGACTAGCTGTCGGTCGGTCTGTCTGTCCGTGCATATGTGAACGTAATAATTAAAAAATGCAATTATGTACATAGGGGAAATTTGATGTGGTTTTGGCTCTAAAATTCTAGAAGTTTATCGAATTTTGAACTAAATCTGCCAATGCGTTGGACCGGATCCGCTTACAAGTTGGCTGTCCGTCGGTCTGTCGATTCTTCTGTATGTGAAAGTGATTATCTCAAAGCTTCATCTCCATAAATGGAATTCGACGTGCCACCTTGACTTCAAAAGTATAGACCTGTTTCAAATTTTGGAAAGAGATTTAAAATACATACTCGATTTTCTTCTCTTTATTATAAAGCTTAACAAAAAACGTGCCATATATTGTAAGTATACGAGAGAGTCGAGAAGAGATTACACCCTCTGTTTATTCTTCAGAATTCTAAATAAAGATGCTTAAATTGCAACCACCCGGTATTTAAGGCATGCTTTCAACTTCTCTCAAAAGAAAAATATTATAACAGAAACAATAAGTTAATAACAAATGAAACTGAACGCTATCATCAAAATGGATCACACAAACAGCTCTAAATAGCTCTATACTTCTACAATAATTACACATCCTACAAACTAGTTCTAATAACCCAGTTAGTTTTAGAAAGTTGTTTAGAATAGTAAAAATATAAATTTAACAAAGGGTATAATTTAGTTTAAAAGGAAAGTCAGATTTAAGCTGGCTAAAAAAGTCAACAAGATTTTTTAAAAAAATCTCTAAGAATTTGGATGAAATATTAATTTCCTATATGAGAGCGATAATAAGAAATAACTCATTGTCAGCTTTAAGAATTTCGATTTACGAACTCGAATAAAATGGAACTATTTGCTTATCTTTGACTTTATCTGATTTTTTTTAAATTGTTTGCGTCGTGCGTTTAATGAGAACAGAAGCAGATTGTAAACAGGATACTTCTTGAATATAAATGAGAATTTTGAGAAAGAGTTTTCATTTACAGAACATGAGGTTGCTGCATTGCAATTTTTTCGCAGTGTTGTATCAGTTTATTTGATAGCTAAGGAGTGTGTTTGCTTTGCTTTATGGAAATATCGTGCAATGTCAATTTATTTATTTATTTACAGACCGCTCCGGCCCAGCCTACCCAAGAGGATGTAAGGCCTTCAAAATTTTGATAAATTTATATACCTGAATTGCAAAAATTTTATGTTTTCTTATAAAATTACTCACTCCCCCAAGGGGTGGGCACCGCCGGTTCACAGATGAGAAGCCACCGGATAAGTAAGCGAGTTCTCGTTTCCCCTGGGGTATAGTAATGGTGGGGCTTGAGTCCCTCCACCGGTCCGTGATCGGTGACTCCGGCTTCAGTATTCGAGCTATTGCAGCGACTGTCATTCAAGATAACCGGAGGCTTAAGCATGGCGGGGGTGATTCGTATGGACGAGTTTTCTGTTTTGTTTACATGCCTGTACTACGTATTTCCGGTGTAATGCTAAGTCAATGGAATCTTCAAATCGGAAGTCCAACATACAAGCAGATAAAGTCAAGATTTTTAATGTAAGTAAACAAACCAGAAAACTCGTCCATACGTAAAGGCAAAAACCTGACACAAACATGCCAAACATTTTGCTGCCATGTTTCTCACCATTTTTATTGATCCTAATTTCACAAAATGTTGGTTCAATGAGATTTGAATGTGCTTTTCTGTTAATAACCCAAATTTAATTTACAAAATTAGAGAAGATGCGTACCTTCTACTGAGAAGCGTCTGCGCTGGGGCCGATGATGGTCATTAGGTAATAAGCAACAGTCCCCGTCTTATTTTCGAGGCGGCCTGAACAGTCAGTATCTCGGGCTCCAAGACAGGATGGAGGTTGGCATTTGCTGCTATCTAAAGTACCCTTCAGCCATCTGTATGGTTATATAATAAGTAGAATTCGATACCTACATCAGTGTCGTGCTGCCAAATAGGCTTACTTTCAGTAAGTGTTAGAAATCACAAAAGGTTAAATGTTAACCCTTTGCACTCGAGAGGTGACTCTCAATCACCATTCTAGACGGTGCATCATTTTGACGTTCTTGATTTTGATGGTTAAAAAACTACCTAGAAAGTTGTAAGAAGTTGTCGAATAATTTTTCAGGAAAAAGGAACTTACATAGACATATGTTTTACGTTCCGAAGCAATAATATGAGCTCTTGTAAATCAGTGAATAATTATGCATCTAATTACTTTTCTGAGTGTAAAGGGTTAAATTATTAAAACTAACCTTTTAATATAATCATAGCAAAGGTTATCGAGATTTTAAGGCTCTGTACTTAATCTCAGTATGTGCATTTCTAAAAATATTTAACTACTGCACTTTAAAACTTAGAGACAATCCTTATTTAAAAGGAAAATCATAAACCTCGTGATGCTTTTGCTAAACCTGTTACTATTATTTCGTTAAACTCTGTCTCTTAGTAATTTAAAATTGCTAAAGAATCATTCCTTGTCATAATGCTTATAAAATAAGGAGGTTAATTCCAATTTTGAGCATTTAGGTTAAATTGAAGCATAAATGTTTTTAATATTGCTTCTTTCGACTTGTTATATATATATTTCTAGTATTTTAATGGAGAGATGTTTATATTTTTTCAGGATTTTCTACGTTGATAACAGCAACGGAATCAGAGGATAATAACCGAGTATCTGCTGAGGTAAGTCAAATAGTGTTCGGTTCACAAAATACTAATTGAAACTTTTCAGCATGAAATAATAACTGTATTAATTTCGTTTAATGATATTTAATATAGTGCAAAATATCTACTTTTGTATCAGTCAATTGAAGTTTGAAATTCTGAAAACCATGAAGCGTGTTAACAAACCACAGAATATTGAAATTGTATTTACGATACGGTTTAATATTCTGTGGTTTTTCCTGGACTTAAAGGACACAGACAAAAAATTTCAAATTAAATTTCTATTTCACATAAATTCAATTTCATCAAATAAAATTTAAATTGAATCTCGAATTAATGTAAATTAAATTCCCGTTAAATCTCTAATTAATTTAATTTTTTAATATTAGATTTTGATTTATTTAAATGAAATTTTCTTTGAATCTTGCATTAATTTACATTAAATTTCAATGAAGTCTTGGTTCGGAATCTAATTAAGTTCCAATTAAATGCCGGAATTCTTTCTGTGCACCTCTTTCTTAAATATTTCCAAAAACAAAATGAAAAAGTAGTAATAGGAATGTCAAAAATCATCCTCTACAATATAAAAAACTGGTAAGCAAAACCATTAGTACAGATGTAAGCCAAAAGGGAAAAACAAGAACGAAATAATTTTTAAATTATCTTAATGTCTTGCAGAAAAAAATTTATCACTGTTCTACTAGTCATAAACTTTAACAATCAAGGCTGCACAAAAGAAATACAATTAAACTAGAAACTTGATCTGTTTTTACCTTCTTTAATTCAATATCATTATGGTTTCTTTTCTGCACTAGAAATAGTACAAAATGAATGATGTGATAAATTCTAAGCGAAAAATATGCTTATGTTATATAATGCAATATAAATAATAAATATCAAATTATGATATAAAAAGTTATAAAAAGATATTAGGTCGAAATGTTTAAATAAAGGTAGTTCGGATTATCGAAATCAAGATTTGGAAGAAGAAAGCAAACGGAATTTTGCCTCAGCAACAATATGGAACCATTAAATTACAAAAAGCACAGTTTCACAGAACAATTATTAAATTACTGGCAGTTGTGGTACTGAGATGTGGAATTTGAAAATTATTTTATTCTTTTAAACAAACAGTTATTTCCGTTAAAAATGCTATGTATCTCTTTTAGTTAATTTATTTTGTTTTCATTTGATAAAGTTCACTATGAATAATTTTTTAAAATTCAAAAATTTGTGATACTTACCAATCGGCTCATATTTTGAAGGAGCAATCTGTAACTACTAATAGTTATGAATAGCCTGCTGATAATTAAATGAAAAAAAGGAATTTTAAACCTAATTCTTTTAAAATAAGATACACTAAAATACATAAGATAAATAAGACACATAAAATAAAATAAAATAAGATAAGATCTGTAATTCCCCAATTTAACACTCATTGTTGAAGGATTTAACAAAATTTATTTTCGTAATTATTAAATTAATATAGACAATTCCAAAAATTAAATAAATCTTGAAAGTAAACTGTTTTCTACAAAAACCTATGAAATCACAAGAGTTAAAATACTTCAAGCGATAACAGATAACAGACTGAGAAACATAAAATCAAAAATGCGATTTTTGCAAATGATAATTTTCTAAGGAATATTAAACAGATAAAACTAAAGAAAATATTTTTAAATATTTTACGAAAGATAAAATATACTCTATTAAAGAAAAGATGATAAAAATATCATAGTTTTCAGTTTTTTCAGTTTTGAGAAAACAAAACATTTTTATGCTTGTAATCTAAACACAAGAGTTCATTTAGATAAATCTGCAAGAGCGATTTTGTGCATTAGCAACAGTGGTGAATCCAGGGAGGCTATCGGGCTGCAGACCCCCTTTCCCCAGAGCTAAGTCAGAATTCTTGATTTTATTTCAAATCACTACAACTGTTTGTTCTTAATTTCCCTTTTAAAAATAATGAAAACGTGGCAACATAGCTTTCTGGCTTGACAGGTTCGAAAATGTTCCTACTTTTCTGGTAGGTTTTTTTTCTAGTCATTCCACTTGTACTTGTAGCATTCACGCGATCGAAGATTTTTTGGCTAGTTATTTCATTGTATTTTGTATTAAATTATCGAAAGTATTTTACTGTTCTTTATGATTCTTATTGTCAGGTGAGTACAGTCTGTGAAGTTAAAGTGTTTTGGTTGACATAAGCCATGAGGTTTGACAATCGTCACGGCGATACAAAATTTTTATGACCTCAGCCCACCCCAGACCCAAATCTTGAATTCGCCACTGATTAGCAATCAAGTTGGTGTATTTATGGCATCAAAACTGTAAGGCAATTTAAAAATCTATTGTAGGAGCTCTTCTGATTTCCCGTTATTATTCCATTATATAAGAACTAGATCGGTATAAGTTTTTAATGATCTCATTGTTTCATTGGTCTTCGCCAATTAGAATCTGAAAACTTCAAAGCAAAATCAACTTATTATCTTGAGCTTATTTCGTGTCGTTATATATCTTAAGAAAAGTATGTTGAGATAAAGATACAATTCTTTAAATTTATCTTTCATTTTAAGATATACAGAAGTAAATTTCATTAAACTTTCATGAGATTTAATTTGGACTGTATAAACTATTTCATACCGTCCAAATTATGCTTGGGTGATATTTGGCATTTGAATTTTAGCTCTTCTAGCTATGTTTAAACATCTGATAGTTTTTGAAAAAAAAGGAATAGGACATCTTTAGCATTTTGAACTATTTTATTTTCCCCCTTAATTTGATAATAGCACAGAAAGCATTAAAAAATAATTTTACCAAATATTTTCCAATTAAAAATTATAGGCGTTATTAGGAAAGGTGGATTTCCCAGGTAGCACAACTTGCTCCATGATATTGTACAATATTGTTCGATATTACATAATATTATAAGATATTGCACAATATTATACAATACTGCGCATATTGTTCAATAATGTACAATATTTTGCAATATCTTTGTGCTATTTCATATCAAAAGTTCTGCAAACCTACAAATTTATATCTTTAATGATTAAGCCAAGAAAAAAAAACCACAATATATATTTTAAATAAAATACAAGGAAGTAAAAGTGTTAGATTCCTGTATCAATTTATAAAAAGAAATATTGTTATGCTAATTTCATTCTTTTGAAAAATGTATAAAATTTTGTGCTTCTAAAAAACGTGTGCAAATTTTGATTCTTGTTTGAAATTTGATTCTTGTTTGAAATTTTGATTCTTGTTCAAAGTTCGATAACAAAAATGTTTATATATCTGAAGTTCTCAATTTAAATTGTCATGGAAACCATGCTACAGATGATGAAAAGCAAATAAAACTGATACGCCGTACTCTTCCCCGTAAATTTGTTTCTTGGCAAGCGATAAAGGTAGAAAAATGGATAGCAGAATGGCTTAATAGTGCAGCCATCTAGCGTACAAAAATACTTGCATAAGCAATTTCAGATGTAGAAATATGTTACTTCATAAGAAGAAAATTTGATGTACATTTAAAACAACGTAAATTGAAAAGAAAATCACCCAATAAAAGGATGTTCATGCTGTACCAGTTATGAGAATTATGCCAGTAAATCTCAGGAATTTAAAGGAAAGAAGTAATTGAAATAATAAAAGAACGAATGTTTGTTTCTTTACACACATATAATTTTAAAATTGCATCATTGATATAAGTCAATACATTATATTACGCTCTGATAACGTACAAGAAAAGTATAATTTTCTTTGTTTAAGATTTATATTCTATTTTCTGACAATTAAACTATTTTATCGAAAAAACATTTCTGCCTTTGTTCTGTTTTGTTTTGTTCCATATGTTTATCTAAATGTTCTATTGATTGTCATGCATATAACGCTTAACGGTATTCTTTAAACTCTTATATGCAAATAAATTATGTTTTATTATTACTATCATTTCCGTTCTATTAAATCCCTCTCCCCTCAAAAACGTTACGCTGGAAAATGAATTTGATTAGTCTTTGGACTTTTTACAGTAATTTCTTAATTGAAGACATTTGTCATAGAAGATAATTCAAAGGATATTCATTATAAACATACGAAAGAAATAAAGTGTAAAGCTCAAAAAATCAGTAAACTATCAAAGTAAAAAATAAACAAAAATAACTTTAATGGTTATACAAAAAGAAATAAATAGTTACACTAAAACTGCAAAAAGTAAACTCAAATTTTCAAGATATTAAATTCACACTCACTTTTATTTATTTATTTGTTTATTAATGGTATATAAATAAATGAAGACTGAACTTTCAAATTCTAGACCATGAATCATAAACAGGAATTCTGTAATTAAGCACATTATTATATAAATATGAGAGGCGTAACTTTTCTGTGAAAGCTTATTTAAATCGTCTTTTCTCAAAACAGTTTGCTTGGGATTAAAATAGAAGATATCTTTAAACGTTCCATATTCAATGCACAGCGGGTACAATTGCAAGAACTATACCGTCATCAGCAAACAAAGCGTGTTCCCCAAATTATAATCTCACTCCGTTTGCAAACGATTCAGTAATCGGCGGGCTTTTCCTAGTTGTATCTTTCTTTTCTTCAGGTTAGCGACATAAAGTTTGCTTTCATCTATTCCTCACACGCAATGTCTGAGCAAATCGGGGCTAGCGGGTCACAGCCAACCACACAAGGTTAATGCCACCGGATCTGTCGGTGGAATTCTACTGTTACTACTTTTTTCTCCAATGTTCCGTTTTCATTTTTTTGGTGTAGAGTTGCCTATATCCGTTTTAGAATTTCACTTTTTATCCGTTTTTGGATTGGTATTTTGAGAGAAAGTGGCTAGCAACAGAAAGTGATGGCAAATTTTTGAAATGTATATTTAGACATTTACAATTTTCCTTGAGACACATTCTCTGATGCTGTTGAATGTAGTAAAGAATCTGATGACTAAACAGAATTTTACCTCATATTATTTTTGCAAAGAAACGCAAAATTATCAATAAGTGATTGTTGTTATCTTTGTTGATTATACAGGCCTTTTTAATGTGCTGAGTCTTTCTAAAGATGAAGAGTAACTTTATTATGCTGAAAAAGAATTTGGAAAAGCGACACCAATACTAAATATGACGAAAAATCAAATGACCACATATAATTTTACCATGATTAACACTTCGGTATATGCCCAATAAGATCATTTAACCCAATAAATGTCTGAAGATCCAAGTTACAATATTAAACCTATGAACCTTCTTGAAATTTTGATTATTTTTTTCCAAGACACACAAAGATATACTGATAATCATTTCCTGCAAATGGCGAATAATATCAGTTAACCCAATAAATATCTGAAGATCCAATTTGCTTTATTAAGTCTATGAATGATATGATAACCCACTTTAAATTTTGATCTTTTTTTCCAAAATACACAAAGACATACATATAAAAACTTCTGTGTTCCAAGATTCAAACTTAATGTCATTACACTAAGAAAAAATTCTAAAGAAGCGCTATGAATGCATTCTGGACCTAGGATTTTCTCATCAATTATCAATCCTTCCATATTTACGTCATTGAGGAGGTCACTCCAGTTTATTGTAAAAATGCTGTGTAGTAAAGAATGCTAGTATGCAAGTTTACCTTTCAGTTTCTATGTTAATCTTTGAATCAAATCACATATGCTGTAATGTGTTTAATGTCCGAAGTTTATTTTTAATT
Organism: Araneus ventricosus; assembly: GCA_013235015.1. Lineage (NCBI taxonomy): Eukaryota > Metazoa > Arthropoda > Arachnida > Araneae > Araneidae > Araneus > Araneus ventricosus. The sequence goes on along the minus strand of BGPR01000048.1, from coordinate 1,717,249 downwards.
TGTATTTGTATTTTGTTTCCTGCAATATTATTTGATGTTGTTTCATGAACTTTTTTGTCACTTTCTTTGTCTTTTGTTTAGTTTTCCAGAACTTTTGCTTTTGTTGTTGCTTTTTTTGCATGCAGTGCACTTTAGTTCTGTTGTAATGTTTTGTAATTTGATGTAATTTTTTCCTTTCTGTTTTGTTGAACTCCCGCCATCCGGGTCAGTGTCTTACACCCTCTGGGTAGGCTATGACGGCGTGGGCAGATAAATAAATAAATAAAATTCAGAGAATTTCTCTGCAAAGCGAAATTTTTTCAACGGTAACATTTGAGTAGAGTTAACGGTGTTTTATTCCATTTAATTATTTAGATAAAATTCCAAAGCATTTCATGCCCTGTCTGAAGATTCATACTGAATTCACTCATCCGACATGAAAATTCTCATTTCTTTTATTCGTCACAATTTTTACGAACAAGTTGGTGAAATTCCGACTTGATACATAAATAGTTAAGATCATCAAGTATCCGAAATAAATTTTATATTTATTGAAATTTTTTAGTTTCTATTTTACTGTTAAAACGAATCTCAAAATTACTCATAATTTAGAGCACAAAACAAAATTCTACTATGAGCAGAATTTTTGAATGTTAATTAGTAATTTACTTCATCCCATTCGCAAGTAGTTAGCTGTCAAGCATTGGTAATTTACTAATTAAGCATTAGTAAATTACCAATGCTTAATTAGTAAATTACCTTAGCCCATGTAAAAAAAACTAGTGGCGCAAAAAATATAAACATTCAAGCATGATAAAGAAAAGGGAAATACAAATCTACAATACTCTTTTAAATATTTAGAAGTCTACTCAATACAGCAGCGAAATTCATAACAATGATTGTTTTCATGTAAAAAATAAAACATATGAAAGTTTATAAATTAATTCAAAATTTCTGAACACTGAAATCGGATCAAATTTATTAGGTAAAGCGCTTCTTAACAAGAAATACAATTATATAAAAAAAATCGAATGACTATACTTCATTTTTTATTATTATTTTCAAGAAAGAACTATTTGCTCTTTTTTGAAATTTGATTAAACTGTTCTTGAATTTTATATTATTGTTTAATAAAACTATAATTTCAAACCTCGTTTTCTGCTCGGCTATATTAACATATAGTTCGCCATTTCTTAGAAATGATTTATTTTTATATGGTTTTGGGTAAGTTTTGCCTTCGTATTGTAATGCAAAAACTTCCAAAATATTCTCGCAGAACATAATACTAAGCAACAAACATTGAGTAGTAACAGAAATATTATTTTATGTTGAGAACCTTTTTTATTGTTAGGGGCATTCAAATAATTAAATAATTATGGTTGAAAATAATTGTATCAAATTCTGTTATCTTGAGGGACACCTTAATCGTTTATTGTATTGTTTAGAAACTGAAAATTAGAATGCAAGTTTTAACTTATGATAAATAAAATGTTTAAATGCAGTTGAAATATTTACATTTTTGAAGGAATAATATAGTAATGCATAGAAAACCATAGAAAATTTTGAAAAATATAGCAATGCATAGAAAATTTTGAAATATAGCAATGTATAGAAAATTTTGAAAATAATGATAACTTTACTATTAATACTACTATATATATGACAATCACATTTGTTTCATTATTCATATGCCTCTCCGTAATACAACTTTTTCTTGGCTTTAAAGTTTTTCTTATGACATATTTCCTATATTTTATAACTTCTATGAACGAAAAATGTATGACAGAAGGCAAGCAATGCTTCTCTGAATGTCGCCAAAAGAGAGCCATTTTCTTTATCCTGTTTCTTCGTGTCTAATTTTTCTATGAACGAAAAATGTATGTCAGAATGCAAGCAATGCTTCTACATGCAAAATAAGTTTTTGTTTCTAGTTTACTTAAAAAGTGAACGAATTTTAAATAAATTTCATTTATTTCTTATACTATTCTTTTTACAGAAAAGTAGAAACTTTTCTACCGATTCATGGATTGTGGTTAGAATAGAGTAGAGACTGCTTCTATTTTTTTTTTCTTTTTTTTCGTCTCATCATGTCCTTTTCCCCAAATAAAATAATTATGATTCATTGTTTTTCAAACATACCCAGTGTTTATAGAGCAATATAGCATCAATGTTAGTCTTTCTTGCAATTCTCAAACAAGAAAGAGAAAAATAAAATTGTTCTTTTTCGCCAAGCGCGCCAAACCTGCGAAAAGTAGCCAAATTATCGCTTCCGCTACTGTGTCGATTAGCCTTTTAGTACTGCTGGGATCAGATGCAGTAGTCGTTATCAACGTGGATTCTTTTAAAATTATCATAGGCCTTCTAAATCATATATTTAATTCCAATAATTTAAATTTTTTACTTACAACTGAAAACACACTTCATAACATTTGAGTTTGAATGTATTGGTGACAGATCGAACGGTCTGTGTGCCGAAATAGCTCAGTTGGGAGAGCGTTAGACTGAAGATCTAAAGGTCCCTGGTTCGATCCCGGGTTTCGGCAAGCAGTCTTATCCTCGGTAGTATAGTGGTCAGTATCCCCGCCTGTCACGCGGGAGACCGGGGTTCGATTCCCCGCCGGGGAGGATTTTTTTAATTAATAAAATAAGATTTTTTAAATTATTGTGACCTTTTTTATGGAAGTCAAATTTTCTGGGTATTGTTCAGTAATATTTATTATTTGTTCAGAGATAACAAAAATTTTTCTTCGCAATTTCATATTTACAGCAATAAGATTGTTTTGCAATAAATACGATGTAAATTTCTTGACAATATTTTCTTCACGTATGCTTTTATATATTTTAAAACTCTTTTATGGAATAATCTATAAAAGAAGTCTAGGTGTATGTTTTTGCGTTTTCTCTGGCCTCTTAAAAGATTAAATGCAAAACCATTTTTGCAACGTGTTTTATGTGTCTGTTTAACTTCAGAAAAGATTATCATGGCTAATCTAGGAAGAAACACATAAGTAAATGGCATTTTTCAACTCTTGTAAATTATTTCTTTTAAATCCGTTTTCCTTTGTTTTAATTCAACAAGAAAAGAAAAATTTTCCTATTTGAAACCCTATTTTATAGCATTCATTTTCATCCATTATAAAGGAAGATAGATAAATCTAGTACTCAAAATAAATGTCTAATACATTCACAGAATATAAACCTTAGAATATTTATGCTTAATTGACTGATTTTAATTATTACTAAATTAACTTCGATTTTTAGGAACTCTAGATTGTAGTTATTTAATTAATCTAATCTTGTAAATATTACTAATAAACATAATTTTAACTTGATATTATTTTAGAAATATATTGATACATTTGTGAACCAAAAAGCCCTGTTATTCTATTCCAGTTCTTTAAACTGGAATAGAACATAAATGTTCTCTACAAGATCATCAAGTATTCTTTGAACCATAGAGTAACTTCTACAAGAAACTAGCATAAAAAAAAGTTGTATATTTGAAAGAAATTGTCTGATGCACGAAAGAGATTCTTCTTCAGTCGCTTAAATTTACTCCTGAATATTTATTCTGTTTTTAAGAACGAGTTTTTGTTTCCAAACGAGTTTTAGCCTCTAAGCCTTTTCAAGTTCCTATTTTCCTATTCATGCATCTATTTAAATTCACAACGTTGCTGTGACTATTGTTGCTACTTATGATTTTTTTTCTTTTCTTTTTCGATCTGCATCATAAAACTGTCTTGATCTTTGCTTAATTAAGGAAGTGCAGCCCGAAATGTTATATTTTTTCATTCTTTTATCTAAATGGAAATCTAAATTGTAGAAGACTTCCAAAAATTATTTCTTTGCGAAATTTTGCCATTTATGGTTATATGAAACAGAATATCAATTTTTACCATCATTTGAGCCATGTTTGTGACGGAAATGTTCCATTTTCGAGTAGACTGAAAAATTATGTTTTTCTAAAATTTGATTTCAGTTTCACCTCAATATAATTTACTAATTAATAAAAAAGCGACCGAAAATATTATTATTTCGTAGAAAAATGTTTCTTTTTATAATTCAGGTTTTCATTTTCACATAGTATATAAGAAGTTTAGGTATAAAGTATTATAAACGTCCAAGAATTCGATTTCTAGATTTTGATGAATCTATCTTTAGACGTTCCCGATTGAGAGGAAAAAAAAATTTGGGGAATTACTTCTGTCTGTGAACACGATAATTCAAAAATGTAGCAAGCTAGAGTTGGTATGTGGCCTTTGAACCAAATTTTTTGCTTTTTGCCAAATTTTAAAAAAAATTCCGTCAAGGAAACGTTTGGCTGCTTGTCTGCCCATGGGCAAATGAACATGGTAACTCAAAACCTATATGGATGCAATTTAGCATGTAGTTTTATCACCGAAATTGTTGATCTGCCTCAAATTTTGAGACAAAAACGTCCGCTGATTGACTGTTTGTCTACTCGTGTGTATGTAGACGCGCAACTCAAATAGATAAAATGGATATGTGGTCTCGACATTAAAATTGTATATGTATGTAATAATTTAGAATTTCCCCCCCTCTTTAAATAAACCCTTTTAAATTCCACTTAATTTTTGACACTGAAACGTACTTCTAATTAAATTTTGAGATTAAAACATTTTCCCTTTATTTTAAAGATTCTCAAGAGTCTTCACTGTTTCAGGAGCACGGTTTTTCGGGTAATTCCCCTTTTCGAAAGTTTTAAGCTCGCCGCGTATTTGTAATTCTGTCTTTCGTACGATGTGACACGTCCTCGTCACACGCGCTACCTTTGCACGCACGATTTCACTCATGCCCCTGGCATTGACTTAATTTTTGATTAGTTTAGTTTATTTATATTGATGTCTCGTTTTGAAGCAGCATGATGGCTATTTAGGTTCCGACCTCGTAATTTTGAACCACAGTCAAGTGACAAGGGCGACACTTGAGCTGGTACCGCCCCTCTCCAAACTTCCACACCACACCAACGGGGAGACGTTTGATTTTTAACCCTTACGTATTATTTAACCCTTTAAGGGGCATTTTTTCTATTAGCGTTAATTGAAAATGACTTTGGGAATGAGATTCATTTAAGAAAAGAAATTCATTAACTTATTCGATGAACAATAATTTTTGTTAATTAATTTTGCTAATTAATAATTAATTATCAAGTTTGTACACTTCGTTATGGTTGAGAAATGAAATTGGAAAATGTTGGTTTTTGTTTTATCGAAAGAATTAGCGAGAACTTATGCTAACCTTAAAAAATGTATTTAAAAATAAATAAATTTGGTGGTAAGTATTTTTACCACGGCCTTATAAAGGGTTAACGTGCAACGGGTCTAATACGTGACGGATCTTCAATGGTATCGGGTTTCGAACCTGGAGCCCTCCGGCCCCAAAGTCGAGACCTTATCACTAGACACCACGGCCCTCATTTTAAGTTTGAATATCTTATTCTAACGTTTTATCAACATGAAATAATATACCAAGACAAGAATGAATTGGAAGTTTGGATTATCAATGATTACCATCTCCTTTATATCTGGCTCTACATTACCCAACCTAAGTGTTGTTACATGTAAAAAATTTTGGAGGAAACGGAAATAGGTCTAAAATTCATTTTCGATTCTAATCTCTATTCACATATACGAAACTCAACGAAAAACGTGCCTCATTGCTAGGGTTACCACAATTTTTTAAAATTAAAATCCGGACACACCGGAGAGGGATCAAAGTACAGTATAACATTCTAAATGCTTCCTACGGCCCTTTTTCCAAAAAACTAGTACAGTTTCAGGAAATGAAAAAAAATTAAGACGTCAGAATGCGAACGATATACAATTTTTATTAATGTTTGGACAGTTCAAAATTATAGTAACGAAAAAGAGAATTAAAACAGAACTACCAAAGCTTTTCATTTTCAGTTTGAACTGGGACCTGGGTAATGGGGGTCATCCACTTTCTTATCAATAATGGATGTAAACAGTGTAAAAAATGGTTTTTCTTTCATTGGCAGAATGACGTCAGCTTTTTTGAATAAGTCAGATTTTCGCTATTGCAACCAAATTTTTCTCTATCGCCGCATTCAATGGCGTAAATCCAGACATTTTGAAGATCCGAACAGTAGTCGGGACGTATGGTAACCCTACATATTGCGGAAGTACACGAAGAAGTCGAGAGAAGCACACTTCCGCTGATTAGTGTCACTTGTCAATATAACATTGTTTTGGATAGACAAAAGGTAGATTCTTTAAAAACACTTGGCGGCAAATATGAGAATTGTAGCATCTTCAAAGTGGCAAAACATTTTGTATGAGTAGAGAAACGAAGAAATTTAATTTGAAAAACTGTAGTAAAAGAATAAAAGAATCCAGCTAAGAAGACGTTATCAAGGGTTACCTGCTGGCATGGGTTCAAAAAAAATGGGAACTTTTTCTGTAAGAAGCTTGACTTTTGTCACAGGAAACTCAAGAACATTCAGAAAAAGTTCCCATTTTTCGAACCCATGCCAGCAGGTGACCCTTGATAACGTCTGCTCGGCCGGATTCCTTTATTCTTTTACTACAATTTTTTCAAATTAAATTCCTTTATTCTTCTGCTCATATAAAATGTTTTATCTGCTTTTGTTTTCCGTTTGCAGCAGCATCTTGCGCGCTACTGAAACAATGCAATTTTTTTAGCTTTCTGTTTTCATATTTTTTACTCGTTATATTTTCAAAGTAGCAATGTGTTTGAGTCCTGGCCATGAAGAGGCTTGGTAGAAAACGGATGCCGGCATTACTTTATAATTGGTTTAATTTGCCATTTACTAAACATTATACTAAAAAAGGGTATACAAGAAACCTAGGAAAAAATTTTTTAACTCCAAAGTTCAAATATTGTAGTTGCTTCATCTCATCTTAAAATAATTTAATAAATGATGCTAGGATTCTCAGAAACTGTGGCTTAACAGATTCTTTCTGTGTTTCTTTCTTTTAATATTCAAAAAAGAGAAACCTTAAAGCAAAACTCATTTTTGAATTAAAAAGTAAACCTTCCGAAGATTGTAAGAATGCATTTTATTAACATTTAAATAATACTAATAATCTTGCCTTGATTGACAATCTTTGCAAAATTTTCTTTTGGTAAAAACAAATAAGACAAGTATTGTAAATATTGAATATTTAATTTATTTAAAATTTAAACATTAGCTCAATGCTTTTGCCTGCAACGATTTTAAGCAATAATTTTTTAAAAAGCAAGATGAAAGTTAAAACATTTATTAACCCTTAAAGACCCAGTGTTGCCTTTAAACAACATACCCAATTTCGTCTTCTAAAATCTTAAAAATAAGACTGAAGTTCTAATGTCTCTTGTTGCCAATAGGGTACATACTGAAATTTTTATTAAATCAAATATAAATAAGAAAATAAATTGATGTTCTTCACTTGAGGCTGCATCATTTTCGCTTTGTTTGTACACTTGAGAATACCATATTTTATTCTACAACGTTGACGGAAATTCTTTATCAATATTATTATTCATTAAAATTCATATGTGTTTAATAGTATATAATTTTTTCAATGAAATTTTTTTTTTCTGAAATGAAACTTAGAGTTGTCAGTTGGTAACAAACTGTTTTTTAGCCATAAACCATACTTAAAACAAAATATGATTTTTTAAAGTATTTTGCCCATGTTTTATTTAAGAAATGACAATCAAAATTATTTTAAAATCAATTTTTAAGAAATAGGGGTTTAAGGGTTAAATCCCCGTTAGTCGGAATAGCTAACAGATATGCAAGAAGCATCCATTAACGGTTTTTAACGCATTGCAATTTGAATTTTGATTACTGAACATTCATTCACATTCTCATTAGCACAAATTATTAAAATTGTAAAGGAAAAATTAGTAAAACTTTATGAACATTATCATTCAATAGATTTTATATTACTGAGGTACATTGCAACCATTTAAGGGTGAAAATGGTTGCGAATAAGGTTGAGGCTTAAAATATAACTAGCAAAGAACCACAACAGCAGTATTTTATAATAAGCTCTTAAAATGATTATATAAGTTTCTTCTTTTGCTGATTTCTCTAATTTATTTACAAGAAAAACTGAACTAATAAACTGTAAATAAATTGGTATTAAATAGTTGAATACCTTTTGAGATATTTTCTCTGTTTGTTTAAATTTTTTGAGAAGTAAATCACATAGAGATTGATTAGCACATAGCGTAGTGTTGATATTGCATAGATATGAAAAATTAATCCTCCAAACTCCGACGATTTTCTACCTTTTCAGCACAAAATGGCAGGCTAATTTTAATTGCTATTTATACACGACGCTATGATATTTCTGCCAAACTGTATTGAATAATTGACACAAGATTTCATTATTGTCCGAATAAAAAAGATTAATAATTTAATTAGGTCACCGTAAAAAATTATGTTATTAAATTTTTCTCAAAAGAAATAAATTATATGTCTGATATTTTGTTTTTCCCTATATATACAGGATGTTGCCGAATTCGACCGACAAATTCAGTGGGGTGATAGTAGGCATCAAGAGGACAAAAAATTACCATAGAACATAGAGTCGCAAACGACGTTTAGACGGTGAAAATCGCAAAAATACAGGGTGTCCGAGACGTGCTGGACACTGTTCAAAAATTAATATAAAAAAACTAATAATGCATCAACTACGATTTTTTTTAATAAAAGCGCATTTTTAAACATTTTTTTTTTTTCATATAGGTAACACGCCGTTTTGGTGGTCCAGGGATCGTAAATTACTGAAAATCAAAAATTACTTTAGAGCCATTATCTGCAAAAATATTACAACTGGAAGAAAAATAAAAGCATGAAATTCTATGGAATTTTACGCTTTTTAATTTTTTAATTCACATGTAGTGTGAAAACTGGAGAGTTTTCGAGATATTCAAGAAAAACTAAAAAAGGCACCAGAAAACACAAATTAGCTTCTTAGCTTCGGTAGCATGCCGATAGCATACCTATGTTCTGTGATAATTTTTCATCCTCTTGATGCCTACTATTACCCCTTTGAATTTGTCTGTCGAATTCGGCAACACCCTGTATACTACGCTATAATAGCGTCGCCTGCCACGCTATAGGTACCAATTTAGACGAGATTTCAACATTGAATGATCCATAAGGAAATATAATCTAATCGGACGGTTATCATAAAAAAAACTCAAAAGAATTGGACTATTTGTTTGATATCTCTGTTTTCCCGTGGACGAAATTGTTTTGAAAAGAACTGGAAGCTTGCCACTAGTTTCCTTTGCATACATAAGCCATACTTCTATTCTGCAGTTCTCATAGCAATATTCTCTTCCATCCCATAATTAATCAATCATCAGCATTCTTAATCGCGTTAAAAGTTTCCCTTTCTAACAAAGCACACATCATCTAAATCAGATCAGACTATTTTTAAACTTTCGCCGCTACCTGCTGAGCCACCATAGAGTTCCATTCTTCTTTCAGCAAGCTGTCAAATAGTAAAAATTAAAAAAAAAAAAAAATCTAGAACCCTAACACGTTCAGCGGGAGTTATTCATTTTCTTTCATCAGCTGCTATTCGGAATGAAAAGTCAACAAAAATAACTGATTTTTTGTGTGTTTATTTCGGTTAATAACCTCAACTGCACAGAAAAAACATCTGTCTTTCAACTGGCCGAACAGTGTTGGACGAGTTTTCGAAAAAGTAGGTCTAAAATCAGCTTGGGGGCCTTCGATGGAAAACGATTTGAGAGGGAAGACGATTCATTTTCCACTTTGCTTTGGGCCGCAAGGTCAAATCCGAAGTTCCATTTTCGTGCGTTTCAAGAGGAAAGTCTGGATTAGATTGTAGGAATGGAAAAGTGGTGTCCGAGACTTTTCTTAGTCTTTGAAAGCACCCAATTAAAAGGTTTTCCACTGAAATAGATAAGGGCTATAAATAGAATAACAGCGTTCTATTGTCTTAATGCTGTAATTGGCTCGTTATGGGTCTTTTAATGATTGTGATATTATCGCGAGTGTCCGAAATGTGGATTTATGTTTTTGTTTGTATTTTGGTACTTTCGATAAATTGTCTAATTTTATCTTATGCGACACGGAAGGAAAAACAATCGATAGATTTTTCTTAATATTTAGGATTTTTTTCGGAAATTTTATTTCGTTTTAAATTAATGAAATCTTCGAATAACAACCGTATTTATTCTGTTGTTTTGTGCTAAAAACTAGAGCGGGTGAGCGAACTTACAACGTCAAGTGATGTCTTTGTTTAGATAGATTTAGGTGCCATCCTGAAATTACACGAGGACTAATTGGGAACTGACCTTGTAAGTTTGAACCGTGGTCATAACATAACATAACACCACTCCATGACTCCCATTATTTTGTTGTCGCGAAAATTTACTGTATTTTTGGCATATTCTTTAACACCAGTAGTTAAAAATATTTACAAAAACTGCCATGGTTATAAATTTTTTAAAATTAATTTTAATATTTAATATAGCATATAGCGTATATTTAATATTATATACGACATTCATTAGAATTATGGCGAAAACTCTATTTAAATCGGCATTTTTTTGTCTCTCTCTCTCTATATATAAATATACTTATTGGTTTCAATTTATTGTTTCTTCATTGTGTAAAAAAAGCCTCAAATCATTAAGTTATTTTATTTGATATATTTAAAACTTGTTCAGATGTGAAATTCTGTACACGAGATTTTTTATAACTTAAAAATAAGCCTATATACGCTTATTAATGTTATTACATAATTTTATTATAGAATTGTTATTTAATTATATAATTTTCGCAGTAAACTGCTTCTCTGATTAATGGAAAAAAAGAAAGAAGTTCAGATAGATTATCAAACGTACAGAAGAAATTTAACGTTACAATCTGTAATTAATTGATAAAATAAAAAAAAATGTAATTTTTTTTTAATAAAAAGTTTTTGAAAAAAATTCTAATCACTTATAGAGACACCATTGAACATTTTTTATATTATTCTTAACTTCTGTTGCCTACGATTAGTTCTTATTGATGCTTAACTTCAGGGTAGGCTTTCAACTTCGAGATTGCAAATTCCTAGTTATTTCAAATATGGTACCTCCGAAGGTACAACCTCTCTTTAAGGGGATTCTAAGATAATTTTTCGTGCAAAATAGTTTCATTTGAACCTTAAAATAACATCACAAAAAAACGCAAATATAATTTTTCCTTCAAAGGGAAAAGATAGAGGACTTCGCTTTTGAAGTAATTTGTATTTCCTGAAAATCATACATAATTACTTTGTTGTTGTGTTTTTAAGTTAATGTATCTTTTACTTTGCTTCCTTTCTTCTGTAGATGATAAGAAGTGGGACACTCAGGCTGTTGTTCAAAGAGAGTACTTTTGCTTATGTTACCAAATTTAACACAATATGAAATGTGTGGCTGTGGTTATGGGAGCGAAAGCCATATTATTTGAAAAAGAAACAATAAAACCAATTTTAAAAAATTTAAGGTATACGCTTTTATTCATGCGAAAAATGAGCGCAAAAGTTTAAAATATTTTTTCTGATTACAATAAAATGCATGGTTCGAATAAAAGCGTGGCGCCTTTACCTTCCAGGAATGTTCCATTTGTTTAAGGAAATATGCACAAAATATATGGTGCTATATAAGCTCCCACACTTTTATTCGAACCATGCATTTTATTGTAATCAGAAAAATTATTTTCAACTTTTGCGTTCATTTTTTCGCATGAATGAAAGCTTATACCATAAAAAAATTTATTTATTCTATTGCTTTGAGTGCGAAACATTTGGCGCTGACAAAGTAAAAAAAAATCTGGTTGTTGGAGAATTCTAATAGAAAGTAAACCCAAGACGCTTAGAAACACTAGCTATTACGTCATTCATCTGTGCAGCGCAGGAAGTATAGCGTATTCTCTGTTAGCTTCGTGGTGTTGTTACAACCCTACGTAACGTGACGTTACCACCTTCCAAACGTTATCGCCCAAATACAGGGCTAAGATATTAATATCATTTTGTTAAGTTTAAAATAGGTATAGATTGTGCAAATTTTTTTGCCTAATATTGTACTTTCACCGGAAACCCACCACTGCTAAATTTCAAAGTTATAGCTCGATTGGAAGTGGGTAAGAAATCGATCTCAAGATTTGAGTACACGACAGTCAAGTTGAATAAAAGCTTATAAAAAATATAACTGAAATGTTATTTACATCTGTCACTAAATAGACGAATTATGTAAGAATTTCTTCCGGGTATCATCTGCGAGAAACAAGCAAAATGTGAATTTCCTGGTTGGCAGACGCGAGCCCAGACTTTATGTCTGTGCTAGTTCTCGTGATAGACAGTTGTAAGAATAAAGAATATTGCTTCTAGCTAAAATTAATAAAGATGTTACAATGATATAAGCGAAAGTTTTTATTTTTAAGACTTTTAAGTAAATGTTTCCAAACAGATAAGATAAGTAGGGCTTCTAAGACTCTTCTGTTTTTCTCTAAAACTTCCTTTATTTTCAACATTTGGAACAAAAAAAATTTTAGACAAGAAAATTAGGGTTACAAAGGGGACTACTTTATGCTTTTCAGTGCTCTACTTTTACAATCTTAATGTTATCTTCCTTTTGTTTTTCACGTACTTCGGAAGCTGGCCACCTCAACGCAGACCGCCAATTATCTTCTACTTTTAAATTTTTAAGAAAACTCGCTTTTCATGTTTGGATCAACAAGAAACAGACATTTGGATTCGGCCTTTCCTTTAGGGTTTCATACAAAGTAACCTTGCACCAATGTGACAAAGGAAACATGTTTCCTTTTCAAAACCTAGATTGACAGAATGGTTACAGATGAATGAACTCTGAATGTGAAATAAAATCCGCAGAGTTTATTCTTTTGAAAATTCGCAAAGTAAAATGGTCGTTAGTATGTGTGAAATAACAGAGTAGGCATTACATGTCATTTAGATTAAACGTCAGTTGGTTTTCTGTAACCTGATTACATGGATGGATGGTAAAGATGTGATATCGGGAAAAACAAGTTCTTTCAGGAAATATTATTTGTATACTTTGTCGTCTCGAAAGGAAGATCGTCACCTTTTGAAAATTGTTTTTTCATTCGAAGTTCCACAACAGTTTAATTAGAGATGATATTTTAATGAAGAAAAATTATTCATTATCTTTTTTGCTTGTAAAATTATAAATAGGACATCGTAACACTGGATTTTTTGGTCACTGAATATTTCAAAAATAATTGAATAAAGATAGTAATTCATTCCATCCCTGTTAACTTACTTCTGTTTACAAAACAGAAAAGAAAGAGAGAGAGAGACTTTCACAAGAGCATCTAGAATTCAGTCGCTTATTATAATTATTTCTGTTTTCATTTATAATTACACTGTAAATGAAGGAATTACTTCGTTTTAAACTTCGATATGCGAAATCTTTTAGGCACGAAATAAATATGTAAAATTTATTTTTAATTCCTTCTGTCTTTTCTCTTCATTTCTGTCTTTTATTAAAAAGTCCTGCAAAGAAAGATTTAAACAATAACTAATTTTCAAGAATCTTATTTATACGAAATCTGATTTTATAAAGATGTTATATCATTATCTAAAATTGAGAGACGTATTGTTTTCCTCTTTAATCACACCTTACGTATGCAATCTTTTATTTTGTGGACAAATTTTTGTAGCTTTATTTGGAAAATTTCAGATAAATGTGGATGAAATGTCCTTTCACTGTTTTCTTTTCCTTTTTTTGTAATAACTTTAAAAATGGCTCAAAATGTAAATGATTTAAATAACTCAATTATTATTATCTATTTAATTGGAAATGAGAAAACATTACACTGTAGTACTCGTATATAGTTATATAAACATTATATGTTAAGGGAAGTTGGAATCCTAAGTCCGTTAACCCTAACCCTGTTAATTCGATGTACCTTTTCTCAAAATCTGTTACAGATTCATGTTTGTAATTTTTTTATACAAGTAAAGTACATATTTCTCATTATACTGAAATGATTTTTGAAAAAAAATTCAAAAATTATTTTTTGCAAATTTTTTTGTGTCAAAATAAAAAATGTGCAATTAGCCATTACGATTTTTTTCTCAAAATCTCTTATAGATACATATTTGAAATTTTTATACAAGTAAAGTACACCTATCTCATTATACTGAAATGAGATTTTTAGAAAAACTGCAAACTTTATTTTTTACAATTTCTTTGTATCAAAATAGGGTAAAATTTCACTATGTCTAATTAAATATTTTGTAAATTTATAAAAAATTAAAAATTAACCAAAAGCTCATTTCAGTATAATGAGAAAGGTGTACTTTACTTCTATAAAATCTATGTATCTATGACATATTTTGAGAAAAGGTAGATCGAAGTGGCCAATTTAACATTTTTTTGTTTTGACACAAAAAAATCTGCAAAAAAAATTTTGAATTGAAAAAAAATCATTTTAGTATAATGAGAAAAATGTACTTTACTTGTAGAAAAAATTTCAAACATGAATATATAACAGATTTTGAGAAAAGGTACATCGAAGTAACAGGATTAGGGGTTAACGGACTTTTCCAACTCCCCTTAAACTGTAGTGTGATAAATGGGCAGTAAAAGTAATTCTTTTCTCATATTTCACGTCTTCTACTTTCAAGCTAATAATTCTAATTATAGAATTTTCTGGCGTAAGTGATAAAAGCACGATTTTATTTATTAGAAAACTTTATTCAAGAGTGAGGATTTGACATTTTCAAAAATAAAATTTTAATTAATCAGGTTTATTTAACGAAATTCCTTCAAAAATTGCTTCTAGATTTAATTTTATTAAATCAGAACGGAATTTCTATATAAATGCTTCGTGGAAAATATGAGGTTTAGTTTCACAGCTGATAAAAATAAATTTTGTACTAAAAAATAACAAAATACCATTTCATTTAATCGATCTCCAGTTTCGTAACTCTCTTATAGAGCAAACCAGCTAAAAGACAGACCTCAAGTTAAAATCATAATTACTTTAACTACACGAGCAACTTCGGGGAATGAGCAAATCTCATCTTTTCTTTGAGTCTGGTTGAATTTCCTGGTTCTTTCCCCTCTTTAATTATCTTCAAGGAAGTCCCGAAATATCTGCTGTCAGTCGCACGCGTCGAAGCTTATAAACGTACTCGAAAGAAACGAATCGAGCTTTTTATGTGCCGGATGTAAAATTGCGAGCACATTGTTGATGCTTGCGGAATAGTTGGAGCTCTTTTTGTTCAAATGCGCACACAATCAGCAGTGCTTAAAGCACCCATAGTCGCTCTTCCGCTTATGATTTAAATATAGATAATTTGATACATCGATTGTAATTCTTGTTAAAATACTTTCTTTTTTTCCTCGAGTATCGTTTCGCATTGTAAACAGTTTCCGGTTTGGGTTTCATGCGTAACAATAGGAAATTAACAAAAACTAAAACTTTTATAATTGGAAGTGGAAAGCTAATTTTTATGATACACAAATATTAAAAAACAAAATTAATTAGAAATTTGTGCGTTAAAATGTATATTACTGATACGTCACCGAAACTTAACCTCATAAGAGAAATATATAACCATTT
Organism: Araneus ventricosus; assembly: GCA_013235015.1. Lineage (NCBI taxonomy): Eukaryota > Metazoa > Arthropoda > Arachnida > Araneae > Araneidae > Araneus > Araneus ventricosus. The sequence continues at coordinate 1,701,660 of BGPR01000048.1, read as the reverse complement.
AAAGTCTTTTGAAGTTTTGTAAATTTAGGAAAAATGTTCATGATTATATTTACATTTGAGTTACAAATTATGATTGGCAATGTTTGATCTGAATGTGAAAACAATGAGTGTCTGTATTTTATCTTTTTTTTTCAAATGAAACAAGAATTCATCAAAACTTTCCATTCGAAACAAATATATTTTATAATATCGACGGCTCTTTCCAAAAGAGAAGGAACTCAAAAATTCAATTTTAAGAGTAAGGCATATTTTGAGAATGTCAGTGAACCCACACTTCAAAACAGCAACATCTCAAAATTCGCTTATGAATTGCAAATTAACCTGATGTAAAGTGTGTTTTGCATTGTAGCAATAAACATTTAAAAATGGAATCACTTGATATATAGAATAATGGACGGAAGAGCCTCTTGTCCTGACCTTAGATTTTCAGACGATATTTTATTCAAGAGCTTTGTAACAAGCTGCACAGAAAATGTGAAATCTGCACATTATAAAAAATATTTTCTTTCATTGAAAATAATTTAGATTTTATGTCTTCACTTCATTGAAACAAACTGAATAAATATTTTCCTTCGTTAAATCAAATTGTTATAAGGCATTATGTCGACCACAATTAACGGACTTTGAAAATTATACTTGTGGTTCGTAAATAATACAAATTATATAAAATGGCCAATTTTTGGTTTGTTATCGAAATATGCTGAGATATGGAATTTTTAGGTAGTATAATGAGGTAGATATTTCTCCACAGAGAGGTCATTCGACAAATTGCTCTTTCAGTAAAGAATATAATCAATACACGACCACATGATAAATATCAAATCCATTGAGCCACTTTAATTTTGAAATCTATTGTGCATCTTATACGAGGAAGAAGGGAACGACGTCATAGTAAAATTTAATAACAGGTTGATAGGTTAGTTGATAAATGCAGTTGTGGAGAGGCGCCATGTTAGTTGATTCCTCTATTTAGACTATGCAATTTCTTGTTTAGACAAAAGTTATTATAATGATGGAAATAAAATTAGACAAAGTTATACCGTATATTCAGAGAAAAAACTTAAAATTAATGCTTGAATTGCTAACTGCGTTTAAATGGCTAGTAACTCTCTCTTTCAAAAACAGTTTTCTCTATCTCTAATGTTTTTTATTATACAAAAGATTTTAAAATTTCTCACGCACGCTTAAATATGCTTAGGTATCCTTCGATTGATCTCCCGTTTATAGCATAGCATTTCAGCAATAATTTTTATCATTATTTATGTATGTTATAATCATGATAATAACACTTTTGCCATAATTTGTGTGAGCGAACCTTTTATCTATTATTTTTGTGTACTTATAATAAAGGTGATAAAACTAAATTATTACCCTAAATTTTGAAGCTCATACTGAATTATGAATGTAAAATAATTTTGTCATAATTTTTATTTTCAGGATGAAAGTATTGAATCTCGCAGTGACTATCCTGACATCGATGATCTGAGTGAATTCTTTGATTTTGACCTGGGAACTTCTAGCGAATCTGAAAAGAATTATCGAAACCACTACGACAAGCCCAAGACATCCCGCAATAAGTACTACTATTACTACAAGTCGGATGGACCCCGCTACTATGAGAGGTCCAACTTTCCCAAAAAACAAGTAGTAACTCCCGGCTCCCACTACAAACCACAAGATGACAAAGAGGTGTTGACTGAAACAACAAGCGCGAATGATTCTAATTCCACCCTGAGTCAAGCTGTAGTAGGTCAATATCAGGTATCGGTAGTGGATGCCAATAATCCTATCTTCACAAAATTAGGATTGAAAAAGGAAGATTTAGAAAAATTATCCGGTTATACTAAACGAAGCATCTCCAATGTTTCCATGGTAGGCTCAGATTCGATTCCACCTGCAACCTATGCTGAAAATCCTAGGTCAGATTATCCCGAACAAGGATATGAACCTAACCATCAGCATCCTCCTCCCCCTAACACTCATTCATATGAACAACATAAACCCCCACACTATAACCATGACCGCACTGAGAGGCAATACAGACCCAGCGAATATTACCCTGCAGATAACCATCAGCCGCAAAGAAGTTATGGACATGGACCAGGTCCAGCACAGCCTCCTCCTCAAGGCTCTTATGATGCCAAGAGCTACCAGGCTGTCCAAAACTCAGCTCACCAGTATCAGTCAGGCTACAGCTATGGACAACCACCTCCACCTCCTCCAGCATATGACCAATACTCCTCCCAAGGTCGCAATCACTATCCTGCTCCAGCCCATAGCCAATATTCTGCTCCTTCTAGCAATCACTATCCTGCTCCTCCCAGCAATTATGCTCCCAAACGAAGTTCTGGAGAACCATGGAGGGCAACTCCAGTTCACACTGATTGGGATGACAAGCAAAGCAAGAAACCTGATTCCTATCATCAACATGGGCCATACCCACCACATCCCCCGCCTGTTTCTCACAGCAGTACCCCATCCAACTCAGTGTCACACTACCCCAAACCAACCTATGGTTCTTCAGACAAACCAGGATATGGTTACTCAACTTATTCCAAGCCACAAACCGCCCCGAAGCCTTCTTACAGCTCCCCATCATCCTCCAGCTCGAGTGAGTACCACTCCCACAAACCTAGCTACTCATCATCATCAGGATATTCTTCTCCATCAGCTAAAGCACCATCAAGAGCCGGATCTGTCAGTTATTCTGCTCCTTCTCACCACCACCATCATGATACCTACCATGAGCCCTCCAAACCTGGCATTACTATAAGGCTAAAAGCCAAATCCCCATCACACCACGGAGGAGGAGGTGGTGGACACGGATTGAACATACCTGTCAGCTTGAATCCTTTCGATGTTGTCAAGAAATTGTTGCCCTCTCTGAATCCTCTCAATAACAAGAAGGTTACCATTGGAATAACTATTGAAAATAAGAAGGAAGCCCATCATGATTACCATTCTTATTAAGATAATGATTACAGATATTTAGCAAGTTACTACTACCTTTCACTGTGATACCTTGAAAACTCTGTTTTCATCCATAAAGAAAATCAGCTTTCTGAACTCGCATTTCACCTAATAAGAGTCATTTTCTCTTTGTCTGGATATAATTATAAACACATACACATATCTTTTGGCATGACAACATGAAAGTTGTTAATATATTTTGTCTACATACCACATAATAAGTTTTATTAGATACACCTCTGTTAGGAATATGCGAGTTACAGAAGGTTTAATGTCAAGGTGGCAGTTTAACAGGGTGGTTTGATCTCTAACGATCAATGAAACCTAAGTCTTGAGCCAGTCAAAAATATTTTAGACGTTTATTTTATAGTACATTTCGTTCATACATTTAGATGGAAGTAGGCCATTGCCTGGCAAGTCATTTGTGAGACAAACTATTTGCGAAACAAAGTGACATTGAGTTATGTCTATTTGAATAGATGTTATACTTCATGTTATTAAATATCTCCTCTTTGGATTATAAACAAATCTTAATTTCCCTGTTAGAGATTATGTCTTTTATCTTAATTAGAGATCTTTGTTAACATCATCTTAAATTACAAAGTCTCACGCTTGTAATATAATTTAAGATGATGTTAAAGATCTCTCTGAATATAATATCTTTACTATAAATACGCAATAATATAAAACACACCTTTGATGTTTAAATCAAGTATTTATTTAGGAAATATCTAGAGTCAACCGCGTAATTATTGCTTCGACAGTAATTACAAATTAAGGTGAACAATTCAGCAAATTATATCTATTTACAGAATGTGATTAGAGATAACTTATTATAGCGGATATATTCTTTGGGCCAAATCTTAAAGAAACTAAAACTTTCTAAAATTGAAATGAACATCTTATAAATTTTGCATGCTTGTTTTATTATAATGTATGAAATAATCGAGGAAATAACTAAATTCTTTTGAATGGCCTCGATTTTTCGGGTAAAAATCTTGTCGATCAAATATTTTGTTGAGAAAATGGCTTGTCAGGCAAATGTCCTTATCAACAAGAGCGTAACACTTATTATACTAATTTAGAAAAAAAGTCATTAAAAAATTGCAATGTATTTTCTTCAGACATTAATTTTGAATTGTATAATACATACAGATTTTCAAACGTAATAGTAATTGCTGTTACAAATCATGTGGAAACAAAAAAAACTAAACTTTGCTATTGTGTTTCTTTCTAAATTAGTTTCATTATTTAAATAACAAAAAAACGAAGATAATGAACACTCCTACATAGTCCCATTCGGCATCGAACTTATTTTTAACTTTGGAACAGAACACCAAAACCATGAAAAATATTTTGAAAAATTCTCCTGAGTAGTTTTGATGAAGGCTACGATTGGTCCACAAATCTGGAGAACATAAATAATTTAAAATTTAAAAATAAGATTATTATTGATAAACAAACAAAATTTTAGTGAAATGTGTCATTAAAACTTTTTGTTTGTTTCCAAGAGATAGAGGAATTTAGTGTAGGTTCAATTTTGTATTAGAAATATAAATATTTTTCAGCTTTAACTTTTTAACGAAGACTTAGATTGTAGACTCAAGGAATTATAATTTATTTTATGAAAATGCTTATACGGAATAAAAAGTTTTTGCTGTTTCATATTTTGTGATCATTTATCTTCTAAGTGCCTATATTTGTTTGAATATTGATGTTAGAGAAATTTAAATTTTGTGAAACTGTATATATAATTTGTGTAAACTTCTTCAAATGTTGTTGTCGTATTTCTTCTGTGTTTTTATAATTAAATAAATATGTTTTATTTTTGCTGTTTTTTTAGTTTCATTCACTTCTAGTTATCATTTTTTAACATAGTTCTACTGACAAGCACAGAGCATATGGACGAGTTTTCTGCTTTGTTTATTTGTGGTAATGTAGAATTTCCGCTACACCGACCGACTGCCTGTGTGATGCTTCATCAATACAAATCTTCAAAATTTCAACACTCTGTTTTAAGATGTTAATTAAGGTTTAAAGTAGAGTTTTTTAATGTTATGGCTTAAGGATATTTTGAAAATTTTAAATTTGACTCTCCTATTACTGGGGCTCTCAATGTTTACTTAAAATAAATGCCTCGTTTTTGGGAAGGCTTCGATAATTGTTCGTTGCCCTTCTTTTTGGCGACTTCTAAGGCTTGTTTGGCGGCTAAATTTTTAACCAAATGATAATCACTGGCAATTTAATTTGGATACAGTATCTAAATGGATTTCGCGATTGCTTAAATTGGAGGGTTACTGGAAAATAGAAGCGAATCCTGGGCACAGAAGTTCTGTGAATCCAAAATAAATAAAACTGAAAACTCGTCCATATGATGACTTCAGGGAGCAAACCACGATTTTAGGCGAAAGTTCATATTGAAATGGGAAACGTTTTATTTCAAAACCAGAATGGGTCAAAAGAGTTTTAGCGAGTCTGTACTAGGTAGCAGCACTTGGTAGCACACCTACTGGTTCACTAATGGATTAAACCCTGTATGAACCCTGTGTGCACGTTTCTCCTCCTTTACCCACCCCAGTTTCAAAAACCAGATATTTTTTTATCGATTTTAATTTAATCTCTGTATAAGCAAATATTATTACAAACTCAAATTACGAAACATTTAATTGTAGGCTACCGTCAAGAGAGTTTTTTTTATTGTCTCACGTATAAGAAATGTAGGCGTAATTTTAACCAAAATGGTAAACACACACACTAAAAAAAAAAGACAATTTTGAAACACAATCTTACTCTAATGCAAAGGCGAAAGTAGCTTATTTGTGAGTCAGTCAACTTCAAAAAAAAAAATACTGAGTCACACAGCTCTGCAAGCAAATTTGTAAAGTTGAAAAAAATCCTTTTTGATTTTATTTCAGTAAGTTCGAGTACACGGTCCTTGTTAATCGATAGAAAGCAAACAATTAAACTACCCTGAAAATACCGCAAAAAATATCTTATTTGATACTCCGGCCCTAATTTCTACAAATTTTGATGTTTAGATTATTTTAGTGAAAATTGTAGGTTGTTTCAGTCTGGATTGTAACGTCTGAAACACAGAGCATTTTTGGACACTACTTCATGAAATGAAAGGATAGAGCATAGGAAATGCAGGCCATAAACTTTTAGCTTGGTTAATCATATGAATCTAGCACGTATAGAGGGACGAGACTCAAGTTTGTGTGTAGTGCTGCTGAAGAATCCATTCAATTTTAGGAGCAATTTTTTATTGGGCTACATTCCACAGCACAGAACATTAAAGTTACAAGACACAAGACAAGACAGAGAACAATATCACGAGACAAGCACACAGACAAGAATGACAGAGGGGCATCATGGGAAAAAGATGGCTCCAGTAGCGCCACCTACCATAGAAAGGAGAAGGTAACTGATTGTAACCGCTACACACGTTCAAACCGGCTCTGCAATTGTGTTTCTCTCCCTTGAGCGGTTACTCTAAGAGCGCTTGCTTTATCCGGTGACGCCGAACCAAAGTGAAAAAATTAAATTTTACCGCAATGATAACCATTCCGCTCTTTATATTTTACCGCTATAGCTGTCATGTTTTTGCCAGCATTTTGTTCGAAATGTTTTAAAAAATGGCATAGAAATAAATAAACATTTATATTTATAATATTGAATTGTTATTTTTATATTATCGAATTTATTTTAGAAACTATGTTTAGAATATTGAATTGAAATAAAATGAATCCTACTTTTTCATTTAATATCCGTTAAATTTCCATTATTTTTATTTTCAACTATATGGAATTTTTTTCTAGTTACTAAACGAACTAAATTGTTGGTGCTACGCACTAGGGGTTTTTCCCGGGTTCTCGTGAAATCGTAAGATTTTCATACTTTTTGTATTCCCGGGAATTATACTTGGTTCCCGGGAATTCCCGGGTACAAAAAATTGTAAAATTATTCAGAAAGTCACATCTCAAGTATGATATTCTACAGAATTATGTTAAAGCAGAGTTTGGCTGTGAAAAGATGGTTTGTTTAGACACCGAAACACGCTGGAACAGTTTGCTGTCAATGCTTGAAAGATTTTTAGAGATAAAATCAGCAATTTCAAAAGCATTAATTGACATTAAAGATCAACAAATTTTGGCTTATGTAGAATTTGAAAATATGACTGCTATTGTAGCAGGCTTGAAGCCAATAAAAATTGCATAGAAAAACTATGAAGTCGAAACGTGTTTTTCCTAACTGCCAAAGGAATATTTTTTTTTCATTATTGGAGAGTTGAACCAATAAAACTCAGAATTTGTTAAGAATATGAAATGTTCTCCTGTCTAAAGAATTAGTGAGAAATGCAATGTTACTTTAGTTGCATTAATGCAATATCTAAATTTTGAGAGAAAGTATGATGTGTTTGCTGCTGCAGTTACTACTGATCTTTCACGTTTGCCAAATAAAAACTCTTTGATTCAACAAGCTAAAATAATTATAACAAGGCTTTTTTGCGAGAAAGACGAACCACTGTCCAACTCTTTGCTCTCGGAAGAAGAGAGCCCGGAAAATTTGGAAGAGAAATCTTTAACTTTGTAAGTAAAATTAGAAAAAGCTATCCACTCAAAGGTCTTACGTTGTTCAACTAGCAAGAGTTCTAACTTGAGCAAGATACGGAAGCAAGAATTGCAGTTATTTCACTCAACTGAAAATAGATCTGCAAATATTATAAAACTGGGTGCGGCTTTGAAAGCAAGAATTGCAGTTATTTCACTC